>JBBDGP010001808.1:0-437500 GCA_037952835.1 Lithobates septentrionalis
TCTCTCTCTCTATATATATATATATATCTCTATATATATATATATATATATATATCTCTCTCCCTCTCTCCCTATCTCTCTCTCTCTCTATATATATATATATATCTCTCTCTATCTCCCTCTCTCTCTCTCTCTCGTAGCAGTGTACGAGTTCGCCGCTTGTCTGGATACATTGTACCTTCCATTGTTCACTGTGTGAGTACCCTGTATGATGTTTTACTACTAAATAAAGTCTAACTTTTAATAGTAAATACTACACTATATGGGACTTTATCTCTTCATTCCAACATGATGTTCCCTATGGGCTTGAGGTCTGACTAATTAACAGCACAGCATCTAGGACCCCCTGCATAGGAGACACGAATAGCGACTGCTGCTCTATGCTGTAACCTCAGTATAGTGAGGTAAGAGGCCACTACCCACTGTTTGAGGATCCCTGCATGGATACAATCTTGCTTTTATTGCACAGTCACCATTCCTCTGAAGTTATGTTAATTTACCTCATCTGCATGTCATATTAATGTGATACCACCAAGGAAATATTGAAGCTGTTTCTCGCTGCACTGAGGCACTTTTATCTGAACTGTATTATCTGAATTTTGAGCACCCCCTGCTGGTTGCCGGACACTTTACTGCATGATGCACTTTTGTTGAGATCACTATGGCTATTCATTATAACACTGAATGAAAAAAATTGTATTATCCTGTTTTTTTTGGCACTGTTGTCCCCAGTCACATATTTGAGTGACTAATCACGGTTTAATACACTGCATTAATTTTTGGATATATATGCACAGCACTTTTTATGGTTTTTAAATGCATTAGAGACAAATACCGTATGATTTTTGAAGAATATTTATTTTATTATTGCTCCACCACCGGATTTGATATTGTCAATTTATTGGTTTATTATTGTTTAGTACACATTGTAACACGTAATCCCTTGGGGTGGGCTCCAGCGTTTTACATATATCTCTACTATACATTTCTCTTTTATTTGGAGCACTTATTTTGGCACTTTTCATTTGCCTATCTACTTAGCACTACACTTATTGCTTAGGATTGTATCTACATCCCTTACTGCAGTATAGGCTGGAACACATATCCAGCATACTCAGCGACTGGATTTTACTTCAGGACTAGCGCGGCACCAACCCCCAATATATTTTTTTTTTTTGTGTGTGTGTGTGTACATATATATACACACACACACACACATACAAAATAGGGGTTAATTTTATGGCGTTTTTATTATTTATTATTTTTTACTAGTAATGGCGGCGATCTGCAATTTTCTATTGGGACTGCAACATTTTGGTGGACACATCGGACACTTTTGACACATTTTTGGGACAATTGTCATTTTTACAGCGATCAGTGCTATAAAAATTGCACTGATTACTATAGAAATGACACTGGCAGTGAAGGGGTTGACCACTAGGGGGCTAGGGAAGGGTTAAGTGTGTCCTAGGGAGTGATTCTAACTGTTAGGGGGCGTGGCTACGAGTGACATGTCACTGATCACCGCTCCTGATCACAGGGAGCGGTGATCAGTGTCACAAGGTAGAACGGGGAGATGCTGGTTTACATTAGCATCTCCTCGTTCTTAGTCTCCATGAGACGATCGCGGGTATCCCCACAGACATAGAGTCCGTGGGACCCGCGACCCTGCTCACGGGGCGCCCGCAAGCCACCGCTTAAAGGGCAACATACAGGTACATGATTCTGCCTGTATGTGCCCTTCTGCCGCAGTATATCTGTGTGAGGCAGTTAAATAGGTGTGGGTGTGTGTGTTTGTATGAATAGGGATAAGAAACAAGGATTGGTTTGTATGAAATATTGCTGGTAATAGATTAATAGTTATCTGTACACATGGGGCTGGCTTTAGTTTCAGAATCAAATTCATGTAACAGTTTCCTTTAGATCTGCAGGAATGTTGGGTGTGATATGGGAGATGCTCTGCTATTTTCCCATCGTATGCGAGCAAAAGACACCATCCAAGATCAATACTTTATCAGAGACCCGACGGGGCCGAAGTCATTAGCTAGATAACGGCCTTGTAGTCCTTTAAAAAAAAAAAAAAAAAAATTACAAAAAGTCACTAAATGATATATTGCTCACACATGCCATAGTTACATGTGGAATTGCACCCCAAAATACATTCTCCCGAGTACAGGGATACCAAATGTGTGGGACTTTTTAGGAGCCTAGCCGCGTACGGGACCTGAAAACCAATCACCGCCTTCAGGATTTCTAAGGGTGTAAATTTTTGATTTTACTCCTCACTACCTATCACAGTTTTGAAGGCTATAAAATGCCCAGATGGCACAAAACCCCCCCAAATGACCCCATTTTGGAAAGTAGACACCCCAAGCTATTCGATGAGAGGCATGGTGAGTATTTTTCAGCTCTCATTTGTTTTTGAAAATGAAGAAAGGAAAGAAAGGAAAGAAAAAAAAGGAAAAAAAAAAATATATTTTTTTATTTTTTCAATTTTCAAAACTGTGTGGCAAAAAGCAAGGTTTGCAAAATACTCACCATGCCTCTCAGCAAATAGCTTGGGGTGTCTACTTTCCAAAATGGGGTCATTTGGGGGGGGGGGGGGGGGGTTTGAACTGTACTGGCATTTTATGCACAACATTTAGAAGCTTATGTCACACATCACCCACTCTTCTAACCACTTGAAGACAAAGCCCTTTCTGACACTTTTTGTTTACATGAAAAAATATTTTTTTTGCAAGAAAATTACTTTGAACCCCCAAACATTATATATTTTTTAAAGCAAAGGCCCTAAAGATTAAAATGGTGGGTGTTTGATTTTTTTTTCCCACACAGATTTTTTTTTGGAAAACACACTTAATTTTTTTCGCACTAAAACACACTATATTGCCCAAATGTTTGATGAAATAAAAAAAAGATGATCTTAGGCCGAGTACATGGATACCAAACACGACATGCTTTGAAATTGCGCACAAACGTGCAGCGGTGAAAAAATACATACATTTTTAAAAGCCTTTACAGGTTACCACTTTAAATTTACAGAGGAGGTCTACTGCTAAAATCACTGCCCTCCGCGGTGATACCTCACTTGTATGGTGTAATTGCTGTTTACATATGATGCTAGACCGACACTTCACCTTTGCGTGAGAGCGGGGGGGGGGGGGGGGGGGAGTGCTTTTTATAATTTAGTTTGCTTTTTTATTTTATTAGCCTGTTCCTTTCATTTACTTTTTTTTTTATCATTTTTATTGTTATCTCAGGGAATGTAAATATCCCCTATGATAGCAATAGGTAGTGACAGGTACTCTTTTTTGAAAAAAATTTGGGTCTATTAAACTCTAGATCTCTCCTCTGCCCTCAAAGCATCTGCCCACACCAAGATTGGTGTGATAAAATGCTTTCCCAATGGCGCTGTTTACATCCGGCAAAATCCAATTCATGAAATGCTCGTAGCTTCCGGTTTCTTAGGCCATAGAGATGATTGGAGCCATTCTGGTCTCTGATGAGCTCTATGGTCAGCTGGCAGAATCACCGGCTGCATTCTGTTGGGACAGGAGAGCCAGAGAAAACCATGGAAGACGGTGGGAGAGGGGGAGGCATTCCCTCCCACTGCTTGTAAAAGCAGTCTAGAGGCTAATTAGCTGCTAGGATTGCTTTTACATGAAAGCCGACCGCTGGCTGAAAAGAATGCTAGCTAAACCCACAGGCATCATTCTGGTATAACCACTCAAAGTCCAGCAACCTACCAGTACATTGCTGGTCAAGATAAATAAATCAGTGCCACAGCTGAATGGCCTAAAAAAAAAAAAAAAAAAATATATAGGCCGAAGCATGGGGGCATCCACCCCTGCTTCGGCATATATGCTCATTGTTTTTTTTAACTGTGGTGGTGAAATCACCTCCTACAGTGCTGGAGTCACGGCTTTATGTATCGTGGGAGCAAAACGCTGTTGCTGTCAAGATAAATAAATCCGGAAGGAGGGAAAAAAAAAAAAAAAAAAAAAAAAAAAGGGAAAAGGGAGGGGAAAAGAGGGAAAAAGCTGAAAGGTCTGGTATGGATTTTGAGGGCGACCCCCACGCCATTTTTTTTTCTTTTAATTTTGGCGCGGGGTTCCCCTTACCATCCATACCAGACCTGAAGGGCCTGGTATGGAATTTAGGGGGACCCCCATGCCATTTTTTAAAAATTTTGGTGCAGGATTCCCCTTAAATTCCATACCAGGCCCTTCAGGTCTGGTATGGATATTAGGGGACCCTCACACATTTTTTTTATGTTTTATTTTATTGTGTTCAGGGTTCCCCCGTGGGGAAATCCCATGCCGTTTCTATCAATGAACTTTTATGTGTATTGTCGGACCGACCGTTCATTATAGCCGAGATTAGTTTTTTTCCCTTTTGAAATGTCATTTTGTTCTCGGACTGTTCTAAACACGGGAAACATGTGCCCCTTTACAGGCATACTATAGACTCCCCCCAGGTACAAAATTTAAAAGGAATATTACACTTTTATTGTTTCACTTTAAGCATTATTAAAATCACTGCTCGGGCGATCAGGGGGTTAAACCTTTATTGGGTACCAAACGGCGGGTATAAAAAAAAAAAAAAAAAAAAAAAAAAAAAAAAAAAACTAACCAGCATCACCCATAACACTTATATGGTGATCACTGGTGAAAGGGTTAACTAGGGGGCAATCAGGGGATTAAAAGCTTTATTATTAGGTAGTATATGGGGGTACCTGAGGCTATAAAAAGCTGACCGTGAACCTAAATACCTACCTGGCTAACCAGATTCACCTGTGACACTAATACGGTGATCAGAAAAAAGATTGCTTAGTGACACTGGTGACGGGGGATGAAAGGGTTAACTGGGGGGTGATCAAGGGGTTAAACCTTTATTGGGGGGTATACTAGACCTAAAGGGGCCTACCACTAACTGCCGTAACACTTATAACAGTCACAAATGCAGTGATCAGTAAAAAAAAATTAAATAAAAACTGCTATTGGTGTCACTGTGACAGGGGGTGCAGGGGGGGGGGGGTGAGTTTATCTGCCTATGTGTACTACCCCGTTTCCCCAAAAATAAGACCTAGCGTGATTGTCAGTGATGGCTGCAATATCAGCCCTACCCCCCAAATAAGCCCTACCCTGTTTCCCCGAAAATAAGCCCTTCCCTGAAAATAAGACCTACAAGGACTTTAACTACAGCTTATTTGGGGGGTAGGGCTTATATTGCAGCCATCACCGACAAACACGCTAGGTCTTATTTTCAGGGAAACAGGGTAGTGTTAGTGCAAACTTACATTGATGTCTTTTCTCCTCGGGCGCCGGAACGAAAAGGATCCATGAGGAGAGATGACATCACTTCCTCTGCTTCTGTTTACAGTTCGCTTTTCATTCGTCAGGAACGATCACGAGGGGGTGGCCATGAATCAGTGGCCTCCCCTCACCACGGATTGCTCCTGGAACTATGCCAACCGCCTCAGGCACCCATACGTAACTCTGCCTGCCCGTGCCATTCTACTGCAGTATATCCGCGTGAGGCGGTCGGCAAGTGGTTAAAACTAAATAAGTAGAACAGCGCTGCGTAACCTGGATAACAGCTGCCAACACACCTATAGACCAAGGTAATTAAATATGTAAGTGAAAAAAGTGTAGGCGCTATAAATTAATAATTCTGTGACATATCTCAGAAAAATATCTCCTCTATAAAGTGCAAAAAGGCGTGAACCAATGTGTGAGGAAAAATTATCCAATGTGAATAGAAATTTAGGTATACACTATACCTTATATCATATCCTAGAAAGTGAGGCATACACTATACTATATACTGAATAGCATATATAAACATACAAATAAAAACATATGTATAACAAGGCACGTGAAAAAAGCGATGATGATATCATACAAAATATAAAGTCCAAAAAAATATATATTGAAGCTGCTGGAAGCCAGCAGGTTAAAGTCCACCAACAGGGTAAATGAAAAAAAAAAAAAAAAAAAGTGAAGAAGCCACCACCTAGGGTTATAGGGGGCTTACCAGACGTGACTGACCTGGAACGGCGTATGCCGGCCAGGTCAAAACAGGCTATGAGACCATAGGGTCACTCCAGTATGATATTTTAGATGCCCGTGTTGAATTGGAGTTCAGAACGGAGGTAAGTGAAGAGGCTATATAAAAGCAACCAGAATTCCCGGGAAAGGCTACAATGATGGAAGAAAGCCGTCACCTGAAGATCTGGAGGCTTACCAGACGGTGTTGACCTGGAAAGACTTACGTCAACCAAGTCAAATAGGCATAGTGACCATCTGGTCGGAAAGAAAATCCCCTTTAGTATATCTGCAACATGCTTCAACTTAGGGCGACTCCTGGGCGTCCGCAGTAGTTCTTAACACCCAAAGGATTAGTGTTTCAATGGAAGGCCACAAGCGGATATTCAAATGCCATGTGAGGATTAGATGAAAAAAGCTCACATAGCATAATAACGTTTGGAAATGGTTTATTAAAAATATATATTAAAAACAAACTCACATTTTCGTAGATCAATAGAGTCAAATATCAAGTAGCGGTAATAAGGGGTCCACCCAACATGTTTCTGCTAAGAAGCCGTCATCTGGGGTGTGGACCCCCCCCCCCCCCCATCTCACCGCTATATAAAGGATTAATGACCCCCTATGGGAGTGACATAATACCGGAAGTGAAAAAAAATTACATCACTGATCACAGATATACACACACACAAATTGTGGAGGCCTATGATATTAGATCTATCAAATTTATAAATAGTAAGATAAATATAACTATATACTCACACAAATAATATATTTGTGTGAGAAATATGGACTAAATCCAAATAAACATACTACCCTGTTTCCCCGAAAATAAGACCTAGCGTGACTGTCAGTGATGGCTGCAATATAAGCCCTACCCCCCAAATAAGCCCTAGTTAAAGTCCTTGTAGGTCTTATTTTCAGGGAAGGACTTATTTTCGGGGAAACAGGGTAGGGCTTATTTGGGGGTAGGGCTTATATTGCAGCCATCACTGACAATCACGCTAGGTCTTATTCTCGGGGAAACAGGGTAGTAGGGCAAACCTAAATAGCTCACCCGCAACTACCAATGGGGGTCATCATTACAAAATATTAACATTGTCATAGCAATAACAGATAATCTAAATGTATATTAATCAGTTTTACTAAAATGATTAAAATTAAACTATAAAATGGAAAAAAAGTTATACCAGATAACTTATTGTAAGTATTCCTATTATTCCCGATTGATGAATGAATTGATGTCCCACTCCACGTTCATACCCAGTGGAAAGCGAGTCTGCAATTCGTAGATCCAGAACATCTCAAGACGGGAGACGCCCCTCAAATTGGCTCCTCCCCTCCATGGAGCGATGCATTTGTCAATTAAAAATTGCGTTCCTGCAGGGTTCCGGTCATGGACCTCCCTAGTGTCGGGACTGTGTGTTTGGTACTACCGGCCTTAATCAAATTAATGTGTTCTGACACCCTTGTCGTATGTGTTGGCGTACGACGTCACCGCGCACATCAAATGGGAGGCCTGGTCCGGTCATCCATAGAGCTGGAGCGCTGTAGTGCCGCCGTGCGGGGCGTGATGACGTCACCGCACAGGGCGAAAGCGAGGCTTGGTTCTGTGTAATGCAGACAGCCTCTGTATGTATGATATTCAGGAGAGGCGTGGTTCCGCCCCCCTTTCAATAATCATCAGTTTTTATATTTTACACATTATATGAACTATTCATCAAGGGCACATTAGTTAACTAATTTTCAGACTGCCATGGATGGGTTTATTCAGTTTTGTAGTTAGACAGACCGGCAGTGATGTAATTTTTTTCAACTCCGGTATTATGTCACTCCCATAGGGGGTCATTAATCCTTTATATAGCGGTGAGATGGGGGGGTCCACACCCCAGATGACGGCTTCTTAGCAGAAACATGTTGGGTGGGCCCCTCATCATTACCTCTTCACTTACCTCCGTTCTAAACTCCAATTCAACACGGGCATCTAAAATATCATACTGGAGTGACCCTATGGTCTCATAGCCTGTTTTGACCTGGCCGGCATACGCCGTTCCAGGTCAGTCACATCTGGTAAGCCCCCTATAACCCTAGGTGGTGGCTTCTTCACTTTTTTTTTTTTTCATTTACACTGTTGGTGGACTTTAACCTGCTGGCTTCCAGCAGCTTCAATATATATTTTTTTGGACTTTATATTTTGTATGATATCACCACCTTTTCACGTGCCTTGTTATACATATGTTTTGTTTTGATTTGTATGTTTATACATGCTATTCAGTATATAGTATAGTGTATGCCTCACTTTCTAGGTTATGATATAAAAAAGGTATAGTGTATACCTAAATTTCTGTTCACATTGGATAATTTTTCCTCACACATTGGTTCACGCCTTTTTGCACTTTATAGGAGGAGATATTTTTTTTTGAGATTTGTCACAGAATTATTAATGGATAGCGCCTACACTTTTTTCACTGGCAAGTGGTTAAAGAATGAACATAAATAAGTAGAACTCTAAAGTCTCCTAAAAAAGCAATTTAACATGAAAAAGTATTTCACATATAATAGATATGGAAGTGTAAATGTTCAATACATGTAACATTACAGAATAGCAGACATTACTCCGTAATACTCATTCAGGACAAGGAAACAAACGAGGAACAATAATTGTAATAGAAATAAATATCTTTGTGCTTTAGTTTTAGTTTTACAGTAACATGAACACGGGTCATACCAAGCAAAGGAGATGTTCTGATCATTATAAGGTATATATTTACTGATCGTACTGTTGCTTTAATTTGGCACCCATTATTAACAGGAAGTGTAGTATATTACACCCACTTCCTGCCCAGCAGACAATCTTTCTACAGTGAAGGAAGCATGTTAAAGACCTCCACTATTTCTTAATACTGGCCTTGGAAGCATAAGTCTGTAAGTAGGCGGTCATTAGTTTTCAATTAATTAGTATATGTTCTACTAATTCAACTACATTTCATCTGTTTCTTTCTGTCAAGAAGTTCATTCAGCTAGGCCACCTTTTTGGTAGCTAGTGCCATAACAGTATTGTAGCATGCCTGTTACTATTTGCATTTGTGATGTAATGTTAAATGCTATTGCATATTTTTATAATTTGTGTTTTGCAGTTTTACAAAAAAAACTTATTCTCAGTAAAGATTACAACTATTAGCCCTTCCTCCTCAGTCTTTATTGGGAAGCTGTTAGCTGTCTGCCAAGCCTTGTACTTTGAACACATTGTGAGGGCAGAACAGTAAACAGACTTTTAACACAGCGGGCCTAGTCTAAAGAAGAGTGGATTCATTCTGCTCATCATCAGCTAACCTCTACAGCCACAGACATTACAAAGAAGTAATCTGTTTCATCATGCAGCACACAGACAAGGATACTACACCAGTCATCCCTCAGCATACACAATATGCCAACCAACAGGTCACGCTGCACAAGCTCCAGAGTCTCTGGTCAGTCGGATCAGATATCAGCTAGTGCTGAATCTGCCAGGTCCAAGCGCACTAGCTCTAGATATTAAAGCTGCTCTGACCTGTCATCCACCAGTGCTGCAGCTGCCAGGACCCATGCAAAAGCAGAAGCCGCGCGTGCACTGGCTTCCTATGCAATACGTGAAGCTGAAATAAGAGAACAGGGCTGCATAGATGAAGAACATCAGATGATTAAAGCTAAGTAAAGCTGAAGCACTTAGTAGAAAAGCAGAGGTGATAGCATCTTTACATATTATCAAGCAAGAAAAAACAGCTTCAGCAGCCTTAGCTGAAGCCGAGGTGCTCAGAGCTGCCGAAGAACAATAGTGAGCACTCTGTGATAGATACCCAGATGATACCACTCAGTGCAATCCAACGCACTTGTGAGTATGTACAATTGCATGTGAACATGGACACTGATCAACAGTCTAAAGATGCATTAGAATCATCCAGGGTCCCGCTAGCAGCAGGCAACTTTGATATCGCTCGATGCTACAAGACTGAACCAGAACTTTACTATAACAAGCCAAGTAGTTACATACGCAGAGACCAATCTGTTGGTCCTTCAGGAAATCAAACGAATGGTGACATAATCCCTCCACGGGAAAATAAAAATCCAGCCTATAGCAGAAAGACTTGCAGTAAACGAGAACCACACGACTATAGTGGGTTTAACCAAGCATCCCAACCGTCTTACCAGCCACAGACATGCCCTGCGTTTGTTCCCAGAAAATGCCCACCTGAGGCGGCAGGAGTCACAGATGTGACAAAATACTTGATATGCCATGAAATGGTGAGCTCTGGTCTCCTGAAGTTTGATGACCGTCCAGAAAACTATTGGGCCTGGAAGTCATCTTTTCTAAGCAGCACCCAAGACTTAAATCTGAAAGACAGGGAAAAGCTTGATCTACTCTCCAAATGGCTCAGACCAGAGTCCACTGAGCAAGCCAAAAGAATCAGGTCAGTACATGTTCATGATGCGACAGCAGGGCTTACAATGGTATGGCAGAGATTGGAAGACTGCTATGGGTAACCTGAAGTAATTGAAGATGCACTTCTGAAGAAAATTGAAAATTATCCAAAAATAACAAACAAAGACAGACAATCAGAAGCTGAGAGAGCTTGGTGACATACTTTTAGAGCTGGAGGCAGCAAAGGCTGGTGGATACCTGCCAGGCCTCTCATATTTGGATACAGCACGTGGAGTGAAACCGGTAATCGAGAAGCTTCCTTACAGCTTACAAGAAAGATGGATCACGCAAGCATCAAAATACAAGGTCGGTCATCAGATAGCATTTCCACCTTTCTCCTTCCTCGCCAAATTCATTGTGAATCAAGCTAAAATACGCAATGACCCAAGCTTCGCCTTTTTGAACATGGGAGGCTCCAGTTCTGTAAAGACAGAGAAACAACCTTCAGTGCACAATAAAGAACGCAGAGCAACAGCGTCTGTACGGAAGACAGAAGTACCGACTGAGTTTGAGGCCAACCAGGATAAAAGCTCAGGAATGCAAATTGAGGACCCAGATAAGCAGTGTCCACTACATAACAAGCCTCATCCACTAAGAAAATGTCGCAGTTTCAGATGCAAGACAATAGAGGAGTGCAAATCTTATCTTAAGGACAAGCGCATTCGTTTCAGATGCTAAAGACAATTCGATGCAAAGAATGCAATAATGACAACCATCTGTCTGCTTTACACCCAGGACCAGCACCATGGAAAACAGAAAAACCGGTAACCGAAGATCATGGTGGGGAGCAAAAAGAGAGTGCATTACCAGCAATAACCTCAAAGTGCACTGAGATCTGCACAAACACATTTAGCTCTAGATCATGCTCCAAGATATGTTTAGTCGAGGTGTATCCTGCAGGCCTCAGAGAGAAGGCAATCAGGATGTATGCAGTCTTAGATGAACAAAGTAACAGATCTTTGGCAAGAACAGAGTTCTTTGACCTCTTCGGTGACAGAGGAAATCCAACTTCGTATTCTTTGAAGACATGTTCAGGAGTTGGAGACATCAGGGAGAAGAGCAAACAACTACATCAGCGAGTCATTAGATGAGAAAACGCAGCTGACTCTGCCCACTCTCATAGAATGTGATATGATACCAGATGATAGAGCAGAGATACCCACACCTGAAATTGCATGTCACTACCCTCATCTGATGCAAATATCAGACAAGATTTCAGTACTGGACCCAGGTGCTGCAATTATCCTTCTACTTGGAAGAGACATACTGAGAGTGCACAAGGTCAGAGAGCAATACAATGGGCCACACAATGCACCATTTGCACAGCGTCTTGACCTTGGATGGGTCATCATTGGTGATGTATGTCTGGATGGAGCTCACAAGCCGGCAAAAAAGTGAATGTCTACAAAACAAACATGTTGCAAAATGGCCGCACATCATGTCTTAGCCCCTGTACCAACAGGATACAGATTAAAGAGACAAGTCAACCCAATACAACAGCAGAAAGTTCAGAGTTACATGTAGGCCATAACCTCATCTAAAAGGTACAGATGAGCTAGGATGCAAGGTGTTTGAAAACGCAAGATGACAAACCAGCACCATCTGTTGAAGATAGCCTCTTCCTTGAGATCATGGACAGAGAAGTCTTTATAGATGAGTCAAACAGCTGGGTAGCTCCACTACCTTTCCGTTCACCCCGATGTCACCTTCCTAACAAAGGACAAGCAGTGAAGCGTCTCACCTCATTGCGACAGAAAGACAGATATGAAGGAACACTTCCATGATTTCATGTAGAAGATCTTCGACAGTGGTCAAGCTGAAATTGCACCACCATTGGAAGAAAAACAAGAATATTGGTACTTTCCAATATTTGGAGTGTATCATCCTCAGAAACCAGGACAGATACGAGTAATATTTGACTCCAGTGAAAAGTATGAAGGCCTTTGCCTAAACGATGTCCTCCTCAGAGGACCTGACCTGAATAATGCACTCCTTGGAGTCCTCGTCAGGTTCCGAAAAGAACGCGTTGCAGTAACAGCAGATGTACAACAAATGTTCTACTGTTTCCTTGTCTGCAAAGATCAGAGACTACCTGAGGTTCCTATGGTATGAAAACAATGACTTTAAGATGTTACAGAATACAGGATGAAAATACATGTGTTCAGGAACAGCTCCTCTCCACCTGTAGCTATCTATCTACAACCTGAGACGAGCAGCACAGGAAGGTGAAGAAGAGCACGGAACAGATGCCAGTTTGTCATGAGAAATTTTATGTAGACGATGGACTGGCTTCTTTCTCCAGCAACAAAGAGGCTATCGACATCCTGAAAAGAACAAGAGAGATGTTAGCAGAATATAACGTAAGGTTACACAAAATAGCATCCAAAAGCAGCAAAGTCATGGAAGCGTTTCCCTCAGAGGATCGTACAAAAGACCTCAAGGACCTGAATCTAGGAACAGATATACTGTCCCTAAAAGAAGTTTACGGCTCAGTTGGGATCTCAAAACCGACAGCTTTACATTTAGAGTATCCAGAGAAGAGAAGCCATTCACGAGAAGTAGTGTCTTGTCCATGGTCAACAGCCTTTACGACCCCCTAGGATTTGTAGCCACCATAACCATGCAAGGCTCTTATGATAGAAATTGCTACTGAACATGAACAAAGTGAATGGGATACGCCTCTACCTAAGGAGAAAGAAATACAGTGGAAATTGTGGAAGGACTCATTAATGGAGCTTGAACAACTTATCATCCAAAGGTCATATGTCCCTGTTTCTTTGTCTGCCACGAAGCAAAGAGAATTGTGTGTATTCTCAGATGCATCCACTATGGCTATAGCAGCTGTAGCCTACCTTAGAGTAATGGACTTTGAAGGACAAAGTTATGTTGGGTTTATCATGGGAAAGTCCAAACTAGCTCCACGTCCTGCTCACACTGTTCCACATTTGGAGCTTTGTGCTGCTGTCTTAGCAGTGGAGATGGCAGATTTAATCGTTGCTGAACTTGACATTGAAATTCATGCAGTGAAGTTTTACACAGACAGCAAGATTGTGTTAGGATATATTCACAATGCTTCGAGAAGATTCTACATGTACGTGTCAAACAGAGTGATATGCATAAGAAAGTCCACACGGCCAGAACAGTGGCACTACATCAGTACGAATAAAAATCCAGCTGATCATGGGACTAGACCGGTTCTAGCGGCTGCCCTTCAGCACACTAACTGGTTTTAATGACCATCTTTTTTGACTAGATCAGAAATCAAAGAGACCACTCAGTTTGAGACATTTGAACTTGTAGAACCAGATAACGACAAAGAAGTACGTGCACAAGTAACAGCATTTAGTACCATAACTACTAGAGGTAACCTGGGTGCACACAGGTTTGAAAGATTCTCCAGCTGTAAGCCATTCATTCGAGCTATAAGGACGCTTATTCACCTAGCCAAATCCTTCTGTAGAGCTACAAAAACTGACAAGTGTAATAGCAATCATCTTATGCAAGCCAAAATCATCATTAGATGTGTTCAGCAAGACGTTTTCAAAGAAGACATCAAGTGCATTTTTAAAAGGAGAAGGGATCTCCAAACACAGTCACGCAGAAAATGGCAAGTTGACAAGCCTAACCTGCAAGTCGGAGATGTTGTCCTACTAAAAAAGACGCTCAGGTCCACAGAAACGAATGGCCAGTTGGACTCATTGTCGAGACTGTACCTAGTAAGGTTAGAAAGGTCAAAGTCATGAGACAGGGCACCCCTAAAGTGTACTTTAGACCTATCTCTGAAATTGTTTTACTTCTTAAAAAGGAAACATAGTGGTATAATGTTCATTATGCCAGGTGTGGAGTGTTCTGATCATTATAAGGTATATATTTACTGATCGCACTGTTGCTTTAATTTGGCATCCATTATTAACAGGAAGTGTAGTATATTACACCCACTTCCTGCCCAGCAGACAATCTTTCTACAGTGAAGGAAGCATGTCAAAGACCTCCACTATTTCTTAATACTGGCCTTGGAAGCATAAGTCTGTAAGTAAGCTGTCATTAGTTTTCAATTAGTATATGTTCTACCAATTCAACTACATTTCATTTGTTTGGTAGGATGTTTCTGTCAGGAAGTTCATTCAGCTAGGCCACCTTTTTGCTAGCTAGTGCCTTAACAGTATTGTAGCATGCCTGTTACTATTTACATTTGTGATGTAATGTTAAATGCCAATACATATTTTTTTTAGTTTGTGTTTTGCAGTTTTACAAAAAAAATTATTCTCAGTAAAGATTACAACTATTAGCCCTTCCTCCTGAGTCTTTATTGGGAAGCTGTTAGCTGTCTGCCAAGCCTTGTACTTTGAACACATTGTGAGGGCAGAACAGGAGATCAATTTGTTCCATTCTGTGATGTGTTTGTGTCTTCTATATATAGGAAAATGTAACATTGTAAGACAATCCTGACCATAGGAAGCCTTGTGTGTCCCAATAAAATGATGGATGTGTTCCATCGGGATTACAAAGTTCTTGTGGAATGTGATGAGGAAATGATGACCTCTGATCCGGTGAAGGTTCTGAAAGTTTATTTAGAAGAAGAGTTACAAAGTAAAAGTAAAGATTAGAAAGTAGAGAGATGAAGGTGTGCGGAGATCCTAAGACATGGCAGGTGGACCAAGGATCTGACCTCTTCATCAAACTGGAGGCTTTTACCCTCCAATCATGGACAGTTGTCATGGAGAACCATCCCAAACATCAACATTTTACAGATGGAATCATTCATTGAAGAATTTGTACAAGCAGCACATCATTCATTACAAGAGACATTCATTTCTGTTATCTCTGAACACCTTATCAGCTTGTCCCACCTCCAGACTAACAAATCCCTCATTGTAGAAGAAAACCAATTGTCTCCATATTCCTCATCAAGATCTTCCAAGGATCTGGAGAACAATTTGTTATAACAACATCTTTCTGTAAAGTCATTCTAGACAGAGAATCTGTTATTATATAAAAGAACCCAACAATCATTGATCAATATTCCCATATACAGAGCCGAGGATTTCCACTTTGAGAGACTGTATACCCCCCATCACCTGTCCACAATCCCCACCCACTCTACATCATAACCAATAGAAACAAGACTAGCACTGGCTGTATTCATAGTGACAATCGTCACAGCCAATTACAGTGAGGGGGAAGAGCAATCAAAAAATCAATTGATTGGTCATGTAAAGGAACCAGTGAGGACAGAAATGTAGGAATTCTAATTGTGGATATTAAAGTGTGTGTCTAGACAAATCCTATTGTTGTAGATTTGGATGGAGTGGGGGAAGATTAGAACCCATGTAAGGTTTTTACTGCTATCCATGGCTCCATTAGAGAAATCTCCCCTCACTTCCTGTCCTGATGACAACATTTTATCAGACAGGAAATTAAAGAAAAGCTACAACAGGGAGACAGAAAAAAAACCTGATGTGTTCTGATCCTTCCCCTAATCTACTAAAGAAAGGAATTCTATATCTGTCTGTGTTGCTGTTGGAGAGTCCCCCCCCCCCCACTTCCTGTCTGGTGAAATGTTGTCAAAGGGACAGGAAGTGAGGGGAAATCTCTCTAATGTTGCACTGGAAAGCAGTAAATACCTGACAGTGGTCCTAAACCATCCCCACACATACAAAACTGAAACAAATATTTTAGCCTATAGACCGCAATTTTGGCTACACTATGTAGTGTGTCACTGACCCAGAACAAGCATGCAGCCAGTGAAGGCTGAACAATCTGACCTCCTGCATGCTTGTTCCTGGTCAGTGACACACTAGGTAGTGAAGTGAGGTTTAGGATGAAGATGACGGCCCCGGAACCTGCAGCTTTATAAATAAATCACTCATGTTTCCTGTCCTCTGCTTCCTCCTATTTGATGAGTATTCCAACAATCAGATAATCCGCCTTGTGATGTCTCTGGGCAGATCTCAATTCTGATTCCCCCCACATATCTTTATGCAACCTTCCAAGACACATACCCCTCCCCCTACATACACCCCAGCATGGAGGTGCTCAGTGAAGGTGGTGGTGAAGGTGTGGAGATGTCGGATCGGGTCACACAGATCATAAAAGGAGATCCGCCCGGCCTCATAATCCAGATATATCCTGACTCTCTTACTGGAGACACCGCTGGGTAATCGGATCTCCTTACTGTCATGTATCACTGAGCACTTATTATCCCACTCCCACCACCCCCTCTCCAAACACCAGGACTTCTTATTATATCCAATCACTGACTGATCTCCTCTCCTGTCTATACTGGGGTAACACATCCCGACTCTCCAGTACCCTGCCCTCCTGACATCCACTTCCCAGTAATGTCTCCCTGAGGAGAACCTCTGACTGCTCATCACCTGAGGACACTTAAATCTCTCTGGTATTTTTGGGCGTTTCTGAAGTAATGATGACCAGGATACAGTTTTCATGTCATCTGATATATGTAGATCATTACCAGCTGTCCTCACATCCAGGAATATGTCTGTAACCCCCGACAACACCGATGCTTGCTGTACAGCCCCAATATTTGGTCCTCCAGCCTGGAGGTGCGAGTGTTGGACGGAGCATTTCCTGTTCTCCAGGGAAGTGGTGGGGACACATAAGACGTGTTCTGGTGACTTGCTGTGGACTGTCAGGTGATTGTCACACAGAAAAGCTTCACACATCAGACAGGATATCACAGCAGGTACAGGAGTGTGAAGACAGTAAGTACAGAAGACCCCGGACTTCTTCTGATCTGGCTGAGCAGACAGGAAATTCTCCACTATGTTACGTAGTGTTATGTTCCTGTGCAGTGCAGGCCGATCCTGGAACTCTTCTCTACATTCAGGACAGGAATAACCTCCAGACCTCTCCTGTGTATCCAACACTCGACCAATACAGTCCCGGCAGAAGTTGTGTCCACATTTCAGGGTTACAGGATCTGTATAAATGTTCAGACAGATGTAACATTCCAGCTCCTTCCTCAGATCAGCAGACGCCATCGCTGAGAGCAGAAGAGAGAAATGACACTGAAAGTATCTGACACTCTTTAACCATTTCTGTACATTCCTACACAGGGCGAGGTGACCAGCTCTGTACACAGGGCGAGGTGACCAGCTCTGTACACAGGGCGAGGTGACCAGCTCTGTACACAGGGCGAGGTGAACAGCTCTGTACACTGACACACATAGGTGTACGCAGGGGGTGTGCCTGGGCTAGGGATGAGCCGAACACCCCCCTGTTCGGTTCGCATCAGAACATGCGAACAGGAAAAATGTTTGTTCGAACACGCGAACACCGTTAAAGTCTATGGGACACGAACATGAATAATCAAAAGTGCTAATTTTAAAGGCTTATATGCAAGTTATTGTCATAAAAAGTGTTTGGGGACCCGGGTCCTGCCCCAGGGGACATGGATCAATGCAAAAAAAAAAAAAAAAGTTTTAAAAAACGGCCATTTTCTCAGGAGCAGTGATTTTAATAATGCTTAAAGTCAAACAATAAAAGTGTAATATCTCTTTAAATTTCGTACCTGGGGGGGTGTCTATAGTATGCCTGTAAAGGGGCGCATGTTTCCCGTGTTTAGAACAGTCTGACAGCAAAATGACATTTCGAAGGAAAAAACAAACACATTTAAAACTACCCGTGGCTATTGCATTGCCGACAATACACATAGAAGTTCATTGATAAAAACGGCATGGGAATTCCCCACAGGGCAACCCCGAACCAAAATTTAAAAAAAAAGGACGTGGGAGTCCCCCTAAATTCCATACAAGGCCCTTCAGGTCTGGTATGGATATTAAGGGGAACCCCGGCCAAAATTTAAAAAAAAAAAAACGTGGGGTTCCCCCTAAATTCCATACCAGACCCCTATCCGAGCATGCAACCTGGCAGGCCGCAGGAAAAGAGGGGGGACGAGAGTGCGGCCCCCCCTCCTGAACCGTACCAGGCCACATGCCCTCAACATTGGGAGGGTGCTTTGGGGTAGCCCCCCAAAACACCTTGTCCCCATGTTTATGAGGACAAGGGCCTCATCCCCACAAACCTGGCCGGTGGTTGTGGGGGTCTGCGGGCAGGGGGCTTATCGGAATCTGGAAGCCCCCTTTAACAAGGGGACCCCCAGATCCTGCCCTCCCTGTGTGAAATGGTAAGGGGGTACTTACCCCTACCATTTCACTAAAAAACTGTCAAAAATGTTAACAACAACACAGTTTTTGACAATTCCTTTATTTAAATGCTTCTTCTTCCTTCATCTTCTGGTTCTTCTTCCGGCGTTCTCATCCAGCATCTCCTCCGCGGCGTCTTCTATCTTCTTCTCCTCAGGCCGCTCCGCACCCATGGCATGGAGGGAGGCTCCTTCTCTTCTCCTCCAGGCCGCTCCGCACCCATGCTGGCATGGAGGGAGGCTCCCGCTGTGTGACGGCGTCTTAGTCTGATGGTTCTTAAATAACGGGGGGCGGGGCCACCCGGTGACCCCGCCCCCCTCTGACGCACGGTGGCTTGACGGGACTTCCCTGTGATGTCACAGGGAAGTCCCGTCATGTCCCATTATTTAAGAACCGTCAGACGAGGAGAGGCCGTCACACAGCGGGAGCCTCCCTCCATGCCAGCATGGGTGCGGAGCGGCCCGGAGAAGAAAATGAAGAAGAGAAGAAGGAAGAAGAGGGAAGAAGAAGGAAGAAGAGAAGAAGAAGGAAGAAGAGAAGAAGAAGAAGAAAGAAGGAAGAAGAAGAAGGAAGAAGAGAAGAAGAAGAAGGAAGAAGAAGGAAGAAGAAGGAAGAAGGAAGAAGAAAGAAGAGAAGAAGAGAAGAAGAAGAAGGAAGAAGGAAGAGAAGAAGAGAAGAAGAAGAAGAAGGAAGAAGAGAAGAAGAAAGAAGAGAAGAAGGAAGAAGAGAAGAAGATGGAGAAGAGCGGGAGCCTCCCTCCATGCCATGGGTGCGGAGCGGGCCGAGGAGAAGAAGATAGAAGACGCCGCGGAGGAGATGCTGGACAAGAATGCCGGAGGAAGAACCAGAAGATGAAGGAAGATAGAAGAAAGAAGCATTTAAATAAAGGAATTGTCAAAAACTGTCTCGTCATTTTTAAACATTTGACAGTTTTTTAGTGAAATGGTAGGGGTAAGTACCCCCTTACCATTTCACACAGGGGGGGGGGGCGGGATCTGGGGGTCCCCTTGTTAAAGGGGGCTTCCAGATTCCGATAAGCCCCCCGCCCGCAGACCCCCACAACCACCGGCCAGGGTTGTGGGGATGAGGCCCTTGTCCTCATCAACATGGGGACAAGGTGTTTTGGGGGGGGCTACCCCAAAGCACCCTCCCAATGTTGAGGGCATGTGGCCTGGTACGGTTCAGGAGGGGGGGGGCGCACTCTCGTCCCTCCCTCTTTTCCTGCGGCCTGCCAGGTTGCGTGCTTGTATAAGGGTCTGGTATGGATTTTTGGGGGGAACCCACGCCGTTTGTTTTTTTGGCGCGGGGTTCCCCTTAAAATCCATACCAGACCTGAAGGGCCTTGTATGGAATTTAGGGGGACTCCCACGTCATTTTTTTTTTAAATTTTGGTTTAGGGTTGCCCTGTGGGGAATTCCCATGCCGTTTTTATCAATGAACTTCTATGTGTATTGTCAGCAATGCAATAGCCGCGGGTAGTTTTTCAATGTGTTTTTTCCTTCGAAATGTCATTTTGCTGTCAGACTGTTCTAAACACAGGAAACATGCGCCCCTTTACAGGCATACTATAGACACCCCCCAGCTATGAAATTTAAAAGGGACATTACACTTTTATTGTTTGACTTTAAGCATTATTAAAATCACTGCTCCTGAAAAAAACGGCCGTTTTTAAAACTTTTTTTGCATTGATCCATGTCCCCTGGGGCAGGACCCAGGTCCCCAAACACTTTTTATGACAATAACTTGCATATAAGCCTTTAAAATTAGCATTTTTGATTTCTCCCATAGACTTTTAAAGGGTGTTCCGCGGCATTCGAATTTGCCGCAAACACCCCAAATTGTTCGCTGTTTGGCGAACTTGCGAACAGCCAATGTTCGAGTCGAACATGAGTTCGACTCGAACTCGAAGCTCATCCCTAGCCTGGGCACACCCTAATGTGTCCCTGGAGATCTGTTGTAAAATGCTGCAAGAGACTGTATAGGGAGCTGTGAGACAGTTGCCCATTGAGCAGTCAGGGAGGGATGCAAGAGCTGCTCCGTGCGTGAACCTAATGTAATGTTACTGCTTGCAGAGAGGAGCTGTCAAAACTCAGCGCTGATGTAGGGGGTGGGCGGAACCAAACAGCTAGCCTATCAAACACAAGCCAATGGGATCAGGTGCTGGGCAGGCTGCTCCATGTATGTGGCTCCACCCCCTATCATCTATCACACACACCAGTCAATGATTGGACTGCTTAAGAAAGGGGCGGAGCCACATACACAGAGTGGCCTGCCCAGCCCCTATCCTGTTGGCTTGTGTTTGATAGGCTTGCTGTTCGATCCCGCTCACCCCCGACATCAGCGCCGAGCTTTGACAGCTCCTCTCTGCAAGCAGTGACATTACATTACAGTCTCACGCACAGAGCGGCTCTTACATGCCTCCCCGACTGCTCAATGGGAAACTCCCCTCTCTTAGATCAGTGCTGCCAACCAGTGCCACCTGTCAGGCAACACTGATTGTCACTGATGGTGCACATCAGTGCTGCCAATTAGTGCTTCCAGTCAGTGCAGGGATGGAGAGTTGAACTCAGCAGCCAGGCAAATTGTCCAGGGGGGGGCCTGGTGGGGCACAACTATAGTCCATCTGCTTTATTAATGCCACATGCCGATCTTTAGTATAATAATAGGTAATCACCACACCACTATTTACAATAAACTACTGGAGGTAAAATAAAAAAGTAGTATTAAAAAAAATAAAGTGTCAGTAAAAGGTCTGCCGCTAAGCACGGTTATGTGTTCCCACACCACAAAAAAAAAAAAAAAAAAAAAAAGTAAAAAAAAAAAAAAAAGGGTACAGCGCTAACTTACTGATCAATAACTTAATAATGGTGGAATCCTCTAATGTATGGAAATCTCAATGGGCCTCAATATTACAACAATACCGGTCTCTAAAATGCAACGTCACATGTAATACACATCACACTGAAAAAATAAATAACAAAAGTGAAACTTGGCAGGGATGGTGGAAACCCCTCTACAGATAATTGCAATACAAAATTAACTTCAAGTGCAACAACTTTTTTGTTGGGAGGTTCCCACCATTATAGCACTTTGGAATTTTTATTTTTTAGATTGTTACACTTAATTTTATATATTTTAGTTACTATTATAGTGTGAATTTAATTTTCCACCACCCTTGTCAAGTCCATGTCTTTATGGACCTTGCTTTGTGTACTGGTGTGCAGTCATGTTGGAACAGGAAGGGGCCGTCCCCAAACTGTTCCCACAAAGTTGGGAGCATGAAATTGTCCAAAATGTCTTGGTATGCGGACGCCTTAAGAGTTCCCTTCTCTGGATCCAAGGGGCCAAGCTTAACTGAAGAACAACCCCACACCATAATCCCCCCTCCCCCACACCATAACCCCCTCCACCAAATGATTTGGACCAGTGCACAAAGCAAGGTCTGTAAAGACATGGATGAGTGAGTTTGGAGTGGAGGAACTTGATGGGCCTGCACATTAAAGTGGAGACTGCAAGCCAAGCCTTCTCATACAACATCAGTGCCTGACCTCACAAATGTGCTTCTGGAAGAATGGTCAAACATTCCCATAGACACACTCCTAAACCTTGTGGACAGCCTTTCCAGAAGAGTTGAAGCCGTTATAGCTGAAAAGGGTGGGCCAACTCAATATTGAACCATACGGGCTAAGACTGGGATGTCATTAAAGTTCATATGTGTGTAAAGGCAGGTGTCCCAATACTTCTGGTAATTTAGTAATATACATATATACATACATACATACATACACACACACACACACGTGTGTGTACACCCCAATTCAATAGGCTGTGCATGCCTATGCCGACACAGGGCGGGGGGGACCAGTTCTGGACACTCCCACACAGGGCGGGGGGGGGGGGGACCAGTTCTGGACACTCCCACACAGGGCGGGGGGGGGACCAGTTCTGGACACTCCCACACAGGGCGGGGGGGGGACCAGTTCTGGACACTCCCACACAGGGCGGGGGGGGGACCAGTTCTGGACACTCCCACACAGGGCGGGGGGACCAGTTCTGGACACTCCCACACAGGGCGGGGGGACCAGTTCTGGACACTCCCACACAGGGCGGGGGGACCAGTTCTGGACACTCCCACACAGGGCGGGGGGGACCAGTTCTGGACACTCCCACACAGGGCGGGGCTGAGACTCGTACTCATAGAAATCCACATAAAGAACACAGATCAGATTCCTGACAATCTCCCTGTCTGAGGAAAAATAAAGGAGGTTTATTAAGTTGTGGAAACATTGGGGTTCATCTAATATAGGGGGGCCAGACATCCCCGGATTTGTCCCCAGATTGAAGTGGCATGGAGGGGGGGCATCTGGTACTCTCGCCCCGGGTACAACATTTGAGGGGGGTGCAAAATCATGTGACCCCCTTCCAAGTGTGCTGTGTTAACCCCCCGACCAGGAACTCCTGTAGTCCAGCCTGTCCCCCCCCCATGATCCTGCTGGTGTGGGCGGCCTGTGTGTGTGTGCCTGTGCGCATGTGTGTGTGAGAACAGCGGAGGAGGAGGGGCAGTGCAGAGCATACGGCGGCTATTGGAAAAGCTCTTGGCAGGGAATAGTGAGGAGCATCTGGGTGTCGGGAACAGTACCTGGTGCTGGTGAGAGCGCTGCGCCTATAGATTATCATGGAGGCCATTGAGAGGTGAGAAAAATCAACCGATCTACACTGTTCATGTAGGGAGGGGGGGTGTGTAGTGTAGAAATCAGGTAGGTCAGTGTAGAAATCAGGTCAGTGTAGTGGTCGGTGTAGGAAAGTGCAGTGGTCAGGTAGGTCAGTACTACTGTACTAGTGGAAGGGACTCAGGGAGTGCTAAAAGTCTGGCGGGGGGGGGGGGGGGGGGTTGAATTTTCTTGCCTTGTCCCGGGCGTGGACAACCCACGCTACACCAATTTAAAGGAAAATATGCATATAAAATAGTTTATCATTTGACAATAAAAAAAATATATGTCCCCAGATTTCATTAAAAAAAATCTGGTCACCTTAATCTAGTAAGAATAAGAAGAAGCAATATATGGTAGACTCTTAATTGAAACAACTATGACTTCAATGTGGAGAACAGAGAAGCACCATCAATTAGTTGATCGTCTACCGCGTTTCCCCAAATATAAGACCGGGTCTTTTATTAAATTTTGGATACAAAAAACACATTAGGGCTCATTTTCAGAGGATGTCTTATTTATGTACAACAATCAATTTCCCCCCCCCCAGGAATAAAATAAAATGTTTAAAAAATAAAAAAAAAACATTCCTGTATCCCCCGTCTTCTCTCCCTCTCCTTCCCTGTCATCTCAGGATCAACATCTCTCCAATACCCAAAATAAACCCGAGTTAAAGTCCTTGTAAAATCTTGTAATCCGCTGTGTGAAAGGATTATATAATGCCCAGCGTGTCTTTATAAAACATTATTGTAGAAAATACTTTATTTACAGCACCGCTGGGAGCTCACCTGACCCATCAGAGCTCTTCTTCCCCGCTCCGAGCACTGCAGAGGGAGGGGCCCGAGATCCCAGCTGACACCAGCACTGCAGAGGGGAGGGGCCCGAGATCCCGGCTGACACCAGCACTGCAGAGGGGAGGGGCCCCGAGATCCCGGCTGACACCAGCACTGCAGAGGGGAGGGGCCCCGAGATCCCAGCTGACACCAGCACTGCAGAGGGGAGGGGCCCCAAGATCCCGGCTGACACCAGCACTGCAGAGGGGATGGGCCCGAGATCCCGGCTGACACCAGCACTGCAGAGGGGATGGGCCCGAGATCCCGGCTGACACCAGCACTGCAGAGGGGAGGGGCCCCGAGATCCCGGCTGACACCAGCACTGCAGAGGGGAGGGGCCCGAGATCCCAACGGACACCAGCACTGCAGAGGGAGGGGCCCGAGATCCCAGCCGACGCCAGCACTGCAGAGGGAGGGGCCCGAGATCCCAGCTGACACCAGCACTGCAGAGGGGAGGGGCCCGAGATCCCAGCTGACACCAGCACTGCAGAGGGGAGGGGCCCGAGATCCCAGCTGACACCAGCACTGCGGAGGGAGGGGCCCGAGATCCCAGCTCATGCCAGCACTGCGGAGGGAGGGGAAGCTGAAGTCAGCTGGGAGGGGAGCTCCGGCGGGTCACGTGAGCTCCCAGCGGCGTTGTAAATAAAAGGTATTTTCTACAATAATAATATTACATAATGATACACACTGGACATTATATAATCCTTTTACAGCGTGGATTAGATGATTTTACGACAACTTGAACTAGGGCTTATTTTGAGGGAAGCACTCACTGCAGCCATCCTAGAAAATTGAGATAAGATCTATCCTGAAAATGAGGCCTGTATTTTCAGGGAAACACGGTATTAGTAAATGTCAAGTCAGGATAGTCACTTTTCCATTATAGAAATTGCTAATTGTGGTCCCTATAGGGCATAGAACTGCAGGATTTAGCCAAGATCCCATTTGTGTGTAAAAAGAAATTAGCAAATGTGGGTGATTGTAAAGAGATTTATTTTCTTTCCTGTTTGTAGTGTTTTTTTACATGTTCTGCACTCTAATGCATTTTTAATGAATGTTACAGAGCAATGCATACTTTTTTTCTAATGTTAAATATATTTTAATTAGGGATGAGCTTTATGTTCGGGTCGAACATGTGTTTGACTCGAACATTGGGTGTTCGCTCGTTCGTAGAAAAACGAACAATATGGGGCATTCGCGCCAAATTTGAGCGCCGCGTAACTTCCCATAATGCACTGGCATTGCTGTATGACGATTGTCCAAAGCATGCACCATGACCTGCATGCTTTGGCCAATCACAGTGCCCTCAGCTAAGAGAGCCATAATTGGCCAAAGGCAGGGTGCCTTTAGCCAATCATGGCTTAGGGGGACCAAGTCCACGCCCCACACTATACAAGGCTGCCTGCACGTCGGCCCCGTGTAGTGTGTTGCTGGCGTGGACAAAGTCATTTGTATTGAGCAGACAGGTTATTCAGTTAGAACGCGTGTGTCTGTATATATAACTGCATCCAGTGTAGCCAAGCCTATATCTGACTGCAGGCCGTTCCTGGTGTACTTTTTCTAATATACTTCAGGCGGTGTACACAGTACCGTGCACCCATAGTGCAGTTGCTACTACTTTTCTGGTGGAGTACACAATACATACAGTGCATCCATAGTTGATATTAGACTTCTGGTGATGTACACAATACAGTGTAGCGTGGTTTTGCTAAACAGAATTTACAGCATGTCCGGAAGGCCACCAAGAAGAGGCAGACGCTCACAGGCCACTAAAAGAGGGCAAGCTCTCTGTCAACAGTGCTGGTCGTGGACATGGTGCATCCTCAGCACGTGGCCGTGGGGCACGCTTGTCCTTTTTTTCCTGCAGCTGGCTGTGTTATTGAGCCACAACATGCAGATGAGTTGGTGGAATGGATAACAAAGCCGTCCTCATCCTCTGTCACCCAGGCTCAGAGTAGCTTGCCTGCCAATGCAGCTGCCAAAGCAGCCTATTCTATCATCTCCATGTCAACAGTCACTCCTTCCTTAGCCCCATCATCATGCACGGAGGAGTGCCCAAACTATTCGACCACTGTGTCGGATACATGCTGCAGGAGGATGCGCAGAAATTTGAAGGCTCCGATGATGGTACCCAGGTTGAGGAAGGGAGTAACGTGAGCCTAGAGAGGGGGTGCCCAAGAAACTGGCAGACATGTTCCCCAGCTGCAGCATGCTGCCAAATGTGCTCATGTGACAAGGCAGGGAGGGGATGATGAGGTCACTGACTCTACTTGGGTGCCTGGAGGAGGCAGGTTGCCCTCCAGGGGGCAGCCACCCTATTGCATCACACCGCAGAGCTAAGCAGGTGCAGGGCGCTGCTGCCTCTCTGCATATTTTGATAAATTCTTTGTTGGGCCTTTGACACGTGTGCAGCAGATCGCACAGTTGCCGTTTGCAACATGTGTGTGAAGCGTATCAAGCATGGTCAAAACAGCAGCCGCTTGGACACCACATGCTTGACCAGACATATGACGACCTCCCATGCAGTCCGTTGGCAACAGCACTTAAAAGGCCCACATCAAAGAACAAGGCGGACCTCTCCTTGCTCCTCATCAGCTGGGATCTCCAACCCCACTATACCTCCAGTCCTCTCAGAATCCTGCACTGAGAGGAATGAAAGTATAGCAATAGGTGTCCCAAGTACTTGCGGCCACTCTGCTAGCGGTGCACCAACATATGATTTTAGCAGGCAAATTTCCCTACCCCAGTTGCTAAATCCTCTAATGAAATCCGATCCCAGCCATCCACAGCTCAGCATCTGAATGCTAGCTTGGCCAAATTGCTAGCACTGCAACAGCTGCCTTTTCAGCTGGTAGACTCTACCCCCTTTCGTGAATTTGTGGAATGTCGGTACCTCAGTGTCAGCTTCCCAACCGCCATTTCTTTTCACGGAAGGCCATTCCGGCTCTCTACCAGCATGTGGAAGGCAATGTCTTGGCCTCATTGGACAGGGTGGTCAGCAGTAAGGTGCATATTACCACTATATTATGGTCCAGCAGGCATGGACAGGGACGTTACCTTACTTTCATGGTGCACTGGGTAACTCTGCTGGCAGCTGGAAAGGATGAAGGACAGGGTTCAGTATTGTTGGAGCTTGTTCCGCAACCACTAGGGATGAGCTTTGTGTTCGAATCGAACCCATGTTAGACTCGAACATAGTCTGTTCGCCGAATTGCGAACGATATGGGCCGTTCGCGCCAAATTCGCGTGGCGCGTCACAGCCCATAATTCACTGCGGCATCGCAGTGCATTGCTGGCTGATGATTGGCCAAGCATGCACTATGACCCGCATGCTTGGCCAATCACAGCGCCGTCTGAACAGAGAGCCGTAATTGGCCAAAGCCAAGGAGGCTTTGGCCAGTTATGGCTCAGGGGATTTAGTACACGCCTCACACTATATAAGGTCACCTGCACGGCGGCCCTGTGTAGTGTGTGTTCAAGATGAGAGATCACACACACAGTATTCAATTTAGCTAGATCCGTTCCTGTTATCTTGCTACTGACAGCCAGGCTTGTTACAGTATTTACAGCTACCTGAAGAAAATTGCTGGTGTTCTTTTGATCCTATTAGTACCAGTCAGGCAGCTAGACTATTTAGAGTTAGTTTAGTGTGACTTCTGCACAGTGTTCAGCTAAAAATACAAGTTAGCGTAGTGCACAGTGTTCAGCTAAAGCTACAAGTTAGTGTAGTGCGAGCTCTGCACAGTGTTTACCTAAAGCTACCTGTAGAAGGTTGGTGGTGTTCTCATACTACAGGCAGGCAGCGGATTTTGCTAGCTGCAGTATACATTTATATTAGATTATAATATATATATATATATATATCTCCCAGCTTAGTGCAGCTACAGGCCATTAGTATGTCTGGAAGGTCAACAAGGAGAGGCAGACAGTCACAAGCCAATAAAAGAGGGCAAGCAGGGGGGGCATGACCGGAATGTGATCGCGGCAGGACGTGTTGGCTCTGAGCTCCCGCTATTCTCCGGCAATTTCTCCTGATCACAGCGGTTTGACTGACTTGGAAGGTGTCAGACAGTACCCATCGGAAGGCGGAATACTCAGGGCAGTCTAAGAGGCCCTTTAGCGGCATCAAAGCAGCACAAACATCCCTGTTCTTAGCCACCAAAAGAACAGAGGAATCTCCGCTCTCAAGGCAGCATGGCAACTAGCCCCGTCCACTCCTATGTCCAGGCTCCTGGGAGTACGACGCTGCGTGCCAAAACAGCTAAAAGGTAAAGATGGCACAGCAGCGACGCAGCACTTTGAGGACACTTCTCTCCTACCACAAGAGATAGAGGTAGATACAGAGGCTATAACTGGGCCGATTATAGAGGCCATTGCGGCATCCAAATCAGAACTTATGGGGAGCATTGATCATCTGGCCTCTGAGTGCAACCTCATCCGCCATGATCTGGACAAGATCAGAGGCAGATTGACCGATGCAGAGGAGCGCATCTCAGAAGTAGAAGACACCTCTCATTCACATGGGTCACAATTAAGGGAGTTAAAGGAGATGGTGGGAACTTTGCAACGCAGAGCAGATGACTCCGAAGATCGCCAAAGAAGGAATAATGTGAGGGTGGTGGGTCTACCGGAGGGCACCAATTCAACCACTTTTGCAGAACAATTTTTTAAATCGCTGCTCTCCTTGGTGTTCTCCCCCCTACATATGTGGCTGAAAGAGCACACAGGTTCCCCACTGGAGCCAGACCCTCAGGTGCCCCACCAAGACTGTTTCTGGTCCGGTTTCTCAATTATAGGGACCGTGACATGCTGATGGCAGAAGCTAGGAAACACAAAGAGCTAAAATTTGAAAATGTCCGTATTATGTTGTTTCCAGATTTTTCGGCTGAAACGCAAAAAAGACGTTGTTCCTTTACTGATGTGAAGAGGAGGCTCCGGGAGAAGGAACTAAAATACAGTATGCTCTATCCCAGTCGTCTACGGGTGCAATATAAAAAAGGTACTGTTAAATTCTTTGAAACCCCGCAGGATGCTAGTGATTGGCTGGATCATAATATGTGAAGACACTGTTCTTCGCTGGGGTGTGTGCACCACTGTTTGTGTTTTCCTCCATTTTTTTGCTTTTTTTCCATATTCGTTATCATGAAGTTTTTGGAGGTACTCACAGTCATTGTTTTGGATTCCCTAATAAGTGCTGGCCTAATCTATATTGGTTTTTCCCCCCTGGTTGTTTGGGGGAGGGTGCTGCTGAGGCTGCTCCATGACAGGAAGGCATACTTCCGGCTGAGCCATTTCCGGCCTATGATGTTTCATGCGCTACCCCTGAACTGAACTGCCTACTGCTGGGTACAGAGGGGCCTACTTTGGAAATGATACTCACATTACCGCAAGTATCTGCCATTGTTACTACCCACTATCCTACACTGCTACGTTCAATCGGCTGTTTGTTTCTATGGACTGAGCAGGGAGGCTCAAGAAGCAAACAAGAAATTACATTTTTTTTTTTCCTTATGCCGAACTATCGACACTTTTGGTTGAACTCTTTTGGAGTTTTTTGTTGCAGGGTCAAGGCTGCATACTGGGCAATTTTTTTTTAGTTTGTTTTATTTTTTTGTAAGGTTCACAGTTACCGGTATAACAGAGGGGGGGGGGGGTGTGTGTGACCGCAGTCATATATGTTGTGTTTATAATGCATCTAATATTCTTTACATGTACACACTTACAGAATTGATTTATTTCCTGATTTCTTTATCATCAGAGAAGATTTGCTCGGCAGATTTCTTACATAGAGAGAATGGATAGCAAGATAAAAATGATGTCTTGGAATGTTAGAGGTCTGAATAATAAGTTCAAGAGGGCAATGGTATTCCGGTTTCTTAAACAGGTGAAGCCACATGTCGTTTTTCTTCAAGAAACGCATCTGGAGGGTGGTAAAATTCTTTCATTACGCAAACCTTGGATACAGAGGTCATTTCATTCCTCATATGCTAGAGGAACATCTATTTTAATCAGGAAATCGATTGCATGTACCATACACCAGGTGTTCACTGATCCCAGAGGACGATATGTGGCTCTAGTATTGGATCTAGCATACCAGAAAATACTATTAGTGAAAGTCTACTTACCACCGCCTTTCCAAGTGCAACTGTTATATGATCTGTTGGTGACTTTGGCGCCACACATGCATTTACCTATGCTACTAATGGGGGATTTTAATACTATTATGGATTCTGCATTGGACTCGTCCAATGCCAATAGGCCAGCCTCGGTGGATCTATGCACCTGGGCATCAGTAGTGGCTCTAACTGAAATTTGGAGGTGTAAAAATTCGGGAATCGTGTCCTATTCACACTTGTCTACCACTCATAAATCTTCCGCCAGAATAGACTTAGCATTTGGGAATGCCTTACTCCTAAATAATCTCCTTGGGGCCGAATATTTGGCTGGAGGGTCTTCAGACCATAACCCGCTTCTAGTTACCTTGACCTCTCCCACTGGGAGGAAGGAAGGGGGGGGGGTTGGAAAATGGCACCGGGGTGGTTACAATAAGATCAGGTAACTACTCAACTGCAAGCTGCGGTAGATACATACTGGGTGACAAATGTGGATACGGCCGACCCATCTATTGTTTCGGATGCTTTTAAAAGCAGTGGCAAGAGGTGAATGCATTTCGGCAATTAAAGCGGTCAGGAAAGATTATAATGAGGAATATAAGTCTCTTTTGGCCAAAGAGAGGGATTGCGCACAGTTACAGGCTAACTCCCCTTCGGAAGCTAATTATGCTTCCCTGCTGCATAGCAGGAGGTCAGTGGAACTGCACTTCTCAGGAGTAGCTCGCACGGAGGCGAGGCAGAGAGTGGAAAATATATTTGCTGAAGGGGATAAAAATGGTAAACTGTTGGCTAACCTGGCAGCTGATCAAAAGATCCCTGTTAACATTCCAGTAATTAAAAATAATGCAGGGATACCAATATCTGACCCAGTGGAAATCATGGCTGAGTTTGTCAGCTTTTATAAAAAGCTATACCCAAATATCACCATATGATATGACGGAGCTGGAAGATCTGCTCCGAAGTCTCTCAATGCCTAACAGATACAGATGCCTCTCAGATGCAGAAATTTGTGCTCTGGAAATTGAGGCAGCTATACTTGCCTTTCCTCCCAAAAAATCTCCAGGCCCGGATGGTTTTCCTGCTGACTTCTATAAGGTATACATGTCGCAACTGGCCCCTAGATTAAACTTATTGTTTACACACTGCTGGACTCATGGCTCCTTGCCGACCTCAATGATGGAAGCTTATATGGTGCTTCTCTTGAAGCCAGGCAAGGACCCGCAGCTGTGCTCTTCATACCGCCCAATTGCACTGCTTAACATGGATCTAAAAATTCTTGCCAAAGTGTTAGCTACAAGACTGGCAAAAGTTATTTCGACACTGGTTGACATTGACCAGACAGGTTTCATGCCAGGTATGTCTACGGATACAAATCTCAGGAGACTATTTGTGCATATACAGATGGATAATACTGAGTTCCCGGCTAAAGTTGTTGTCTCCACAGATATCGAAAAAGCTTTTGATTCGGTGGACTGGCAATACATGCACAAGGTATTGGAGGCCATGGGGTTTGGCCCTGGTTTATTATATAGTACACCTAAGACAGCGGTGAGGCTCAGCTCTATGGTCTCAGATTTCTTCCCAATAGGTAGAGGCACCAGGCAAGGGTGCCCGCTTTCCCCTTTTTTTGCCCTGATGGAGCCCTTGGCTAAGGCACTTAGGCGTTCAGTGGAGGTGCAAGCAATTAGGGTAGGATCTATAAATGAATGCATAGCATTTTATGCCGATGACTTGCTGTTTCTCAAGGATCCAGGCCAGTCTTAGAGCAGCCTTGGCAATATTGGATAGATTTGCCGTTTTTTCGGGTCTACGAGTAAACTGGAGTAAGTCATCCATACTACCGTTAGGATCTGAAGCTTCCAAACAAAAAGATGACACTCTACCACTTCAATGGGTCTCTTTGTTGACTTATTTGGGGGTTAAAGTGACAGCCAACACCCAGGATTACATGTCCCTAAATCTTCTTCCTTTAGCTAGCAGACTTAAACATAAAACATCAGCATGGAAGAACCTTCCTCTTTCATGGCTGGGGCGGGTTAGTCTCATAAAAATGAAATTCCTGTCAGTAATTCTGTACTTCTTACGACACTCCCCTATATGGATCCCGAAAGGGTTCTTTAAGACACTATTTTAGATGCCCGACATGTTTCGCCAGTGATGGCTTCCTCAGGGACAGATATTTGATACCTAAAGCGCTACAGTGCACTCTATAGAGAGAAATATAACAATCAATATACATGATAAGACAGATGATACATTAGATACAAAAAGGATATAAATGTACACATGTTCGCGAGCAGTCAGGGTAGACCAACCCCCACCATCACCAGGTCTACCCTGACGGCTCGCAAACATGTGTACATTTATATCCTCTTTGTATCATCTGTCTTAGCATGTATATTGATTGTTCTATTTCTCTCTATAGAGTGCACTGTAGCGCTTTAGGTATCAAATATCTGTCCCTGAGGAAGCCATCACTGGCGAAACATGTCGGGCATCTAAAATACCTAGCCACTGAACTGGCTGCTGCACTTTTCAGGCCAAGTTACGTGAAGCTTGCTACAGAAATGATTTTAGTAATTATGCACACCATGTTTTTGTGATTTTGATGTCCATTTTTAACGATCTTTGCTAAACAATAAAAATTAATTTTAACTTTAAAATTGAGTATACTGTGTTCCTCTTGGCACCGCCATAATCCTTGTACTCCCTTTCTCTGGCTTGACTTCCAAATTTTTGGGATGAGGTGCCGTATCACACTGAGGGCCGCCCAGCCACATACTACATTTCTAATTCGCTTTAAAAATTACTAACTACGTAGTTGCGGAAAGAATGGTATAAATAACACTCCGTAGATTGTGCATTTTTTAGTAATTAGATGGATCTGGATTTCTCTGATGCAGTTGGTGTACATATTGGATATTCTGTAGAAATGACAAGTGTCTGAGTTTATGAATAAGTTTAATTTGTTAGATGCATAGCTTCACAACTGTTATATTATGACTGCTGGTCGGGTAGAGGGGGTGGTGGGATGGGGAAGGGTTGTTGGCCCTGCAAGGCCTTCCTCTGCATGGTATGTTGCCTGTCGAAGAATGTTTATCTGTTTGTTTTTCTTGAAAACTTAATAAAAATAATAAAAAAAAAAAAAAAAAAGTGCAAGCAGGCTCTGTGTCTAGGAGGCAACAGTGCTTGTCGTGGAGACGGTGCATCCTCTTCATCACTTGGCCATGGGACATGCTTGGCCTTTTCGGCAGCTGGCTGTGTTGAGCCGCAACATGCGGAAGACTTGGTTGAGTGGATGACCAAGCCGTCCTCATCCTCTCTCACCCATGCTCAGGGTACTTTGTCTGGCAAAGCAGCTGCCAACGCGGCCTCTTCCCTCGGCTCAATGGCATCAGTGACTCCTTCCCTAGCCCCAACATGTCCTCCTGAGGAGTCCCTCGAACTGTTTGACCAGTGTTGGGTACATGCTCCAGGATGATGATGATGAACATCACCAATGAGCCAGGATGCCCTCCAGGGGCCAGCCTACTGACTGCATCACACCCCAAAGTTCCGCATGTGCAGGGCCCTGCTGTCTCTGCGCGTTATTCCAAAAGTTCTTTGGTGTGGGCCTTTTTTGAGAAGAGTGCATCAGATCGCACCGCTGCCATTTGCAACATAGGTCTCAAGCGTATCTCGCGTGGCCAAAACATCTCCCGCTTGGACACCACATGCTTGACCAGACATACGCTTGCCAACGAACTGCATGGCAGGTCAACATATCTAAAAGACCCACACCACAGAACAAAGAGGACCTCTCCTTGCTCCTCATCAGCTGAGATCTCCAACCCCACTATTCCTTCAGTCCTCTCTGAGACCTGCACCGAGAGGAATGAAGGTGTAGAATTAGGTGCGTCACAGCCAAGTGCTTGTGGGCAATCTGCTTTCGGTACACAGACGTCAGATTGTACCAGGCAAATTTCCCTGCCCCAGCTGCTGCACCGCCGAAAGAAGTTTGCTTCCAGCCATCCACATGCCCAGCAGTTGAATGCTAGCTTATCAAAATTGCTAGCACTTAAACTGCTGCCTTTTCAGTTGGTAGACTCTGCCCCCTTCCGTGAGTTTGTGGAATGTGAAGTTCCTCAGTGGCAGGTACCCAAACGACATTTTTCTCACGGAAGGCGATTACGGCTCTCTACCGGCATGTGGAAGGCAATGTCTTGGCCTCGCGGGACAGGGCGGTCAGCGGTCAGGTGCATAATACCGCTGACTCATGGTCCAGCATGCATGGACAGGGACGTTACCCAAGTTTCACATTGCATTGGGTGACTGCTGGCAGCTGGGAAGGATGCAGGACAAGGTGCAGTAGTGTTGGAGGTTGTTCTGCCACCACGCCTCCAAAATGCCACTACTAATGATTGTGACACACCTTTCTCCTCCACCCCCTCTACTTCCTCCATGGCCTCTTCCTGTGCTTTGTCCTCAGAACCAGCAGTGCTTTGTAGGCGTTCAAGGGGTTACGCAAGTATGCAGGCCAAAAGATGCCAATGCGGCGCTTGAGCTGGTGTGCTTGGGGGATAGGAGCCACACTGGGGCAGAGGTTCTGTCAGCTCTGCAGGGGCAGGTTCAGGGGCGATTGACGCCACGCCAACTTAAGGCAGGAATGGTGGTTTGCGACAATGGCACCAACCTTCTCTCTGCTCTCCGACAGGGACAAATGACCCATGTGCCCTGTTTGGCTCACGTCCTTAACTTGGTCGTGCAGCAGTTCTTGGTCAGGTACCCGGGCTTACAGGATGTCCTGAGGCAGGCCAGGAAAGTCTGTGTGCATTTCTGCCGGTCATATAATGCCAGTGCTTGGCTGGCAGACCTCCAAAAAAGGAGTTTAATCTGCCCAAGAACTGCCTAATCTGTGACATAACCACCAGGTGGAACTCAACATTGGCCATGTTGCAGCAGCTGCATACGCAGCAGAGGGCCATCAATGAGTACCTGTGTGACTATGGCACCAGGTCAGGGGAGCTTGGTTTTTTTCCCCCACGCCAATGGGCCATGATCAGGGATGCATGCACTGTCCTGTCACCATTTGAGGAGGCCACGAGGATGGTGAGCAGTGACAATGAATGAATGAATGAATGAATTTTTAACGCGCTGCAAATGCGAACTGAATCGCCTCAAGGCGCTAAATGTATTCTCTGTAGTCTGCTTCTAGAAAAGGAAGGTCTTTAGTTTTTTCCTGAAGGCCTGGTGGTTTTCTTCCATGCAGATGTTGGTTGGAAGAGCATTCCACAGTCGAGGTCCTTGGACTGCGAATCTTCGTTCTCCCTTTGCTTTGTAGTGGTATTTGGGAATGGTGAGGAGGTTTTGGTTAGCTGATCGAAGACTGCAATTCGGTGTGTAGCGTTTTCTTTTTTCCCGGAGATATAGCGGAGCGTTTCCTTGTATGCATTTGTGGGTGAGGCAGAGGGTCTTGAATGTGATCCGATTCTTCAGTTAGCCAATGTAGGCTCTTTAGGGATGGGGAGATGGATTCCCAGGGTTTTCCTGTTAACAGTCTTGCCGCCGTGTTTTGGATGAGTTGCAAGCGCGCAAGCTGATATTGTGGTAGTCCTACGTAGAGCGAGTTGGCGTAGTCGAGAATTGATGATTGCTCCCACAACTGCCGCTTTGTCCTCTTCTGGGATGAAGGGGATGAGTCTGCGAAGCAGGCGGAGGAGATGGTGGGATCCGCTCACCACTGATCCTATATTTGTGCATCCATTGTCATTCCTGAGTCAAAGATGACTCCGAGACTCTTGGCTTTGGTGCTAGGAGAGATGGTCTGTCCGAGGATGGAGGGTGGTGTCCACGAAGTCTTTATTTTGGAATTTTTGTTGGCTTGCAGGAGAAGAAATTCTGTTTTTGATCCGTTGAGTTTGAGGGAGCTAGTGGTCATCCAGTCATCTATTAAAGTGAGGCATTTCTGTAATTGCTGATGAAGATCTTTTTTTCCGTTGATGCAAAGGTAGAGTTGGGTGTTGTCTGTGTATGAGTGGAAGCAGAGGTCGGTTTTTCTGATGATATTGAGAAGTGGGCGGATGTAGATGTTAAATAGCACTGGTGACAAGGGTGAGCCCTGAGGGACTCCACAGGAGACTACCCGAGATTCCGAGGTGAATGTTCCTAGTTTCACTGTCTGGGAGCGATTCTCTAAGAAGGATGTGAACCATTTTAGGGCAGAATCTGTAGCTCCTGCAACTTCTGCGAGCCGGACAAGTAAAGTATTGTGGTCCACTGTATCGAATGCTGTGCTGAGGTCTAACAGTACCAGGAGACTTGGTTCTCCGTCATCTGCTGCTTCAAGGGCGTCGTCCCATATTTTGAGAAGTGCTGTTTCTGTGCCATGGCCTGGGCGGAAGCCTGATTGTAGAGGTTCCAGGAGTTGGTGAGTGTCCAGGTGGCGTTTTAGCTGCTGTACTACTGCTTTCTCTATAATCTTGGAGATGGCGTTGAGGCTTGTTGTTGGTCTGCGGCAGTTAGGGTCTTTAGGGTCAAGATTGGGTTTCTTTAGCAGGGGTTTGACGATGCCTTGCTTGAGGGAGGTTGGCACAGTCCCTTCTTTGAATTATTGATTTATGAGATGTGTTAGGGTGGGGGCCAAAACGTCAGAACATTCTTTAAGCAGTTTGGTGGGGATGATGTCGTTTGGTGATGTGCTGTAGCGAAGGCTTCCGATTATGTTTTTAGTCATGTCCGTAGTGATTGGGGACAAAAAGAAATTCGGTGGTTGAGTGATGTTCGTGTCGATATTCTCTTTTTGCTTTGGTTGAGTGAGGTTGGTTGTTATTTTCTGATGAATTGCTTTCCGAATGTTGTCGATGAAGAAATCTGATAACTTATTGCAGAATTCTTGAGTATCGTTTGCTGGGGGCTCTAAGCAGGTCGGGTTCATTGACTGAGCAACTATTTTGAAAAGTTCCTGCGGGCGGTTTAAGGCGGATGAGATGGTGTCTGCGAAATGTTCTTTTTTGGCTTTGAAGATTGCCTTGTGGTATTTCACCGTGAGTGCTTTTTAGTTAGTATGGTTTTCCTTGGCGGGATTTCTTCTCCAAGCTCTCTCAGCTCTTCTGCGTTCTTGCTTGAGAAGGGTGAGAGTACCATTAAACCAACTCAAGGTTTTTTTGCGCACGAGTGTTCTGCGTTTTGGCACCACTGAGTCTGCGGTTTGTAGTAAAACATTGTTTAGGGAGTTGAGTGTTTGTTCCGTTGAGAGATTTGAGTTTAGCAAAAGAGTTTTGCTTGATAATGTAGTTTTGAAGTGCATGCATCAGTGACACTGTCCCCCTTGTCCACCTGTTGGAGCACACGCTGCGTGGAATAATGGACAGGGCACTTGAGGCAGAACAGAGGGAGGAAGGAAGAGGAGGACTTCCTTAGCTTTCAAGGCCCAGAGGAGGAGGAGGAGGAGGAGGAGGAGGACTTCCTTAGCTTTCAAGGCCCAGAGGAGGAGGAGGAGGAGGACTTCCTTAGCTCTCAAGGCCCAGAGGAGGAGGAGGAGGAGGAGGAGGACTTCCTTAGCTCTCAATGCCCGGAGGTGGACTTCCTTAGCTCTCAATGCCCGGAGGTGGACTTCCTTAGCTCTCAATGCCCGGAGGAGGAAGAGGAGGGCGACTTCCTTAGCTCTCAATGCCCGGAGGTGGACTTCCTTAGCTCTCAAGGCGAGGAGGAGGAAGAGGAGGGCGACTTCCTTAGCTCTCAATGCCCGGAGGTGGACTTCCTTAGCTCTCAAGGCGAGGAGGAGGAGGAGGAGGGAGGAGGACGATGACGACTTCCTTAGCTCTGGAGTAGGAGGAGGAGGAGGAGGGAGGAGGACGATGACGACTTCCTTAGCTCTGGAGTAGGAGGAGGAGGAGGAGGAGGGAGGAGGACGATGACGACTTCCTTAGCTCTGGGAGTAGGAGGAGGAGGAGGAGGGAGGAGGACGACGACGACTTCCTTAGCTCTGGAGGAGGAGGGAGGAGGACGACGACTTCCTTAGCTCTGGAGTAGGAGGAGGAGGAGGAGGGAGGAGGACGACGACTTCCTTAGCTCTGGAGGAGGAGGGAGGAGGACGACGACTTCCTTAGCTCTGGAGGAGGAGGAGGAGGACGATGACTTCCTTAGCTCTGGAGTAGGAGGAGGAGGAGGAGGAGGACGAAGACGACTTCCTTAGCTCTGGAGGAGGAGGAGGAGGACGACTTCCTTAGCTGAGGAGGAGGAGGAGGAGGAGGAGGAGGACTTCCTTAGCTCTCAAGGCCCGGGAGGAGGAGGAGGAGGAGGACTTCCTTAGCTCTGGAGGAGGAGGAGGAGGAGGAGGACGACTTCCTTAGCTCTCAAGGCCCGGAGGAGGATGAGGACGAGGATGACTTCCATAGCTCTCAAGGCCCGGAGGAGGAGGAGGAGGAGGAGGCAGAGGACTTCCTTAGCTCTCAAGGCCCAGAGGAGGAGGATGATGACGACTTCCTTAGCGCTCAAGGCCCGGAGGAGGAGGACGACTACTTCCATAGCTCTCAAGGCCCGGAGGAGGAGGACGACTACTTCCATAGCTCTCAAGGCCCGGAGGAGGACTTCCTTAGCGAGGACGAGGACGACGAGGAGGAGGAGGAATTGTGTCAGTATGGAGGTGGAGACTGGCACTCAGCCTCAGCAGCAGTCTTTAAGGGATCAGTCCCAAGAAACACATGGACTTGTACGTGGCTGGGAGGAGGTGGCTGTGGATCATGTCATCCTTATGAAACCCAGAGGACTCCGGACCGAATGCCTCAGCAAACCTATGCTGCATGGCCTCCCTGATCCTGCAAAGCCTGCGTAAGGATCCTCGTATTCGTGGTATCAAGGAGAAGGACCAATGCTGGCTGGCAACCCTCGTTGATCCAAGTTACAAGGGTAAGGTTGCAGACCTTATCTTGCCATTGCAGAGGGAGCAGAGGATGAAACATCTTCGGGAGGCCTTGCAGAAAGGTCTGTGCAATGCGTTCCCAGAGACTGGGGGGTTACAAACTCCTGTTTCTGGAAAACATGTTGCTGAGGCTTCGGTCAATCAAAGAAGGAGCGGAGGTGAAGGAGGCCATCTGACCAATGCATTCAGACAATTTTTTAGTCCGCAGCCCCAAGGTATGATCGGTTTCAGCAACCATCGCCAGCGTCTGTTTTACATGGTGCAGGAATACCTAGGGGCAAGATCCAACTTGAACACCTTTCCCACTGAAAATCCTCTGGGTTACTGGGTCTTAAGGATGGATTACTGGCCAGAGCTTGCACAGTATGCAATTGAGCTACTGGCCTGTCCTGCATCCAGCGTTCTTTCAGAACGCACATTCAGTGCTGCTGGAGGCTTTGTAACCGATCACAGGGTGCGTCTGTCCACTGACTCGGTCAATCGATTGACCTTCATAAAAATGAATCAGTCTTGGATCACCACCAGCTACCAAGCACCTGATACTGATGTAACCGAATATTTTTTTTTGAAATCTCAGATCCCTTCAAAGACTGCCTATGCTGATGCTGAGTGACTATCCTGGTAATTATCCTCTTCCTCCTCAATGATCACGCTGATAGCTTGTAAGAACATTGGTTCTAGAACATTTTTGGTTCTGGGCGCCGCCACCAGTGCCTAAGGCCCAATTTTTAAGCCCCTGTTTAACAGGGGCATTTAATTAGAATTTTTGATGCAATTCTTTGCAGCAGGGCTTGTTCTGTGAGGGGTTGCAGTGTTGTGGCACCAGCATCACCAAAGGCCCAATTTTTCTGCCCCTGTTCAACAGGGGCATGTAATTACAATTCTTGATCTAATATTTCACAGCAGGGCCCTGTGGGGGCTTAAAGTGTTGTGGCCACAACACCACCTAAGGCCCAAATTTCTGCTGAGTATATAGGGCAGGCCCCCACTTTCAAACATACAACTTACAAATGACTCCTACTTGCAAATGAAAGGAGACAACAGGAAGTGAGATTATTGCCGCGTACACACGAGCGGACTTTACGGCGGACATTGCCCGGCGGACTTTGACGTACTTTCCGACGGACTTTCTGAATGAACGGACTTGCCTACACACAATCCACCAAAGTCCGTCGAATTCGTACGTGATGACGTACGACCGGACTAAAACAAGGAAGTTCATAGCCAGTAGCCAATAGCTGCCCTAGCGTGGCTTTTTGTCCGTCGAACTAGCATACAGACGGCGGACTTTTCGACCGGACTCGATTTCAACGGATACATTTTAAACAAGTTTCAAATCTAAGTCCGTCCAACTTTTGAGAAAACAAAGTCCGCTGGAGCCCACACACATCGAATTGTCCGACGAAATCCAGTCCGCCGGGCAAAGTCCGCCGTAAAGTCCGCTCGTGTGTACGCGGCATAAAAGTCTACCCCTAGGAAGGGAAATTCTCTCCTGTAAGAGTTAATATGGGAGAAACATTTCTCCTTTGCACTGATGCTTTATCACTAATCCTTTTTTTACTAAAAACACCACATTTTCAAAAAACATTTGTCATTGGGACAAAAAGTGAGGTGAAATCTTCTGAAGAGGAGCACAGACAGCAAAACAAATGTTACAGGGGTGATTACCCTTCCCTATGTTTTCCAAAAAGGTTCGCAGGTTCTGGTGCAAACCGAACCGGGGGGTGTGTTCGGCTCATCCCTAGCCACCACACCTCCAAGATGCTAGTGGCGATTCTGCCACAGCTCTCTCCTCCACCCCCTCCCCTATGGCCTCCTCCTCTGCTGGTTCAGAGGAGAAATCTGCAGTGCTCCGTAGGCGTTCAAGGGGCTACGCAAGCACTCAGGCAAAAATATGCCATGCTGTGCTTGAGTTGGTCTGCTTAGGGGCCACACTGGGGCAGAGATTCTGACAGCTCTGCAGGGGCAGGCTCAGAGGTGGTTGATGCCATGCCAGCTTCAGCCAGGAATGGTTATATGTGACAATGGCACCAACCTCCTCCCTGCCCTCCGACAGGGACACTTGACCCATGTTCCCTGTTTGGCTCACATCCTGAATTTGGTGGTTTAGCGGTTCTTGAGCAGGTACCCAGGCTTACAGGATCTCCTGAGGCAGGCCAGGAAAGTCTGGTCATTTCCGCCGGTCATATAATGCCAGTGCTCAGCTGACTGACGCTCAAATGGAATGCAACCTGCCCAAGAAGTGCCTCATTTGTGACATGCCCACCAGGTGGAACTCAACATTGTCAATGCTGCTGCAGCAGCTGCACACACAGCAAAGGGCCATCAATGAGTACCTGTGCGAGTATGGCACCAGGACAGGGGAGCTTGGCTTTTTTTCTGCTACGCCAGTGGCTACTGTTAAAAGATGCATGCACTTTCCTGTCACCATTTGAGGAGGCCACGAGGATGGTGAGCAGTGACAGTGCATGCATCAGTGATACTGTCCCTCTTGTCTTCCTGTTGGAGCACACGCGTTGTGGAATAATGGACAGGGCACTTGAGGCAGAACAGGACTTTGGAGGTGGACTTTGAGGAGGACGACGAGGACTGTGTTAGCATGGAGGTGGAGGATAACACTCAGCATCAGCAGCAGTCTTCAAGGGATCGTTTTCAGTGCTCAGAAACCCATGGAGTTGTACGTGGCTGGGAGGAGGTGGTTGAGGATCATGTGATCCTTAGTGACCCAGAGGACTCAGGATCAAATGCCTCTGCAAACTTACGCTGCATGGCCTCCCTGATCCTGCAAAGCCTGCAAAAGGACCCTAGGATTTCTGGCATCAAGGAGAGGGATCATTACCGGCTGGCAACCCTTCTTGATCCACGTTACAAGGGTAATGTTGCAGAACTTCTCTGCTCCCTCTGCAAAGGCTGAATGATGAAACTTCTTTGGGAGGCCTTGTAGAAAGGTTTGTGCAATGCATTTCCAGAGCCTGGGAGGTTACAACTTCCTGGTGCTGGACAACGTGTTGCTGAGGCTTCGTTCAGTCACAGAAAGAGCGGTGGAGAAGGTGGCCAGCTGACCAAGGAGGACGACGACCCATGCCCTTTTTCTCAAATGATTTTCATCTATTTTGCAGGGACCCAACAATACATTACAGCCACAAGCAGTTTTAAAGGACTTTTATTCCTTTAGAAAATGTCATTTTGTGCAGGGACTGTTCTAAACACGGGAAAAATGTGCCACTTTACAGGCATACTATGGTCCCCCGGCATGATATTTAAAGGAATGTTTCACTTTGAGCATTATTAAAATCATTGCTCCCGAAAAAAACGTCTGTTTTTAAAACTTTTTTTTGCATTGATCCATGTCCCCTGGGGCAGGACCCGGGTCCCCAAACACTTTTAATGACAATAACATGCATATAAGCCTTTAAAAAATTCGCACATTGGCATGAATTTGTTTGTTCGCATGTTCTGCTGCAAAGCGAACTGGAGGGTGTTCGGCTCATCCCCAATTGTAACGGACCTCCGTCCTCAACAGGAGTATGTCTGCCGTAAATGATTCCTTTGTCCAGAACCAGCTCTATCCAAGACCCCTTAGCTCACCAGTCACTATCCATAAGTCAATGTAGAGTGAAAACAGACCATTTATTCAAAAACATGTAACAGATATACAACTCAGGGACACTCCCTCCCCCCTCCCTTGGATTCAGGGCGGGGTAAACTGTCCAATAACAATAGACACACAGGTCAGGTGTATTCAAGCTTCTCATCAGTAAACAGTCTCATCATCAGGGAGGGGCTGTTGGAGGTTCCCACCCCACCAAGACATACATCCCATAATATACTTTTCTTCCAAGGCCGACAGATACAATAAAAACAATGGAATACAACCACACCCCAAACGACCCAAAGAGTCCACAACAGTATGAGACAATATATACAATATTCCAGTGTGGCTGTACAGCGAGTCCGACTAGCACAGATCAGACGGGGGTTCTCGGGCACCCTACCCAAAGTGACTCCCGTCACATATATCTATAAAATAACAAAATGTCATACTAGAGATATAAATTGTCAAATTTTATTAGAATATCTAATCTTTTAGATCTTAAATCTTGAATCACTATACTACTATGGGTAGTACAGTGGCTTAGGGGTAAGTACCTATGCCTCATGTCACTATGGTCATGGGTTCAAATCCCAACCATGACAGAGTCCTGTGTGTTTTTCAGACATGCACATGGTGCAAAAAGCTCTGGCTGGTGTAGGTGGGCTATAAGATGTCTCTCACTGTAAAAGAAATTTCCCCTCCCCCGCTTCATTTGCTCAGCCTGTCTCTTGTGTGTGCATTTAGTTTATTAATTTTCACACTGAACGCGGCTCTGAAATTGAGCGACTTCATGTGAACTCACACCATTTCAAAGCAGCATTTCAGTCCAACTTGGGGGGGGGGGGGGGTGACTTGAAAGACTTCTGTGTGGCTTCATGCACAGATGATGTCTATTGAAAATTGCTCCCAAAGTCACCAGGAGCTACTTTTGGGAATTGGTGTGGCGTCGCACCGATTGGGACGCTCCTATTGCCAGCAATAGGCCGCGATTTTAAAATTTCACATCACATACAGTCTAGTGTGTTTTTTGTTTTCTACATCAAAAACATGTCAGAAAAGTAGGTTATATGGTTTCCAATGGCATAGTTTACACCAGTGTGGTCAGTGCCAGAAAAAAAAAAACCCTGTTGCATTTTTCCTGTAATGGACTGTACTGGAACACAGTAAAAACACATCAAAAATGCACCGGAATGCATTAAAAAAAAATGCACCAGACCTCAGAATAGTGACCACCCTGACCTGAGCAGCAGTGGTCTCAGCACTCCCAACTGCACTTCATCTTCCTCTAAACCCGCAACTGAGAAAGCAAAAGGAAGACAGGCTGACCAGGCTGAAGGTCCAGAGGATGAGGACAGGCGGGAGGTAGGTGCATCACACACACCTACCCACGGACGGGGGGCACAGGGCTGGGGGTGTGTGTCTCTCACACTGACCAACAGGTGACAACAAGTGAGAGTTACTTATTCCATTCCACCCAACCCCCCCAAATCACCGCCCCTGAACCCCCCCTCCCATCACTGCCACTGATCCCATCTGCCTAATGAAGGATTTCAGGTCCCAGCATGAACCCCTGAGATCTAAGGGGTTACATCCTTAGATCTCAGGGATACATGCTGGGATTTGTGGTCCTTTACTTTTGGGGGGAGATGTGACCCCCCAAAAGTGAAGGGCTACAGGTCCCAGCATGAGCCCCTAGGAACCGAGGATGTGACCCCCCCAACTAGTTAAGGACTGCAAGTCCCAGCATGAGCCCATGAGATATGGATGTGACAAAAAAAAAAAAAAAAAAAGGGAAGGACTGCAGGTCCAAGCATGAGCTCCTCAGAGCTCATGACACCCCCCTCCCCTAGCTAGTCAACTAGTGACGGACTACATGTCCCAGCATGAACCCATGAGACCTCAGGGATTAATGCTGGGACTTGTAGTCCTTCAGTTTGAGGGAGTCACATCTATTAAATAGGAAGGGGTGGGGCAAACTACATGGGGGCCCCGATTTTGGTGTTGCCTAGGACAGCAAAAAAAAAAAAAAAATAAAGCAGATTACCGGATTGTATAAAATGGGACATCAATCCCACACAGTCACTGCTGCTAAGCACTGCCCAACCAGTGCCACCTACCAGTGCCCACCAATGGAGGAGAAAAAAAAAAAAGTGGTGATTAAACACCACCAAAAGAAAACTATTTGTGTGAAAAAAAATGATTAAAAAAACCATGTCATACGTTTACAATGTTACATAACTGAGTAATGGTCATTCAAAGTGTGACAGCGCTGAGATCTGGCCCGGGCAGGAAAGGGGGGGTGCCCAGTATTGAAGGGGGGAGGGGAGTTCCAAGTATTGAAGGGGTTAAATCTACTTGGCTACAAAATCATTTTATTCTGCACACATGGAAGTCATTAAATAGAGAAATAAGTGTAAATCCAAATTGTGTATGTATATATAAAAATCAGCTCCAATGCAGATTTTCCAGCCCCAATGATTGGTGGGGGGATGGTCTCGGTAATCTATTGAACATTTCATAGGAAGTATTAGGTTTTCTCTGATCAGCAGTTCCCATCCCATGAACACCATTTAGTGAAATAATCATAGTGATGACTGGTGAGAAGATGTAGAGAATGGGAATTTCCCGCACATAGATGGTCACAATAGCGCACAGAACTGTTGCTCGGGCTGCTTGTAGTTGTCAGTGAGATGACTTTCTTCTCATGAGGAGATGTTCCTGATTTGGAAGGCAAGTGTGGGAGATGTCTTCATGTTCCCGGGGTTTGATGTGTGAAATGTTGTGTTTAGTGATCCTCAGCACACACACACATCACTTCCTGTTTCTATACACAGGAGACTTCCTGGATTTCTACATCTTCCTGTATATACAGTGTGGGAAGTGTATATATTATATATACATTTTATCCAGAGCTCCACAAACTGTTGTGTAAAATAAAATCCTGTATAGTCCTAATGACCTCTCCGCACGTCACCCAGCAATCCTCACCCCTCCCCCCCATACATACTTGTCTGGTTTTTGGTGGCCTCATCCTGGTGGGGTTCACATGTCACCCCATCAAAAGTTCTCCATTCACAGAAAATGTCACCGATGAGTCCTCTCTGGTCACATTTGTAACCGTTTTCCCTGACAGATGAGTGTCTCCATATGTCACCATTAAAGGCCAAATCCCCTCCCCCCCTATGTACTAATATACCATTAATGTACCTCTGCAAAATCTACACAATTTCTGTACCTGAGAGAAGAAGACCTTCCCTGCGTGTCTCCTATATTTCCTATAACACCTCATCTCTTGCTGGTCTGTAGATATCAGACTGAGAAGCCAATAAGACACAGGAAGGAAGTCAGCTGACCTCATTAGTACACACCTGTGTCTCCCCTCCCCCCCAGCAGATCACACCCCTCCCCCAGCAGATCACACCCCTCCCCCCTCCCAACAGATCACACCCCTCCCCCCAGCAGATCACACCCCTCCCCCCAGCAGATCACACCCCTCCCCCCAGGTGCACACTTATAATACAATTGATCAGTGATCACCGATTCTCTCTAAATACAGACATTTGATTCCTTCATTCCATCTTGCATAGATCTGTTGATCTGTAGAGTGGAGGAGATGAGAGATCAGATAGCAGTCTATGTGGATAGAGATGTAGTATTGGAATCAGGAGAAACGTGTCCTGAGTTCTGTAAAGCTCAGCATACACTATACAATCTGATTGTACAATCTCCATCAGTTATGTAGTACAAGGGCCTGCCTGATTGGATACACAGTGATCAGAGAGCCGGTGTGTCCTCCCATTATGTAAGTTTTGGTAAATCTGAAGGAGATTGTACAATCAGATTGTATAGTGTATGGACACCTAAAATAAACTATTTGCTAACAACTCCCAATCCTTGTTTGCTTCATGTCAGGAAATACAACAACATTTTCTAAATACAAACCCACTTCAGTAACATTTAAGCCTCATACAAACGATCCAACTTTATGGCCATAATTGTCTGAGGGACGTGTTGGGTCGGATAATCTGACCGTGTGTATGCTCCATCAGACAATTATTGGCTGAATTAACAACAACAAAAGTTGGCTCTTCCTGCTCACCAATTGTTGGGCAATAAATCTGTTACGTCGGTTTATCCGATCGTGTGTACGCAAGTTGGTCCAACTAAAATCCGATGTACAAACACGCATGCTCCGAACCAATGTTAAACATCAGCCAACAATAGCAGAAGTTGCCCAAAGGGTGGCGGTAAAGAGCTGAAAAACCACGTGGTTTGGTGAATGTTGGATGAAAATGTTGTGCCGTGTGTATGCAGAACAAGTTCATGGCCAATGCCTTCGGACCAAAATCCATGGAAAAGTTGGTTGGAAGTCGGATCGTGTGTACGAGGCTTATGAAAGTTAGGAATTGTGCTGCCTGCCCCAAGGGGAGGTAACAACACAAATCTGATTGGTAAATAAAATCAGTGTGGGCCCCACCCAATCCAGGCCACGCCCCTAGGTCTCTATTATACCATCAATCTTTTTAATGTGTAAATAGAATTAAATTAGAATGTTGTCTTCTAGTCATCGATGTTGCTCCTTTCATCACAGTCCTCCTATATATTCTTCTTCTAGATCTGATCAGCACAGTGGCTGAGTGGTCAGCACTCCAGACTAACCACACTCAGGTCATGGGTTCAAATCCCAACCACAGTGCCACCTACCGGGAGTTTGTCCTGGTGAATGGAAAAGTGCCATACAATAGGCAACAACCTAAGGTAGCTTCACACATGTAAGGCTAAGTGGAGAGTGATGGATCCATCCATCACTCTCCACTTAGCCTTACCTGACCACCCCGGGGTCATTCTCTGGGCAGCGGGACAAGCAATACCATCTCTTCTAGCTTCATTACAGTTTACAATACTACTCTTCCCAAAACCAAATCAGACCCTCACAAGCGCAGGAGTAATTTTTCCTTGTCCACAAGCTTCACACATGTCCAATATGAATGGAGCATTTCCTAAGTAGTGGTTCAGATGCAAATCTTTGGAGCTGGCGGCCTCCAGCTTCTTTAACATTGCCAGCAATTAAAAAATCTTGAAAGGAAAAAACAAAAAAAAGGCAGTGGGTACACCCTAATCCATAACAGGCCCTTTTGTGTCTGTTACGGATTTTAGGGGAACCCCCCATGCCAACATTTTTTTTTTACCAACAACGCGGGTACCCCCTCAAATCCATACCAGACCCTATAGGCCTCTTTCAAACTTGTACGACCTGAAAGTAGTGTGACTTTGATGCGACTTGATGTGCCTGTGTAATCTTGAGGTCTATGGACATATTCTTTAATCATGGTACAAATGTATATTCCATGTAGAATTGTACTCTGCACAGTGGCTTAGTGGTCTGCACTCCTCGCTGGCAACAGTTAGGTCATGGGTTCATTTTAGGAAAACATAGAGTTCTCTATAATCTATGTTCAGTCGTTAATCATGGTACTATTGTATATTCTCAGGATAAATCTGCTCAGCTCAGTGGCTTAGTGGTCTGCACTCCTAGCTGGTAACACTCAGACCATGGGTTCAAATCCCAAAGATGATATAACTAGCTTGAAGCTTAAATAGTAAGCAGAAGAGAATGCTGAAAATAGGTGAATGCCTAATTGCCACATCAGCATGGTGGTTTCCATCATTTGAATGGCTCAGAACGTATGTAATGCTATTTAGCAACAATATTATTATCGAGTGGAATGAAAAGAATCAAACACTAGTGAACACGCAGAGTGTTGGTTTACATTTGGGTGTTCGCTTATGTGCTTGGAAAGTTACAACCTTAGGCAAGGGGTAGCATGGTTGGGATTTGAACCCGTAACCTGAGTGCTTTTTCTCACTGAGTGCAGACCACTAAGCCACTGCACTGAATACAAATAAACCTCTATAATACTTGAGTATGATTAAAGAATGAACATAGATAAGTAGATGTTCAATACATGTAACGTTACAGAATAGCGGACATTACTCTGTAATACTCATTCAGAAAATGAAAACAAACGAGGAACAATAATTGTAATAGAAATAAATATCTGTATGCTTTAGTGGTAGCTTTACAGTAACATGAACACCGGTCATACCAAGCAAAGGAGATATATGTGTTCCATTCTGTGATGTGTTTGTGTCTTATATATAGGAAAATGTAACATTGTAAGACAATCCTGACCATAGGAAGCCTTGTGTGTCCCAAATGATGGATGTGTTCCATCGGGATTACAAAGTTCTTGTGGAATGTGATGAGGAAATAACAACCTCTGATCCCGGAGAAGGTTCTGGAAGTTTATTTAGAAGAGAAGAGTTACAAAGTAAAAGTAAAGATTAGAAAGTAGAGAGATGAAGGTGTGCGGAGATCCTTAGACATGGCAAGTGGACCAAGGATCTGACCTCTTCATCAAACGGGAATCTTTTACCCTCCAATCCTGGACAGTTGTCATGGAGGATCGTCACAAACATCAACATTTTACAGATGGAATCATTCACTGAAGAATTTGTACAAGCAGCACATCATTCATTACAAGAGACATTCATTTCTGTTATCCCTGAACACCTTATCAGCTTGTCCTACCTCCAGACTCCCAAACCCCTCATTGTAGAAGAAAGAGACCAACTGTCTCTATGTTCCCCAACAAGACCTTCCAAGTATCCCGAGAACAACAATTTGTTCTAATACCATCTTTCTGTAAAGTCAGTCTAGACAGAGAACCTGTTATTGTATAAAGAACCCAACATTAGCATATAAACACTTAGTCATGTCATTTCATCATTAGTAAAAAAAAACTTTTTGCTATAGATAGACTGTGATGGTGGAGACCCCAGAGCCGTCATCCTGATCCTGGGGTCCTGGCTACACTATGAGAACTACTATCACTACTATCACTGACCCAGAACAAGCATGCAGCCAGTGAAGGCTGAACAATCTGACCTCCTGCATGCTTGTGTCTGGTCAGTGACACACTAGGTAGTGAAGTGAGGTTTAGAATGAAGATGACGGCCCCGGAACCTAAAAAAAAAAATGGCGTGGGGGGTCCACCTAAATTCCATACCAGGCCCTTCAGGTCTGGTATGGATATTAAGGGGAACCTGATGTGGAAAAATTTATATTAATGTATTGTCATAAGAGTCTCCCAGTGTCTGCTCTCTCGCAGCCCGCTCTGAAGAGCTGACTGGGGCAGACTGACGCTGGTTGAGACCTGTTAGGTAATGGAAAACTTCCTGGTGTTTGGAGAGAGGTGTTTGTGGAGAGAGGTCATGTCCGCCAGCAAAGGGCCCCTGTGCAATGCACAGAACGATCGTCTGGTGGGGGTGTGTTCACTCTGCAAAGACATTATGGGTTTAGCGGTGGGTTGCTCTTGTCACCCCTGGTATGCCTGATCAACATGTTTGGGGTGCCATGACGTACACCTGCAGATAATCTCCCATGCACGAGGAACTCTAGTCATCATCATTTGGTTGTATGTATGTATTGTGTTGTGTTGTTAAATCCTTACATGGTCAGTTATATCCTGTGAGGTCATATCCTGTGAGGTCATACCCTGTGAAGGAAGCGATTGGCTGTTGAGGCCAGGGCTTCCTGTTTGTGATTGCTTTTGTTGTCTTGGAATAAAAGAGGCAGACTGAGGGCTGTGGGAGGCAGTCTTGCTGGGATGAGAATGTAGGAAGCATGTGTTGTGTCTATTTGTGAGGATGGGGCACACACCATTGGACGGCAGAAGGAAAGACATATGATCAAAAGGTGAGATGCATTTATATAATTAGACGAAATTGTTATTATTATGAGAAACAGGAGATTTGGCTGTGTGCTCTGCGTACAACCAAATTTCCATAACAAAATGGCAGGCCAGGTACTTTATGGAGCAGAAAAAGCCCCTCCACATCAGCAAGAAAAGGGGGGAAAAGGATCCTAGTCCAGGACATCTCTTTCTGGTGTGCTGGGGAGCCTCTGCTCTGCAAAAGAGCTAATTTTTTCGTCTTTTGAAATAATGCTGGAAGTTTGATCATATGTCTGGTGTGTGCCTGTGTGTGTGTGTGTGTGTGTGTGTGATTTGTATCTCAAATGTATGTGTAAGTAACTGTATGTTGTGTAGTTGTGTAATAAGTATATGAGAAATAGAAATGTATGATCATTCGCAGCATGCAATGTGTGTGTGTTCTGACCAGTTTTGCAAGTAGCTGAATTTGTTTGTAAAGATGCCATGAGTTTTACCAGGGAAGGGGGGCCAAGCAATGGTGAAAGTTGGCTACTCCCTGTTGACAATAGAAAGGTTTTGTTTCAAGATGAAAAGAACATGCAAGCATTCATTGTCTGTATTTCTCAATGTCTTGTTCCTGTGAACTGAGTTTGAGAAGAGGGTATGTGGCAGCCGTGTGCTTGTGTTTTTTAATGTGGTCTTTTTGTCATCGGCCATCTTGCTGTGGTCCAGATTTCATCTACCATGTGTTCCTAAGTTGTGCTTTTTCGTAACTTTAACACTTTTAAATGTTTGTCTAAGTGTTCATTTAGTATCTCGAATATGTAATTTTGTGGGGAGAAATTTTTGGTTTTGGCAGGAAAATGGTTTTTGTCTGCTATTTCCTTTTGTTCTTTTGTTGTTGTCTGCCATATGACTACGGTCGGCCATTTTCTATTCCTTTGTGTGTGAACTTTGAAATATTTACCCATCTTGGTATTGAATTTCAGTTTTGGCGGGAAAATGCGCCATTTTGTTGGGGTCTGGCTTTTGTTGTGGTCACCATGTGCATCGGCGGCCATTTTGAAGACCTGTGGACCTTCTTACAGGGGAAGCTGCTCCAAGTTCCTTTGTGTGTGTGTGTAGCCATGCAGTCTGGGCCGCCACCTTCTCTCTCCTTTTAAATGAATTCTATTTTTGTACTGTTTACATACTTTTCAAGGAAACTATTGCGTTTTCTGTATTGAATATTGGTTTTAAGTTGAAATGCCTGTTGCATATCCAAGTGTCCATGCATTGTTGGGACATCACAATAAGAGCTGTTTACACCCTGTGGGGGTCTCAGGTTTCTAGGTAATAACATGGGGGGAGTTTCTGTTGACTTTCTAACTCTCAGAGTCAAATATTGTGTATTGTTTAAGACATTTTATTTCATGTTTTATGTAACTTTGGCGTTTTGGAGATATTACATAATTGCATGGTTGGTGGGGTTGGGTGGAGACACCAGTCCATCCAGTTCGGCCTGAGTGAGTGTGGGTGTGTCTGCTGTTGTCCCTGTGCATTGTGTCTCATTGAGATGCTCATATTTGTTTAAAGGTACCCATATAGCGCCATCGGTTTGCACAGGGCTCCACACGTGCATCGCATGCTCACGACGGTCCCTGCCCTCGGGGAGCACGCAATCCGGGGTCCCCAGTTTGCATTCATGTACTAGGGCCAATTTTGGATGGAGGCCAATTGGCCTGCCAGCATGTCTTTGGAGTGTGGGAGGAAACCGGAGTGCCTGGAGGAGACCCACACAGGTGCAGGGAGGACATGCAGAGACCGGGCGGGTGGTGTCATGGTTGGAATTCAAGCCAGCTGCCCTTTTTGCTGCTGGGTGGGGGTGCTAACCACTACACCACTGTGCCACCCAATATTGTTTAGTTAAATATGCCTATATTTCAGTATAGGCCCTAATTGACATAGCCTAAAGTGTTTGTCTAGGAATAAGTGTTAAAATTGGTGTCTCAATTGGTGTCTCAATTGTATAGTCAGTTTTTGTAGGAAGAAATCCTGGTTTGTCTTGTCATTTGTTAATGTCGGCCATTTTTCTGTAGTCCGGGTTTCATTCACCATTTCGCCGTGGACCGATTTTCGATTGCTGCAACTGCCTTTTTGTTTCTGCTGATTTTAGTCTCAAGCGAAATATCTCTGGTTTTGTACTAAATTGTATTTCCAGTAGAATCATTTAGGTTTTTATTCCAGTTGTTTTAAAGAAGTTTATGTTTCTAGTGAAGAAATCTCGATTTTGGCGGGATCAACAACTAAATTTCATGTGTTAATGGCGCCATTTTGTTTGTGGCTTGCAGTGGAAGGGAAAGACTTTGGTTGAACTCCTTCAGTTGTCTTTTTTGCAGGAGTTTCAGTTTTTGGCTTTTGTTACACTGTTGTGTGGTATTTCGGTCTCAAAACTTGTGGTTTGACTTCCCAGGGGATATGTGAGTCAAGGGGGATTCCCTCCCATTTGCAATATGGGGGCTTATTCCACCCACTCCTGGACAAAAGTTTTTATTTGTTGATGTTTAGCCATAGATTTTTCTAATATCTTGATAGACAAAATATGAAGCTATTCGAGGCTTCCCCTCCCCCTCCCTCTTCCTACTCAGGTGTGCAACAGGAAGTTGGTGGGAGGGGATGGGGTCTTTTGACTTGTGTTTGGAAGGACAAAATAATTTTTAAATTAAGGTTTATACTGCAATACAGTTTTGGGTAGAGAGCAAACAGGAGGCATCCAAGTTATTGTTGTAATATCGAGGTACAGATAGAAGCCATAATATTGTTTTGAATAGTGGAGGATTTCATGGTGCTTTGTAGTTTGTCTGACAACACATTTATAGGGCTGCCGATAACCGGTTGTAGAGCATGTAAATGTGAGGATTAGTACGCTAGCACACCGGGAGGCCGTGTAAAATAATCGGAGAACGCCGGGTGCCAGTACTGTAAAAATAGTCACTAAGCAGTACTGATCTGAATATTAGTGCGAGAGTGCCCTGGACGCAGGGACCATCAAAAGCGATTTGAATCGTCATGGGTAATGTTGGTCCATGCGTTGGAGGAAAAAAATGAGGCTCCACACCAGTCAGACAGCTGCACCTCACATGAGATCTGGTTTGGGGCTCCGGACATGAGACCCCTTAAAGATTGGCAGATCTGGTCAGAGGGTACAGTAAGGTGTATTCTTTTGGAAGGTACTTTTGATGTCTGGAGGTATGAGACCCCAGAATAAAAATACCTTGGAAGTAGTTCAGCTGTGGCTTCAGAAATCTGTAATGTTGAGTGAGTTGATGGATGCGTAGTACACGTTTGTGTGATTAAAAATACACAGGCCTGTTTTTGAACTTTGTGTGGCTGGTCCATGCAAAGATTTCAAAATGCTCTTGTGCTTTTCAAATTGTATTCTTTTTCTATCGCTAAAAGAGTGAAGGCCGCATTCCATCTGGTCGTTTTTATTTTTTTCATTTTTCGTTTTTGGGAACTATGAAATATCTCCCCCACATTTGTATCTAAATGTTTGTCTTTGTTTCATTGTTTGTATGTGGTAACAAGATGTTTTAACCTACCGCGACAGCCCTCTTGCGTGTCGCGGCTGTTGTATTTTAGTAAAAAAATGTGAAAGTAAGATTTACAGAGAGTTTAGTTATTATCGGTTTTGTGGAATGTCAGTGACAATTTACCAATGTACATGAATGTTGTATTGTTTACCATTCTTTGTTTTTTTTTTATTTTTTTTTGCCACTTCAGTCGACTTTTTTCGAGGGGATTTAGTCAACTTTGTAGATCATATTGTACAATCACCCTCTCAATGTCTCATCATCGTAGCTTTATGCCTTTACGAAAACAAATAATTCCAATATACAAAACATTGCACCTCCCAGTGGGCAATAGCAGGCCCTGAACGCATATTTTAAACTCTTCTCATTTATTCCCCCCCCCCCCCATCCCCTCCCATCCCAACCCGTTTCCACTCTCTCCAAGGCCAATTTCTCTTCCACTTTCCATTTCTAATTCAGAGCAATCAAATCCTTGGTGTATCTCCAGGTTTTTTTAAATTTTTTCCAGCCTTCCCAAACCTCTATATTCCCACTGCCTGCTTCCTCTGTAGTATTCGCTAGTATCTCATTATTGTATGTTTCCTCTATTGCATCAAACCATTCCCATGTCTCTGGGCCCTCCTTTCTCTGCCAACCCTTCGGTATCAATCTCTTTGCAGCATTCAAAAGAAACGGTACCAGGGTCTGCTTATATTTTTTAGTTTCTCCCTCCCCCCCATGAAACAAAATCACCCATGGATCTTCTACCACTTCTATACCCGTAATTATCTTTATTAGCACAAGAGTCTTCTTCCAAAAACTTTTTATTTTGGGGTAATTCCACCAGATATGGCCCATTGTTCCTATATCTTGGCAGCCACGCCAACAGAGTGCCGAAGCGCCGCTCTGGTATTTACTTAATATCTCAGGGGTTATATAGCTTCTGCTTATACATTTATAATTCATTTCTGCTGAGCGTATATCTAGTGTTAAATTAAAAATCCTATCAAGAATTTTACGAATTGTGTTTTCATCTTTTTTCGTGCCCAAGTCCCTCTCCCATTTTTCGATGAATGGCTGTATCTCCAACCTTTCTGTTTTGATCAGGATTTTATATATTTTCGAGATTGTATTTCTCGAGTCTTCAAGATCACATAACTTTTCCATTTCTGTCAGATCTTCCCCTGTCCTGATGGGATGTGGTAACCTACTCACAAAGTGTTTTAATTGGAGATATCGCCACTCATCTATCCCACGTGTTCCTCCACCTTGTCTAAATTGTTGAAGTGTTATTATTTTACCGTCTTTAACTATTTCCCTTACCTGTGTTAACCCCCCAAATGCCTCTTTTCCTCCTACATTTTCTGTACCCGGTGCAAAATACTTGTTGTTTTTAAGTGCCAACAATGGTGAATTATATTTCCCTATCACTTTCTTATATACCCCATCCCATATTTTAAAAACGTTTTGTGTAATTACATAAGTGTTATCTAAAGTTCTAGAATGTGGGGGATTCCAAATAATATTTCCTAAATGTGTCTTATTAAGTGCACTCTCAATTTTTACCCATCTTTTGTCATTATCTCTTTTTGCCCACTCCACTAATCTTGATAGGACTATGGCTTTATAATAGTTCCGTACGTCTGGTACGGCCAGTCCGCCATCTGTTTTATTTTGTTTTAATATCTGGAAGGAGACTCTTGGCCTTCTATTTTTCCAAATAAAGTTCATTATTATCTTTTTTTAGTTTTGTTAAGTAATATTGGGGGAGTGGAATGGGGATCATCTGAAATTGGTACGTTATTTTAGGAAGCAGGACCATCTTTGTAATGTTAATGCGACCTATCCATGAGAGGGGTTTACTGGCGAATTTCTTACAATCTGATCTAATATCATCGAGTAGGGGGATATAGTTTATATTATATATCCTCTCTATTGAATTTGTTAATTTGATTCCTAGATATCTCAATTCCTTGGTCCACCCAAAGTCTGATATTCTCTTCACGTTCTCTACCTCTGTTTTGTTTAGATTAATATTTAATATTTCAGATTTTGCTGAGTTTATTCGAAAATTGGAGAGCTCGCCATAGTTTCTTAAAACTTCCACTAATTTGGGTAGGGAGGTCATTGGTTCTGTTACATAGAACAACACATCATCAGCAAATGCTGCGATTTTGTGTTCGTCTTCCCCCACTTTTATGCCTCTTATGTCAGGGTCGTTGCGTATTGTTGCCAGGAGTGGCTCGAGGGCCAGGACAAAAAGCAACGGAGACAGGGGACAGCCCTGTCTCGTACCGTTTCTCATCTCAAAGAGTTGAGATTTCAGCCCATTAACTTTTATTATGGCTGTGGGGCAATGGTACAGCGTTTTTATCCGCCGGATCATCTTGGGTCCTATTCCCATGGTCTCCAAGGTATGGAACATGAACCCCCAGTCTACTCTGTCAAAAGCCTTTTCGGCATCAATTGACAGCAGTAGTCCTGGGGGTCCACTCTCCCTCAACCTCTGTAGCAGGAGGAGGGTCTTTACCCCGTTGTCTCTCCCCTCCCGTCTGGGGACGAACCCCACCTGGTCCGGGTTAACCAAGAAGTTCATGGACTCCTTTAACCTCTCTGCCAAGACCTTCGCAAATAACTTTGTGTCAGTGTTGAGCAGAGAGATAGGGCGATAGCTTGAGCAGAGTGTTTTCTCTTTGTCCTCCTTCGGGATAATTGCGATGGAGGCCTGAAGGGCATCCCCGCTCATCTCATAGCTATCCCCCAGCCCATTCATATAGTGGCAGAGTCTTGGAACGAGTATCTCTTTAAATTTTTTATAATATAACAATGTAAGCCCGTCCGGGCCGGGGCTTTTCCCGGAGGCCCCCCCTGTTAGTGCTCTTCTAATTTCATCTTCCGATATTGGCGCCTCCAAGAGTTCCCTGGTTGAGTCTAAGACTGTGGGTAACTTAGCTTTCTTTAAATAGTTCTTATTTTTCTCTCTCCTGTTTTTAGAGTGGGGATCGTATGTGCTAACAGAATATAAGCCTTGATAATAGTTCTTAAAAATTTCCGCTATCTTTCTTGATGAATATTCTAAATGGCCATCTTTAGTCTGAATTTTCTCAATGAAATTTCTAGTTTTCTTCTTTTGTATCATTTTTGCCAAAAATTTACTTGGTTTGTTTCCCCAGCGGTATTTATCCCTTATGAATCTATTATATGCTCTTCTTGAATCCAGCTCCAGTGCCTTTTTTAACTCTGTCCTTTTAATTATCAACTGTTGGTATACCTCACAGGGTTGCTGTCTTGGTTGTTTTTTATGGTCCTGTTCCAGCTTATCTACTTCCCCTGTTAGGTTTAAAATTTCTTCTCGTCTCTCTCGCTTCTTCCTAGCTCCCAACTTAATTAGGACCCCCCTAATATAGGCTTTATGTGCCTCCCATAGTGTGGATCCTGACACTTCCCCATTGTCATTTATTAGGAAGTAGTTCTCCAATTCTTTTCTGACTAAGGCATATCCCTCCTCTTCCTGAATCAATTCCTCATTGAGGCACCACTGACCCCGGGACCCCGCCCCACCTCCTATTTTCATTTCCATGATCATAGGAGCATGATCTGAAAATGTTATGTTACCTATCTTAGAGTCCACAACCTCCTCTATTTCTCTGTGTTCTATAAAACCAAGGTCGATCCGAGAGTAAGAGCCATGCACAGGGGAGAAGAACGTGTAATCCCGTCTACTTGGGTGTTGGACCCTCCAGATATCTACCAGTTGGTACCTAGATAGTTTTTGTTTCAGCACCTTTAATTGGCTATCCTTCGCCTACTGTGCACGGGCCGTACTGTCCATTCTTGAGTCCATGCAAAAGTTAAAGTCCCCCATCAGAATCAAGTGTCCCTTCCTGAACTCCATCAACTTCTCTAGGACGTGCCCGAAATATTTCATTGGGTTTTTATTAGGTGCGTATATATTAACCAAGGTATATTCCCCCTCATTTAATCTACCCCTAATAAAGAGGAATCTACCCTCTGGGTCCACTAGTCTGTCCTCTAGCGCAAAACTTATTCCTTTTGCAAACCCAATGGCAACCCCTCGAGTTCTACTTGATATAGTATCACCTTGGTACCAGTACGGGAAATCACTTGAGAACAATCTTAACTTTGACTGTTGTGTGATATGTGTCTCCTGGAGAAACACCACATCAGGGCCTAATATTTTAAGCTCATTAAAAATATTTCTTCGTTTTGCAGTCATGTTTAGGCCTCTGACATTATACGTTATAAATTTTAACATAGACCTAGCTATCTTTCGCTCTGATAGATGAACCTTTTTTCTTTTGGCCTTGGAGAGATTCCCTTAACTTTATTTTATAACATAAGTGTCCCCCCTTCCCTCGCCCCCCCCTTTCCCCCTAATCATTATACCCCTATTCCCTTCCACTACACCCTCCTCCCCCCCATTAGTCCCTATTGGTCCCCTCCCATCCCTGTCTCCCCCACTCCCCCCATCTCCCCCCCCCTCTCCCCCCCTCCCCCCACCCCCTCTTCCCGGTCCCAAATGGGCCCTTAGACCCCCGAGGGACCCACATAACGTGAGCCACTCTCGGACACCACCTATCTCAGATACCATTCTTTGAAGTATAGAGTTAATAACTTATGTTTATAAGTATCTTTTCAGGTCCGAAGAGTTTCTGGAAGTGTGTGTACAGGTGTATAAGAAGGTAAAAGTATCATAGGCTATTTCACTGTTTTATTCTGCACCATTCTAAACCCTGCATGTCTTCCTCCAGTTTGTAATGAGGAGGGAAGAAAAGGGGGGATGATAGTGGTGAGAATGACACATTTTTCAAACCAATAATACTAACCTTTGTAATTCTAACTAAGTTTGTGCCAAGACTGTCTTTCTTTGATGGAATTTGAATCAGCAAGCAGCAGTCTGGTGAAAGAGGCTCCCATCCCAGATGCTAAGAACCTTTTTGTCACTGGTTCCAGGTATTACACCCCAGATGGTAAGCCACGTACAGGTTATGCAGTGACCAGAGTCCCGATGTCTGGGTTATTGTCATATGAGGTTTGTTTGGAGGTCAACCAAAAACAGAATTGTACTTTCCTCATTAGCTGTCACCTACATTCTCAGCTGATGAGGCGGGTGCAATCACTGTAACATGAACTTCAAAAGGTCCACCACAGGGTTCACGAGCCCATCCTGGACCCTGACACAATAACCAGTTTACATTTTTACCAACCAGGTGACTGGGTCATTGTAAAGAAGCTTGAGGGATGAGACCACGCCAGCAACTGCAAGAAGCGGATCAACCACAAAGAGTAGAGAAGTATCTTTGTTCATTTATATTTTTTGTTTAATAAATTTTGGCAAGGGTAAGGATGAAAAGCATCCCAACTAGCTACGAAAGAGAACAGGACACATGGTCAGGTATTAGTGCCCCAGCGATGACGGCAGTACATGCTATATGTGACGTTCATATTGGTGTGAGGAGTTTTGACAGACTAGTAAAATCCAAACAGACACTTGTCAAAGGAACTTAACAAAACATTTCTAGAGGGTAAAATTAATTATAATTTTAATAATAGCTCTGGATCTTGCCAGCTTTGGTATCGGGATAACTAGGTAGCCCACAAGTGTGCTTCAACTGTAGTTTGGTATTAATGTGGATCTACAGCTTATAAGGTAATTTCCCGTAAGGCAAGAGGTTCATGTGTGCTGGTGAAACTCGTACCAGCATCTTATGTTGCGGCCGATCGTGAGGATCTGATGGCGCGAGAGAAGGTAAGAATGGCAGGGACAGCTGGAAGGGAATTGCTTGTACACAGTGGGGGCTTGAGCTTATGAAACACTTGCATGTAACTGTTGAAGCTACAAGGAAGTTCCCACAGTCCAAGGGTTTCTGGGAATTCATAAGTAAAGATTGTTATATCTGGATCGGGGATAGTAGTGACAAAGTTCAGGCCCATATGGATAAGGTTTAGATCCCTACAAGGCAAAGCCAGAGCTATAGCTAGTGAAGGTTGGAATCCTTTTTAAGGGTTTGGGAATCGTTGGGGATTTAATTTTTATCTTGCAGTGGATCATAATGAAGGAAGTAGGGGTATATATACTCATGTTGTTTTTGTTTCTATTCCTTCTATATGCCGTGATGAGGTGCTCCTGTTGCCTGATTGGACGCGTGACCAGAGCCTGAGCAGATGACCACATCTTCCCTGATGAGATGCCCCAAAGCCTGACCCACGTACAAGACACAGAGGATCCCAGAACGACCGGCGACTACTACAGCTCACCACGTCATCTCCAACAGTCTACATGTCAAGCCGTGTTTTACTTTTTATGGACTAAGAAGAAGATCAGGATTCATCGAGGAACACATGGGATCATATGACAAGAGGAGGGACTGTTGTGGAAAATGTTATATTAATGTATTGTCATAAGAGTCTCCCAGTGTCTGTTCTCTCGCAGCCCGCTCTAAAGAGCTGACTGGGGCAGACTGACGCTGGTTGAGACCTGCTAGGTAGTGGAAAACTTCCTGGTGTTTGGAGAGAGGTGTTTGTGGAGAGAGGACATGTCCGCCAGCAAAGGGCCCCTGTGCAATGCACAGAACGATCGTCTGGTGGGGGTGTGTTCGCTCTGCAAAGACATTATCGGTTTAGCGGTTGTTTCCTCTGGTCACCCCTGGTATGCCTGATCAACATGTTTGGGGTGCCATGACGTACACCTGCAGATAATCTCCCATCCATGAGGAACTCTAGTCATCATATTTGGTTATTGTATATTGTATCATGTCCTGTAGTAGTTGGTGGTTGTTTTGTGTTGTGTTGTTAAATCCTTATATGGTCATTCACATCCTGTGCTCATATCCTGTGAGGTCATATCCTGTGAGGTCATATCCTGTGAAGGAAGCAATTGGCTGTTGGGGCCAGGGCTTCCTGTTTGTGATTTCTTTTGTTGTCTTTGAATAAAGAGCCAAGGGGCTGCTCAGCAAGGGGTCTTGAGTCTTGCTGGGATGATAACGTGAAGATGCGTTGTGTCTGTTTGTGAGGATGGGGCACACACCAGAGGATGGCATACGATCAAAAGGTGAGATGCATTTATATCATTAGACAAAATTATTATTATTATTAAAAACAGGAGATTTGGCTGTGTGCTCTGTGTGCAGCCAAATTTCGCTATCAAATCTGATTGTACAATCTCCATCAATTATGTAGTACAAGGGCCTGCCTGATTGGATACACAGTGATCGGAGAGCTGGTGTGTCCTCCCATTATATAAGTTTTGGTAAATCTGAAGGAGATTGTACAATCAGATTGTATAGTGTTTGGACACCTACAATGAACTATTTGCTAACGACTCCCAATCCTTGTTTGCTTCATGTTAGGAAATACAACAACATTTTCTAAATACAAACCCACTTCAGTAAGATTTAAGCCTCATACACACGATCCAACTTTATGGCCATAATTGTCTGACAAACGCGTTGGGTCGGATAATCTGACCGTGTGTATGCTCCATCAGACAATTATTGGCTGAATTAACAACAACAAAAGTTGGCTCTTCCTGCTCACCAATTGTTGGGCAATAAATCTGTTACGTCGGTTTATCTGATCGTGTGTATGCAAGTTGGTCCAACTAAAATCCGATGTACAAACACGCATGCTCAGAACCAATGTTAAACATCAGCCAACAATAGCAGAAGTTGCCCAAAGGGTGGCGGTAAAGAGCTGAAAAACCACGTGGTTTGGTGAATGTTGGCTGAAAATGTTGTGCGGTGTGTATGCAGAACAAGTTCACGGCCAACGCCCTTTGGACCAAAATCCACGGAAAAGTTGGTTGGAAGTCAGATCGTGTGTACGAGGCTTATGGAAGTTAGCAGTTGTGCTGCCTGCCCCAAGGGGGGGTAACAACACAAATCTGATTGGTAAATAAAATCAGTGTGGGCCCCTCCCCCAATCCAGGCCACGCCCCTAGGTCTCTATTATACCATCATTCTTTTTAATGTGTAAATATAATTGAATTAGAATGTTGTCTTCTAGTTATAGATGTTGCTCCTTTCACCACAGTCCTCCTATATATTCTTCTTCTAGATCTGATCAGCACAGTGGCTGAGTAGTCAGCTCTCCAGACTAACCACACTCAAGTCATGGGTTCAAATCCAGACTAGCAGCACTCAGGTCACGGGTTCAAATCCAGACTATCAGCACTCAGGTCACGGGTTCAAATCCAGACTAGCAGCACTCATGTCACGGGTTCAAATCCCAACCACAGCACCACCTAGCTGGAGATTGTCCTGGTGGATGGAAAAGTGCCATCCAATAGGCAAACACCTTAGGTAGGTTCAAAATGTCCAATATGAATGGAGCATTTCCTAAGCAGCGCTTCAGATGTAAACCTTTGGAGCCGGCAGCCTCCAGCTTCTTTAACATTGCCAGCAATAAAAAAATCTTGAAAGGAAAAAACAAAAAAAAGGCAGGGGGTACACCCCAATCCTTACCAGGCCATTTTGTGTCTGTTACAGATTTTAAGGGGAATCCCCCATGCCAACATTTTTTTTTACCAACAACGCGGGTACCCCCTCAAATCCATACCAGACCCTATAGGCCTCTTTCAAACTTGTACGACCTGAAAGTAGTGCGACTTTGATGCGACTTGACGTGCCTGTGTAATCTTGAGGTCTATGGGCATCAAAGTAATACAAAGACTACTTTGAAGTCACACAGATATGAACGGTATTCATTGGAAATCATGGGGTACAATTTGTCATGTGACTTTGTAGTCTCAAGTCGCAGGACAAGTCACACAAGTGTGAAAGGGGCCTTCTCCAAACATGCAGCCTGACAGGCCAGGAAAAGGGGGGACGAGCAAGCTCCACCCTCCTGAACCTTACCAGACCACATGCCCCCAACATGGGGGGTGGGCAATCGTTCACCAAAAATCTAATAATACTAATATAATAGGAATTTATTGAACATTTACAGTTAAATCTCTATTATATTTCAAATATGTTTTAATGTTTAATTTGTATTTTATGAGAATATTGAGTTCTATTTATATACTGTATATATATATATGAATTCTTTAATCAATCTAAATGAAAATTGTACAATCAGATTGTATGATGTATGACCAGCTTAGATTTAGAACATGCACAGTCAGAATACTTGCTACTTTGCAGTGACCTTTATGTGACCTCCTGGCCCCGCCCTCTTATTACAAGGTAGTGAAGTGTCCGGAGATCCCGAGTTGTGAAATCTGCTCAGCAGCGCCACACCAGGTTACTTTGGAAATGACATGTAATGAAAGCATTGAAGGAAAGTAAAGTGTTCCTCCTCCTCTCCCCTCCCCCTCTCCAATCTACACAGTTCAGCCAAAAGTGCAGCTCATGACAAGTGTCAGGGGGAAGAATGTTTAGAATGTAGAATTGATGATTTTATGATTTTATGTATACAACTATTAGTGGATTTTGGAATATAAATGGGATAGATAGTAGAGATTGTACAGATGATGGGAGAATACAGAAGTGATCGATATCGATCTTTTACTGACTTAAATCTTCATAGTTTATGCTGAGATGGTGATTGTAATGAGCCTCATATATGAAGGTAAAGAGGGTGAGGGTTTAATATAGGGCTGCAACTAACCATTATTTTCATATTCGATTAGATGGCCGATTATTGTTTTGATTAATCGGTTAATAACTTTAAAAAATGTGGTGTATAATTTATATATAATAATAATGTATATATATATTTTTTTTAAATTTATGTAAAGTTTAAAAAAAGGCAATTTATTTTTAAATCTCTCTATGCAGTGCTAAATATAAATAACCAAATATATTGTTAGGGAGCAAAATCTCTAATCCACTCTGAGAATAACAGACAGAAGAGATATATACTGTATATACTATTAGAGGAGCGATATAATGTATATACTATTAGAGGAGATATATACTGTATATACTATTAGAGGAGAGATATACTGTATATACTATTAGAGGAGATATGTGCTTTATATACTATTAGAGGAGATATATACTGTATATACTATTAGAGGGAATATATACTGTATATACTATTAGAGGGGATATATACTGTATATACTATTAGAGGAGATATATACTGTATATACTTTTAGAGGAGATATACTGTATATACTATTAGAGGGGAGATATACTGTATATACTATTAGAGGAGATATACTGTATATACTATTAGGTGAGAGATGTACTGTATATACTATTAGAGGAGAGATATATACTGTATATACTATTAGAGGAGAGATATACTGTATATACTATTAGAGGAGATATATACTGTATATACTATTAGAGGAGATATACTATTAGAGGAGAGATATACTGCATATATTATTAGAGGAGATATATACTGTATATACTATTAGAGGAGATATACTGTATATACTATTAGAGGAGAGATATACTGTATATACTATTAGAGGAGATATATACCGTATATACTATTAGAGGAGATATACTGTATATACTATTAGAGGAGAGATATACTGTATATATTATTAGAGGAGATATATACTGTATATACTATTAGAGGAGAGATATATACTGTATATACTATTAGAGGAGAGATATACTGTATATATTGAAGATATATATACTGTATATACTATTAGAGGAGAGATATACTGTATATACTATTAGAGGAGATATATACTGTATATACTATTAGAGGAGATATACTGTATATACTATTAGAGGAGAGATATACTGTATATATTATTAGAGGATAGATATACTGTATATACTATTAGAGGAGATATACTGTATATACTATTAGAGGAGATATATATACTGTATATACTATTAGAGGAGAGATATACTGTATATATTGAAGATATATATACTGTATATATTATTAGAGGAGAGATATACTGTATATACTATTAGAGGAGATATATACTGTATATATTATTAGAGGAGATATATACTGTATATACTATTAGAGGAGAGATATACTGTATATACTATTAGAGGAGAGATATACTGTATATATTATTAGAGGAGATATACTGTATATATTATTAGAGGAGATATATACTGTATATACTATTAGAGGAGATATACTGTATATACTATCAGAGGAGATATATACTGTATATATTATTAGAGGAGATATATACTGTATATATTATTAGAGGAGATATACTGTATATATTATTAGAGGAGATATACTGTAATATATTTGTAGCGCTGACAATATTTGTTTTTAAATATTTGTAATGCTGCAAGGTTAATAAGTTGGTATATGGCGCCATCTAGCGGCCAAAATATAAAATTACAGCACCTTTATATTTCTTTTATTGTTCAGAAGTTTGACATGGAAGTATTTTGTTTGTTTACATCTGAACATTAACTTGACCTACCCACAATGCTCAGTGACTCCCACAAATCTCAGGGAACAGAACTGCATTGTGGGGAGGATATAAAAAGGCTGAGAGCGGCCATCTTAGGTCTCTTGTTCGTGGGATGCGTGGCCGGCAGCAGGGCTCTGTGGGTGTGTGTGTGTCCCACAGGGTTGTGGCCTATCCTGTGAAGAAGCGGAGCAGCAGCCAGCGATCCTGCCATTGATCACAGTGTGCTGGAGCAGCAGAAGTGATCGTTCTGGAGACCTGTGAGGGAGGTAACCGAGGACTCCCGGTCATGAGTAAGCGGAACAGCAGAACAGTGTGATTGTAACTCCATACAGACTGAGAACTTGCGAAGCAGAGATACCCATCTGTCTGGATACAGTGCGGTGAGAGGGTAACGCCCAGAAGTTTCTTCCACATTACACACATTCAGAGTTATTACAGAGTGTTGCTGGGACTGATAGTTCCACGGAACAATTCAATTGGGAAAATCCCATTTGCACAGACTTACAATCAGATTTCATCATCCAGGAATTGATAGTGGATGTTTGTTCCTTTCAAGTAATTCAATCAATTTGCCTGATTCTAATGACTTTTCTGCACCACCTTGCACTGAGCAATTGGCCAAAGGGAAACCTTGTGGATTAGAAATATTGATTTTCTTAGCTAGCAGAAGACTGAAGACAACAGGACTATTTCTTCCATGGCGGGGCTCCGCATTTAGTCATAAAAGAGAGTGACTGTCAAAGCAGGGGGACCCCCATAGTGTCTACATTGTGGGGTATTTATATTCCTGTGTCTTTGTATTTGCTACAGTGTGCTGGAAGTGGGAAGGTGTCCGGAGATAAGACAATTTCACTTTGAACACTGGTCCCACCTGGAGACACACCAAGAGGGGATCTATTGAAGAATATATATATATATATGTATATGTACAAAGAGATTGGTGAATATTTACTGTACTGTTGCACTACGTTGGTGTGATAGTCTAGTCACTGCAATAACTATTAAATACCATTTCAGTAAAAGAAATCAAGTTTGTCAAATCACAAATATTCGTGTGCAGTGTTGTCTTTCTCCTGCAGGTGGAGCCACAAACACCCAGGTAGAGGTATATGTGTATAATTGTGAGTTCTCATCTGTATTAATATCACTACAACACTGAATTACAACCGTGTCAAGGGGATTGAACAGATATCAGAGAACAGACCCCATCAAAATCAGCAGCTCCTTCGGGGGTAATTGCTACATATTATATTCTGGCCATACAAAAACAAAGTCTTCCTTCAAATAAAAATGTCATTTTAAGAACATTCGTTCGATTTTCTGATCGTTAGTCGGGTCAAATCGACATTCATTTTCATCCACAGTGAGGGGAAAATGTAGAAATAATAGAAAACTTCTTAGTGAAAGGAATTCTCAGACAGTGGATGTGATTTTCATTCAGAAATTACATTCTTCAACCAAAAAAGCTCCGATTTGTGTTGAAAAAAAGTTCCCGATCGTTTCCAAATACACAGCGGCTGAAAAAAATCCTGGATGTGACCGCGTCCCATAGGAAACCATGTTATATGAACTGTAGAGCATTTCCGCAAAAAGCACCAAAAACACATCGATGTGACCCAGGCCTAACATGTTTAATAATATAATGGGGGGTAAAAAAACTAAAATGAGACCTTTAAAGTACAAAAAGAGAAAATAATCACTACTGTAAGGGGGTCATTTATTTACTGTGAAAGTTATATTTACAGGAGCGATTATTTGCTCTTTTTGTACTATAAAGGGCTCATTTTTAGTTTTTTTTTAAACCCCATTATATTACTGGCCGATTAATCGATTATGAAAATAGTAATCGATTAATTTCATGATTGATTAGCTGTTCCGGCTCTAGTTTAATACTACTTTAGGGGTTCTTGTCTGCAGTGCCCATAAAGTGTGTATTTGTTCTTCAATGAAGGAACAATAATGGATGATGGCAGCATACAGCAGTGATAGGAAATATATTTTACAATCCCTTATACCCCCATCGATCGTCTATACCAGGGGGAGGCAACCTCCGCCCTCCAGCTGTGGTGAGACTACAAGTCCCATGAGACATCGCAAGACCCCGACAATCACAGGCATGACTCCTAGAGGCAGAGGCATGATGGGATTTGTAGTCTCACCACAGCTGGAGGGCCAAGGTTGTCTCCCCTGATCTATACCACCTCTTCCATCGATCGAATTTATATCTCATACTCCTCGACTACACGCCAATTACATATAAAACACACAGAGCTCCACACCACACCCATTTCTTATTCCTGTGATAAACCTCACACACAATATACATATCATACTGCAGTTATTATCCCCTAAACTAATATTCAACTCTCAGGATCGGAAACCCAACACAATTCTACAATTCTTTATCAGAACATCGTTTTTTCCCCTCTGCTGTATTTTGCTGAGCCCCAAATTCACAGAGTAATATGTGATGTGTCTTATAATGTGCTGAGTATGTCCGGTTATAGATGACAAGACTTTCATTCTACAGAATATTAAAGTGATTGTAACCCTTCCAGACCACTTTATACTACAGGAGAGTCTATAATAAGATCTATAATAAGGTCTATAATAAGGTCTATAATAAGGTCTATAATAAGGTCTATAATAAGATCTATAATAAGGTCTATAATAAGATCTATAGTAAGGTCTATAATAAGGTCTATAATAAGATCTATAATAAGATCTATAATAAGATCTATAATAAGGTCTATAATAAGGTCTATAATAAGATCTATAATAAGACTGACCTGTATCTCCCCCGGATATCTCCTATATCTGCACGGATTAGGAGATATCCTCTGTATTTGCCGACGTCATCGTCACATGTGCACTGACACAAACTGAAGCAATGACACGTATATTCAGTGAGTGTGACGTTACCACGCACATGTGCGTGAGTGATGTCATCCCGGCTCCGGCCAATCACAGCGCCGGAGCCTGAATACCCAGAAGTAACCCCCGGGAGTGGTGTACGGGCACCGCAGCGAGGGCTTCGATCTCAGGTGAGTATTATATAATGAGCTAGTATGCTATGCATACAGTACTAGCTCATTATGCCTTTGTCTTGCAGGTTTTATTTTTTTTTTAAAGTGGGTTTTCACCAACTTTAATGTTTATTGTATGTGAATTTTTACAATGGATGGATCATAATCACTCTGTATTGGTTAGGACTTTATTGAAATGTCTCAAGGGATTTGCACGGCGGTGTTGGGATTTGCACGGCGGTGTTGGTATTTGCACAGCGTTGTTGGGATTTGCACAGCGGTGTTGGGATTTGCACAGCGGTGTTGGGATTTGCACAGCGGTGTTGGGATTTGCACAGCGGTGTTGGGATTTGCACAGCGGTGTTGGGATTTGCACAGCGGTGTTGGGATTTGCACAGCGGTGTTGGGATTTGCACAGCGGTGTTGGGATTTGCACGGCGGTGTTGGGATTTGCACAGTGGTGTTGAGAATTGCACAGCGGTGTTGGGATTTGCCCGGCGGTGTTGGGATTTGCACACCGGTGTTAGGATTTGCCCGGTGGTGTTGGGATTTGCCCGGCGGTGTTGGGATTTGCACAGCGGTGTTGGGATTTGCACAGCGGTGTTGGGATTTGCACAGCGTTGTTGGGATTTGCACAGCGTTGTTGGGATTTGCACAGTGGTGTTGGGATGAAGTTGGTTCACAATTATCCCAGAGTGATGGAACCATATAAAACATTCCTCCCCATTGGCAGTCACTGGCAGTGATCTTTATACCCTTCATAATGCGGCATGAAGAGGATAAATAACACGGCCGCTGTCCACTAATACTGCATGAAAGGGGCTCATGAGATTTGTAAACCTCATTTTTTTTTTTTAGTAACAACAGAAGTGAGATGAGGCTCAGGTAAGTATAGTGGGGGTTGGGGGGAAGCTCTACACAAAAGGTTTTTATAACATGATTGTGTAGTATGTATTAAAGTGAGAAGAACCCGCCCAGCTTTACAAGCACTTTAACTCTTCAATGGGTCATTAATGGAGCACAAAGGGGATAATTATCACTGATGATAATACAGACATGACCAGTGTCAATGATAATGAACCCTTCATACATCATTAGTGGTCAGGAGGAATGTTTATTAAAGACGAGTTCCACCCAAACGTGGAGCTTTAAGCCCTCCTCACCCTCTTACATCCCACATTTGGGGTGTCATTTTTTTTTGGGGGGGGGTGCCCAGATACCACGTCCGCTCGGGCTGCCTAGGTGACTCCAGCGGAAGTTCTCCTATCTCCTCTTTCTGTAAAGTCCTTCTAGACAGAGAACCTGTTATTATATAAAGAACCTAACATTAGCATATAAGCACTTAGTCATGTCATTTCATCATTAGTAAATCATATCATTATTTTTATCCAATGAATATGTCCATACAGGAAATGTAACAATTGTGCTGCCCCATAAAGATTATAGAGGTCCCGGACTGAAGGGACAATAGTGATTGTAGTGTAGCGCCCCTCAGTGGGCTACTAGTGTTAGGTAAATATAGTTTTTGGCCTCCCTGTAATCAGGGGGAGCGGTGATCGTTTGTTAGTGCCTGTTCTAGGTTCTGCTGACATAAATTTGAGGTTAAATATCTGCTACAGAAAAGAGGTTTCCCCCATTCAATGGGACTTTAAAGGCTCAGAGAGGAAACATAGATTTATAAACTGAAGTTTTGTTATTAAAGAATTACATACAAAAGGTAGTAAATATATCAGAAATAGTACACAGTAAAAAAAAGGGGTACACAAAGGCACAATGCAAAATCACACAGTATCAGTATTGGTATCTACATGCAGAGGTTGCATAGGCATATCCGACGCGTTTCGGAGTCACTTGGCTCCTCCCTCAGGGATAGCTCTGCAGATAGTGTGGATATAGTAAAGTGCCCCCAAACTGTCACGCCAGTAAAAACATCAAAGTTGATCAACTGTCATCACATCCATAACCCCCCCATATTCCCACCTGGATGTGGAGCAGGTGGGGAGGGTGGGAGCCTCAACCAAGCGGGGGTCAGTTCAGCGGGCACTGAGACCACCTAATGGGGTTGTGCCTGTAGGATCCAGATAGGGAGCTGTTCAAGACAGGTCAGAAATACATAGGTGACCACCAATAAACAGAGGTATATAAGAACACCAGGGGGCATCTAAAACAGCTCTAATTATTGGACTCCTGCACCATGTCACACCGTACATCTAATGGTCAGCTGGTGCAGGATCAACTACTTTCCCCGCATCCCACTGAATTCTGGGATATAGGGGGTGGAGGAACTTACACCCTGGTTGGCATATTCATGCCTCTTCAGCCAATCCCTGGTCAGGAGAGTGAGTGACCAGCAGGGGGCTGAGAGGGGTATAAATAGTCTGGGGCTTGGAACGGCTCTCTGGTGTTCCTGGAGGAGTAAGACCCATCCTGAGGGCTGTGGTACCCCTGGGAGAATACCTGTGGGGTCCTGGCTCCTGCTTGGGCTGGAGGACCTCTGGCCTAGCCTCCAGAAGGAACACAGAAATCTCATCTGAGGATCCAAGACACAGGCAACACGTACAGAAGATGACTGATACTGCAGGTGGCAACACAACATACAGGACACCGTGAGGACCTACCATGTGGATTCCAGCTAGATATGTGCAGAACAAAATCATTTGTTTAGTTTTGATTCGTTATTTACATAAATTTGTTTATTTAAATTTGTTTCATTTGTTTAATTCGTTTTCGGGATTTGTTTTGTTTATTTGTTTTCAAATCGATTCAAAAAGTTTTTAAATCAATTTCAAATAGTTTTCGAATTTAAAGTTTTCCAAAAATAATAAAATAGATTAGAAAATAAAGGAATAGAATAGAAAAAAAATGTTTTCTATTCTATTCCTTTATTTTCTATTCTATTTGGAGATGGAAAGCTATTCGAATTTGAAAAGTATTCGAAAACAAATTGAATTTGACTTTCGTCTGAATTCGGATTTCGTTATTTCAGATTCGTTTAAATTCATTACTATTCTAATTCGGAAATTTGGATGCATCCGAATTTCCAAATAACGAAAATCCATCCAAATTTTAATTCAGAACGAATTGAACAGCACATGTCTAATTCCAGGGACAGGAGAGCTCACAGCACTACACTCAGGATTATACTTTTGCTTAAGACTTCCTGTCTGGAATCTAGTTACCCTTCACATCCAAGAGGGAGGTTCTCACCCAGATTTACTGTCCTCCATTAGACACTGACAAAAAATTTGTTTGTTTTCATTTCATTTGTTTTTTTGCTTTCTTTGGAATTTCGTAATTCGGAAATCCGGAATTTGAAAATCCTAAAATTCTGATTTTTGAATTTCCGTATTTTCAATTTTCTGATATTCTGATTTCTGGATTTTCTGATTTCCAAATTTTCTAATTTCTGAATTTCCTAATTTCTAAAATTCTAATTTGAAAATCCGAAAATTCGAAAATCCGAAATTCTAATTTGAAAATCCGAAAATTCGAAAATCCGAAAATTCGAAAATCCGAAATTCTAATTTGAAAATCCGAAAATTTGAAAATCCGAAATTCTAATTTGAAAAGCCGAAAATTCTAAATTCTAATTTAAAAATCCAGAAATTCAAAATTCTAATTTAAAAATCTGAAAATTCTAAATTCTAATTTGAAAATCTAAAAATTCAAAAATCCAAAATTCTAATTAGAAAATCCGAAAAAAAGAAAGAAATCAGTAAAATTCTAAATAATAACTAACTATTAAATTATAGGTGTTGAAATTTCCTTTCAAATTTGGCTGTTTGTTAACGTAACGAATACAAATTTATCTGAAGTTACAAATTATGCGAAATAACGAATGCTGCATCTAAACAAATGGAATGGAACAAATTAATAATGAATAATAATAATAAAAGGTTTTATTAATATTGTTAGGTATTATTATTAGATCGTTACGTTCCATTCTTTTAGATGTGGCATTCGTTATTTCAGATAATTCGTAACTTCAGATAAATTTGTATTCGTTACGTTCACTAACAGCCAAATTTGAAAGGAAATTCCAATACCTATAATTTAATAGTTATTATTAGTTAGTTATTATTTCAGATTTTCTGGTTTTTGAATTTTCAGATTTTCATTCTTTTGAATTTTTGGATTTTCCAATTTCCGAATTTCGAATTTCCAAATGTTTACATTTTCGAAAATTTGGAAATTCAGAAATTCGGAATTCGGAAATTAAAAGATTCGGAAATGATGAAATTAACGAATTTGTCAAAATTCATTAAAAACTAACTTGGAACTAAACGAATTGCACATGTCTATCCTTCATTACAGTTTATTAGACATTTTGGAGTATCCTAAAACTTCCCCTCCCCCATCCCAGTTTTTTAAGCAAATAAACTACAAAAGGACATCCAAGGCCTGATCTATGACTTGATGGTGGAAATGCGTTGTGCCTGGCTGCTCTGGGCCTATCAGGGAATAGAACCTGGGACCAAGCAGCAGGACCAGTCTCGGGTCTGTGCTATACTAGTAATAGTCCAATCTGTCTGATTGTTATATCTATATCCAATCATTGATCAATATTCCCATATACAGAGCCAAGGATTTCCACTTCCTGAGACTGTATACCCCTCCCCCGTCACCTGTCCACATTACCACATCCACACCACTATCCCAGCCCCCTCCACATCATAACCAATAGGAACAAGACTAGCACTGGCTGTATTCATAGTGATAATCATCACAGCCAATCACAGTGAGGGGGAGGAGCAATCACAGATCCATGGATTGGTCATGTAAAGGAACCTGTGAGGACAGAAATGTCGGAATTCTCATTGTGGATATTAAAGTGTGTGTCTAGACAAATCCTATTGTTCTAGATTTGGATGGAGTGGGGGAGGATTAGAACCCCTGTCAGGTTTTTACTGCTATCTTGGGCTCCATTAGATAGATTTCCCCTCACTTCCTGTCCTGGTGACAATGTTTTATCAGGAAATGAAGGAAAATCTACAACAGGGACACAGACAGAAATAAAGATCTGACAGGGGTTCTAATCCTTCCCCTACTCTACTAAAGAAAAGGATTTTTATTTCTGTCTGTGTTGCTTTTGGAGAGTTCCCCTCATTTCCTGTCTGGTGAAATGTTGTCACAGGAACAGGAAGTGAGGGAAAATCTCTCTAATGGAGCCCCAGATAGCAGAAAAAAAATCTGACAGAGGTTCTAATCCTCCCCCACTCCATCCAAAGCTGAAAATACCCCTTTCTTCTATAGATACAGAGTGATGGTGGAGACCCCAGGGCCGTCATCCTGATCCTGGCTACACTATGTAGTGTGTCACTGACCCAGAACAAGCAAGCAGCCAGTGAAGGCTGAACAATCTGACCTCCTGCATGCTTGTTCCTGGTCAGTGACACACTAGGTAGTGAAGTGAGGTTTAGGATGAAGATGACGGCCCCGGAACCTGCAGCTTTATAAATAAATCACTCATGTTTCCTGTCCTCTGCTTCCTCCTATTGGATGAGTATTCCACCAATCACCAATCAGATAATCCACCTTGTGATGTCTCTGGGCAGATCTCTCACTTCTGATTCAGCCCACATATCTTTATATAACCTCCACTTACAGACACCCCAGCATGGAGGGGCTCAGTGAAGGTGGTGGTGAAGGTGTGGAGATGTCGGATCGGGTCACACAGATCATAAAAGGAGATCCGCCCGGCCTCATAATCCAGATCTATCCTGACTCTCCCACTGGAGACATCGCCGGGTAATGGGGTCTTATTACTGTCATGTCTCACTGAGTACTCATTACCCCTCCCCCACATCTCCAAACTCCAGGACTTCTTATTATTTCCAATATAGGACTGATCTCCTCTCCTGTCTATACTGGGGTAACACATCCCGACTCTCCAGTACAATGACCTCCCGACATCCACTTCCCAGTAATGTCTCCCTGAGGAGAACCTCTGACTGCTCATCACCTGAGGATTCTGAAATCTCTCTGGTGTTTCTGGGCGATTCTGATATGATAATGATAAGGATACAGTTTTCCTGTCATCTGATATATGTAGATTATTACCAGCTGTCCTCACATCCAGTAATATGTCTGTAACCCCCCTCTCTACATTTACCCCAGACATGATATCAGATAAACCTGTGTGTAATGTGTGTGAGATCCCCCCCACATCCAGATTCCCTCCATCATGGAGGAGTTTATCATGTCTCTCTCTGTCCTCATCATCTCCATCCTCAGTATCACACAAGTCACCTGTGTCTGATTCCTGTAGGACAGTCAGTGGATCCGTCATGTTACACAGCTCCTCAATGTCCCCCATCTTCCTGGATAGCTCCTCCTTCTTTATTTCCAGATCCTGGACCAGATCATTGGTTATCACGGAGATCCGCTCTGCCTGCCCGGAGATTTCCCTCAGGACTCTATTCTCCAGATCTTCCAGACGTCTCCTGAGGTCTCTGAACAGGACAGTGACTCTCTCTGTTTCATCATCTGCTTCTCCTTGTACTTTCCTCCTGTGTTCCTGCAGACTCTGGACTCTTTTCTCCATCTCCTCTCTCTCTGTCATCAGTTTCTGCAAAACATTCCTCAGCTTCTTCTTCTTCTTCTCAGAGGCCTCATCCAGAGATTCCTTCTTATGGCCGATGTGATCTCCAATCAGACAACAAGACACACAGATACAGGTGGAGTCCTCAGTGCAGTAATACTCCAGGATCTTCTTATGGACGGAGCATTTCCTGTTCTCCAGGGAAGTGGTGGGCTCACATAAGACGTGTTCTGGTGACTTGCTGTGGACTCTCAGGTGATTGTCACACAGAGAAGCTTCACACAGCAGACAGGATATCACAGCAGGTACAGGAGTGTGAATACAGTAAGTACAGAAGACCCCGGACTCCTCCTGATCTGGATGGGTGGACAGGAAATTCTCCACTATGTTCCGTAGTGTTATGTTCCTGTGCAGTGCAGGCCGATCCTGGAACTCTTCTCTACATTCAGGACAGGAATAACCTCCAGACCCCTCCTGTGTATCCAACACACGACCAATACAGTCCCGGCAGAAGTTATGTCCACATTTCAGGGTTACAGGATCTGTATAAATGTTCAGACAGACGGAACATTCCAGCTCCTTCCTCAGATCAGCAGACGCCATCGCTGAGAGCAGAAGAGAGAAATGAAACTGAACGTATCTGACACTCATTATAACCAGTTCTCTACATTCCTACACAGGGAAGGGCTGAGACTGAGACACGTACTCATAGGAACTTTTATACAGAAGAACACAGATAATACAGTATCTCACTAAAGTAAGTACACCCCTCATATAAATCTTTTTTTTCTATCTTTTCATGTGACAACACTGAAGAAATGACACTTGTCTACAATGTAAAGTAGTGAGTGTACAGCTTGTATAACAGTGTAAATTTGCTGTCCCCTCAAAATAACTCAACACACAGCCATTAATGTGGTTGTACACCCTAAAAAAAAAGTGACTTCATCAGGGGAACCGTGACGCCACATGGAGGGATGGAAAGACACCTGTATTGACGCTGACAGACGATCTCGCCGCTCGTGGAGTTCTGTACATTATCCTATGATTACCCTCATTGTTGTTACCAATAAAGCTACGTTTATTCAAAATACTCCACAATCCGGACCCGTATCTTTTCTGATATCTCCCTTGTATCCACTGAGAGACAAAGACATCTCTAGATCTTCAGTGGCCCAGCACTCTGGTAGAAGGAAGAAGTGAATCTTACAGATTTGTACACACATGCGGTTCCCTCATTACCACAAGGTGAGAGCCCATTGCTACCAGTGTGTGTTTTTGTATGAAGAGGAGGTGACTATTCCTTGGCACCTTGTGTTTGCACCTTGACGTCCTTTGTACACAGAAGAAAGGACTGGATTGCCGTTCTGCACTGAGAGACGGTTTGCTGGTTTTTACACTCATCGTATTTACAGAAGAAATATTCTAGTGTTTCAACATCATTTATTTTTCACTTTGAAATCAGTCACTTTACAACCCACTGTGGATATTGTTTACATTATTGATCTATTTTTGTTCATTTATTTATTCATTTGCATGCTCACTGCTACCTTTAGCAGTACACTTTTTTTTTCTACAGAAGAATTATTGTTGTGTTTTCACATTATCTATTTTGCACTTTGCACTTTGTTACCGGTCACTTTACCGCACACTGTGGTTATTATTTACACTGGTGATTTATTTGTACTGCTACCTCTAGCAGTATTCTTTCTCTGATTACTTGGTTCTCTTTTAAACAGAGCAGCACCAACCCCCATTTGTTTTATCCATGTGAAGTTGTTATCATTTTCTTCACACAAATAGAGCTTTCTTTTATTGGTATTTAATCACTTCTGGGTTTTTTATTTTTTCCTAAAAAAAAAAAAAAATAACAAACGTTTTTAAAAAAAAAGTTTTTCTTAATTTCTGTCAGTAAATTTTGTAAATGAGTAATTTTCTTCATTTCTGGGCACTTATGAGGCAGCACTGATGGGCACTGATAGGCTGCACTTACGGGCACTGATAGGTGGCACTGATGTGTGGCACTGATGAGCACTGACAGGCAGCACTGATGGGTGGCACTGATGGGTGGCACTGGTGGGCACTGTGCACATATAGGCGGCACTGGTGGGCACAGATAGGTGGCATGGATAGGTGGAACTGATGGCTGGCACTAATGGGCAGTGATGGGCATGGATGGGTGGAATTGATGGGCAGCAGTGATGAGCATTGATGGGCAGCAGTGATGGGCATTGATGGCCAGCACTGATAGCCAGCACTGACTTGCATCACTAATGGCCACTGATTGCTGGCACTTGTGGGCACTGATTGCTGGCACTTGTGGGCACAGTTCGGTGCAATTGTGGGAACTGGTTGGCACTGATTGCTGGCAGTGGTGGGCAATCTTTGCTGGCACCAGTGGGCACTTAATTGTAATCAGGGCACTGATGATAATATGACATGCACCCAGAACGAGAGCCGCACTGCCCAGCTATCATTTGACGGTGGGCGGGTGGGAAGTGGTTAATGTCTAAACCGCTGGTAACAAAAGTGAGTACACTCCTAAGTGAAAATGTCCAAATTGGGCCCAAAGTGTCAATATTTTGTGTGGTCACATTTATTTTCCAGCACTGTCTTAACCCTCTTGGGCATGGAGTTCACCAGAGCTTCGCAGGTTGCCACTGCAGTCCTCTTCCACTCCTCCACGATGACATCACGGAGCTGGTGGATGTTAGAGACCTTGTACTCCTCCACCTTCCATTTGAGGATGTCCCACAGATGATCAATAGGGTTTAGGTCTGGAGACATGCTTGGCCAGTCCATCACCTTTACCCTCAGCTTCTTTAGCAAGGCAGTGGTCGTCTTGGAGGTGTGTTTGGGGTCATTATCATGTTGGAATACTGCCCTGCGGCCCAGTCTCTGAAGGGAGGGGATCATGCTCTACTTCAGTATATCACAGTACATGTTGGCATTCACGGTTCCCTCAATGAACTTTAGCTCCCCAGTGCCGGCAGCACTCATGCAGCCCCAGACCATGACACTCCCACCACCATGCTTGACTGTAGACAAGACACACTTGTCTTTGTACTCCTCACCTGGTTGCCCCCACACACGCTTGTCACCATATGAACCAAATAAGTTTATCTTGGTCTCATCAGACCACAGGACATGGTTCCAGTAATCCATGTCCTTAGTCTGCTTGTCTTCAGCAAACTGTTTGCAAGCTTTCTTGTGCATCATCTGTAGTAGAAAAAACACAAAGTGCAGCGCTCTGAAAGAATGATCCAATAAATTCCAACGTTGTACTGTATGCATAAACAATGATATTTATTCCATAAAGGTAAAAAAATGGTTGAACAGTCAAAGTTTAATATAAATGGTAGTGAACGTTACCAGTGACCTCAGAGTGGATAAGGGGGAAGCAATCATCTGGGAGCCTTTGCCTGGAGATGGTTTGAATGTCAATCACCATCCAAGGAAATGGAGGGGAGAAAATTCAGTTCCCAGAGGGGGAGCGTACTGTCTGCTGGCAAAACCTGCCAGCTCCAGGTGGATGCCACGGCTGGATGGTGGTCAGCAGGATCGATAGAAAGGCAACCTGTGTGTTGTAAATGACCCCAGAGGGGACAACCAAGCCGGGCAGTGTCGATATTCTCAGTGCACCTTCTGTGACATCACTGCTGTACCAGAGATGAAGGGGAAAGGTGTCCTGAAGTCAGTTGTATAACCGTCCACTATTCTGTTGCCGTGATTTACATGTTTTGCGCGCATGTGCTTTGTCAAAGTCGTGGCCAGGGTGGCAACAGAATCTAGATATAAACAGAGAGAGCAAATTTCAAGCCTGAGGATAATTGTCACCTCCTCACTGCTCAGTCTTAAAGGGGTAGGCTATAAAAAGCTCCATATGAGTGGTACAATTCATAAACATCAGAATAGACATAAAAGGCCATAAATTAGCAACTATCTATTGTAAGACCAACTGTTGTGGATCAATAAAAGCGATTGTCATATATATGAAAAGAAAACAAACAAAAACAATCAAAAACAACAGTTCCTATACAAAAACAATTGTCATGGTTATGCAATAGAGTTTGTCTGTCAGCTTACCTGTCTCCATGTGTTCATCTCTAGAGACCAGCTGACCCTCACCTGACTGCTTTTGTAAACTCTCCTCTAGCATGGCTCCACCCCAGCTCCTATCAGGGAACCCTATATTAACCTGTGCAAAGCAAGCCAGCAGTGCTGATCAACCATTGTGTGTTAGCCTCCGTGTGTACTTGCTGTGTTTCCTACGTCTGGTTCCAGTTACCGACTTTGGCCTGTTCTCAACTATTCCTGTCTGCTCGTGACCCTGACCTTTGGCGTGTCCCCGACCATCCCTGTTTGCCTGTGACCCTGAACCTTGGTGTGAACTCTGCTGTCCTTATCTGCTTGTGGCCCCCGACCTTGGCTTATCCCTTTCTTTCCGTGTTGTTCCAGCCTGCTGCCTCCTTCCTCTTCTCCTGTAGTCTACCGTGAGCGTGAGCTGTGAGACCCTGGGGGCCGTGACCTGGAGCCAGACTGCAGCGCAGTCCATCCTCACAACTAGAGGCTCTGGTGAACACCTGCTGGCTCCTAGGCTCCGCGCCCTGGGGAATCTATGCTCTAGCTCCCAGTGGGATCTGTGTTAGTGATCCAGTAGACCTGCTTCCTGAACCTCCCAGGGTTTGATCCGCAGCAGTCAGTCCTAGGGCCAACTACCTAGCGGTGCACTTCCGACTCCTACAGAGTACATCTGTCACCTAGCCTCAAGGTGACCTGACAGTTGATCAGCCATGGACCCAGCTGACGTGTAGCTTCCTGCAGATGATTCATTACAGGGCTTAGTTTGCAGACTTGAGACCCAGGAATCGCATCAGACCCAGGTGATGCGATTCCTTCAGGATTTGGCCTCTCGTTTTGAACAGGATCAGGCCTCATTAGGACCCCCGGTTTAACAACCTCAACTGCTATCTGCTGCTGCACCTATCGCACCAGTTGCAACCACACGTTCATTACAACTGCCAGCTCCGACCCGTTTCTCTGGGGACTCCAAGGCCTGCAGGGGGTTCCTTAGACAGTGCACAATTCATTTTGAGCTTCAGCCCCCTCAATTCCTGTCCGATCGGGCAAAGGTAACCTATATTATATCCCTCCTGTCCGGCGAGGCGCTAGCCTGGGCTGCCCCTCTGTGGGAACTGAATGATCCAGTGGTTTCTATCCTGTCTGATTTCTTGAAACTTTTTTGGAATATCTTCGAAGGACTGGGTCGTGTCTCCTCAGCGGCCAGTGCCCTTTTACGTCTCTGTCAAGAGTCTGCTTCTGTGGGACAGTACGCTTTTCATTTTCATACTTTGACTGCTGAGCTGAGCTGGAATAATGAGGCCCTAGTTGCAACCTTTTTACATATCCTCTCTGATAGAGTGAAGGATGAATTAGCAGGAAGATCCCTCCCTGCTGATCTGGACAGTCTCATCACCTTCGCTTTCAGGAGAGGGCCCTGGGAAAAAGACAACAGCACTCCCCATTCTTTAGGCAGCCTGAGCTCCATGTTCCTTCTCTTTGTTCTGAGGCGCACCTCCTGCCTGCTAAGGAACCTATGCAGCTGGGCTGGACCAAGTTATCACCCGAAGAATGCGCTAGGTGCAGAACTCTGGGCCTGTTCCTCTACTGTGGCGTCAAAGGTCATTTTCGTGATACTTGTTCTCTTCGTCTGGAAAAACGCTCAGGGCTAATACGTCTGGAAGGTGGAGTATTGGACCCTGAAATATCACCTTCACCTTCTCGTCTTCTCCTTTCTGTGTTCCTTCATGTCGGCGCTTCCCCTCTTTCGGTCTCGGCATACCTGGATTCCGGAGCCGCTGGCAATTTTATGGACTGGGGAACTGCATCTTCCATGAGACTTACCCTTTTGCCTCTCACAACGCCATTGGTGGCCTTGGCGATTGATGTAACTGTTCTTCCAGGGGGTCCTATCCACTTCCAGACTCTCCCTGTTAAGATGTCGGTAGGGACACTCCACCAGGAGTGGATATCCTTCCTTGTCTTACCTAAGGCTTCATCTCCTATCATATTAGGTCTTCCTTGGTTACGGCTCCATTCTCCACATGTTGACTGGACTGCTGGACAGATCTTGACTTGATCTTGTTCCTCCTGCTCCTCCTCCTGCCTACTCAAGGTTACCCCAAAAGAGAAACTTCCTGTTGCCACCATCCCAGTATCTTCTGCTCTTCCCGCTGCATAAAGCGATTTCTGGAATGTCTCCTGCAATAGTCGGGCTGAGGCACTCTGGGTTGTGTGGCACTCTGGATGAGGAGCCCACCTGTGAACCTGAGCCGATCATTCACTCGAGTTTGCATGGCCATTTCCCTTTACCTGTCCCTGGACCCCCTTGGACACACACCCAGGCTGACTTGTCCACCAGTTCCACAGCCGCTACGTCCTGCGATGCAATTCTGGTGGTCACTGCACCTGGCGATGCTGTTCAGTCGGCCTCTGCACCAGTCCAGCCTTTGCCCAGTGAGCTTCCTGCTTCTTGTTAGGACCTTCTGTAACCTGGCCTCACCCTACTGCTACTACGTCCGTTCAAACCTGTTTAAGAGGCTCAATCCATCCTTTGGATAAAATGCCTCATTTGGCCAGGTGGGGTTTTCAATCTTTTGTTCAGGGCTCTCTGCATTCTGTTTGTGTTTCAGCTATCCAGCTTAACTCTTGTGACACGTCACCTTCTAACCAACCTGACCTCAGGGATCCACTGACCTTTACCCAGTCTGATGGTCCTGTGTTGGATGTCCAGCTCATCTTGAAGGGTCTGGAGGACCCTGCTCAGACTCCTGATGGTCTTCTCGTGCCCTTACCCATTCCTAAAAAGCTTTTAATCCTCAACAAGTCCTTTCGTCCTCTCCCTACCTCGGTTCTGGTCTCTGAAGATAATCTAAAATACAAGGTTAGTCAAGTTTTGGATTCCCGGCTCCGTAAAGGCATTCTTCAGTACCTCGTACATTGGAAAGGGTTTGGTCCTGAGGAGAGGGGTTGGATCACTGCATCTGAGGTCTTTGCTCCTCGTCTGTTGAGGAGGTTCCATCTGGAGTTTCCCTTTAAGCCTGGGCACAGGCGGGGGAGGGGGGGGCTCATAAGAGGGGGGGTACTGTCATGATTATGCAGTAGAGTTTGTCTGTCAGCTTACCTGTCTCCACATGTTCATCTCCAGATACCAGCTGACCCTCACCTGACTGCTTTTATAAACTCTCCTCTAGCATGGCTCCACCCCAGCTCCTATCAGGGAACCCTATATTAACCTGTGCACTGCAAGCCAGCAGTGCTGATCAACCATTGTGTGTTAGCTTTCATGTGTACTTGCTATGTTTCCCATGTCTGATTCCAGTTACCGACTTTGGACTGTTCTTAACTATTCCTGTCTGCTCGTGACCTTGACCTTTGGCGTGTCCCTGACCATCCCTGTATGCCTGTGACCCTGAACCATGGCCTGAACTCAGTTGTCCTTGTCTGCTTGTGGCCCCGACCTTGGCTTATCCCTTACTTTCCTTGTTGTTCCAGCCTGCTGCCTCCTTCCTCTTCTCCTGTAGTCTACCGTGAGTGTGAGCTGTGAGACCCTGGGGGCCGCGACCTGGAGCCAGACTGCAGCGCAGTCCATCCTCACCACTAGGGGCTCTGGTGAACACCCACTGGCTCCTAGACTCCACGCTCTGGGGAATCTATGCTATAGCTCCCAGTGGGATCTGTGTCAGTGATCCAGTAGACCTGCTTCCTGAACCTCCCAGGGTTCAATCCGCAGCAGTCAGCCGTAGGGTCCACTACCTAGCATTGCACTTCTAACTCCTACAGAGTGCATCTGTCACCTAGCCTCAAGGTGACCTGACAGGAGTCTCTTACCTCTGTGCCTTGGATTCTATCACCAGTGCAAGTCAGGTTATATCCAGCAGTGAAGTTATTATTTTTTCCCTTATCAAGTTATATTTTAATTTGCGTTATAACGAATAATATATGTATATATAGATTTTTCCTTTTTTTTTTTTTTCGTTTTTTCGTTTGTTTGTTTGGAGGGGGTGTTTCTGCATGTTTTGGGATTATGATGTCAATGCCGCACTCCCCTGCCTTAACGATGCTCACTCTAGTTACCTTGTATTGATGTTTCTCAATGTTGATTTATGTTTTATAATAGATGTACATTGTCTTCCATAAGGAACCGCCCCTGATGAAAGGATAAGTTTCTGAAATGTGTTGGCCGTAATTTCCATCCAGTAGACAATATTTATTTGTATACATTGTAATTTTTGTAGAATCTGATATTGTTCTTAAAAAGTCAATTGCAGAATAGTTTATGCAGATATTGACTTTTTACAATATTTAATAAATGATATTTTGTTACAAATTACTATTTGGTTGTGTACCATTTTCTAGTTGTCCTTAAAATTCCAAATTCTCCTTGGGGACCCCTTTTTTATATATTACTGTATGGGATGGTGGCAACATTTTAGTTTGCTTATGGTAAAATATATTCTTTAGGAGAAACAGGAAGACGTTCACGAATATTAATTTTTTAAGCCAATTAGAGCCACCGGCTCTAATCATGTGCTTCTAAAAAAAACGAAAAAAAAAACAATGGAATCCATGTGTCCAGTGCCCTGCATGTAGATTAGGGGCCAGGCGCATGGATTAGGGGGGCGGCACCCTGCGCCCCTAATGGAAGGGACGCCACTGGTAGGAGGTGATGGAGATCACATGTACCCCTCCCAGCGGAACAGTCCTGGGATCAGAAGAAAAGCAGAAAAAGAAAATATAAAGGAATATGATAGGGGTGGTGGGTGGATAAGAGAATAGGGAGGCAGTGAAGGGATCAGAGGATCATTATAAATGAGTAAAGAGTTTGTATTCATCTGTAGTTTTGGATTCAATCCAATCAATTCAAGTACAGTATTATTGAATTTTGTGGTGGTATTTTTTGAGGGAACTAGTCAGGTCTTCCATGAACATAATATTGTATATTTTGTTGGACCAATGTGTTACTTTAGGACCGGGTAACGTACATGTTGGATGGCTTTTACAGGGGGCAGAAGGGTTTCACTGCCCTCTGATACCTCCCCGGGCTCTCCTGTACCACCGGTGCCTCCCTGGGCTCTCCTGTACCACCTGTGCCTCTCCGGGCTCTCCTGTACCACCGGTACTTCCCCGGGTTCTCCTGTACCACCGGTACCTCCCCGGGCTCTCCTGTACCACCGGTACCTCCCCGGGCTCTCCTGCATCACCTGTGCCTCTCCGGGCATTCCTGCATCACCTGTGCCTCTCTGGGCATTCCTGCATCACCGGGGAGCCCGGGACTAAATCTGGCATTTCCGCCAGCTTACCATAGAGGTGATCGGGCATCAGATTTTCCCCAATCATGTCTATGGTATTAGAAACCGGAAGCGACAAGTATTTTGTCACTTCCAGTTTCCCCAGCATGTAACCAAGTCCTGTTTGATTTGTAAAAGGCATCTGATCAAACAGATCTGGGTTTGATCTGAGGCTTTAAAAGAGAGAGGAGATATCTGGGGTCTAATAGACTTCAGATGTCTCAGTAAAGAGGACCTGTCACTGCTTATTGATATCACAAGGGATGTTTACAAAAATTAAGACGCAGTGTTAAAAAAAAAAATTCAAATGAAATAAATAATAATAAAAAAAACTAAAGTGCCCCATTCCACTGTGCTCGTTCGCAAAGGTAAATTGCACGCCTTGGTGTCATGTGCATACGTAAATGGCGATCACACCAATAAGATAAATTGCATTGTATATGTTTGAAGATAATGTTTGGAATTTTCTGAAAAGCCAAAATAAACAAAAAACACCTTTGTACACTTTTTTATAAATATTACTTGTGCAGATAAAGGGAATGGTAACGGGTACTTTTTTGTACCTGGTTATGTAAAATTGACCCATGGATAAAAAGGGGACATAATGGGCATTTTTTGTACCCAGTTATGTAAAAATGACCCATGGATAAAAAGGGGGCATAATGGGCATTTTTTGTACCCAGTTATGTAAAAATGACCCATGGTTACTTTGGTTTGATGTTTCTGGAGCAAAGAGTCATCTTGATTCCAACTTAATCTGATTTGACATACCAATAGCATTTTAGTCTTTAATCTGTATGTCAACCTTATGAAACAAATACAGCCAAGGGTTTTGTCAAGTATTCACAAAAAGATACATTCTAGATGGCCAAAACTCCATTTGGACAGTTACGAAGTTTTAGATATTCTTGCAAAACCCTTTTGATTTACCAAAATGCACCCAAAGCCATACATTATTGCTCGGGGTGCACATTGCAATGGCTTCTTTCTCTAAGTGATTCTTTCTACAAGTGATATGCACTTCAATCTCTGCATTAAGTTCTGCCTCACCTGATCATTCCTTCTCTGTCTCTTTACAGGTATGTGTCAGCTAAACCACATCTTCCACCGTTAACTGAAATTGGGATCTGCTTGCTGTCTCTGTGTGTATGTGTTGGTATGTGGCCTTCTCTATCTATTGCCCTGTGTGCACAACCATGACATTATTTGTTGCTCTGGACTGTCTTACCTAAGTTTTATGTGTTGATCTTATCTTGGCCTCTGGCCTTTTGCTTTTCTGACTTTAGAAGCAAAAAGTCCACTTTGATTGTTAGGCATTCTTATAGTCACTCATGATTAATTAATGAACTTCAACCCCACCCTTATAACAGTATATATTTGAGCATCCTTAAGGGGTGAGCACATTGCTCGGGGTGCACATTGCAATGGCTTCTATCTCTAAGTGTTTCTTTCTACAAGTAATATGCACTTCAATCTCTGCACTTCAGTGATTGCACGAAACAAACAAATACAGCAATCTGCACTGGAAAGCACCTAACAGACTGCAGGTGACCCGTCTCTCTAATAAGCTCTCCTTCCACTCTGTAACATGCACTCTCTACCACTGCTTCTGACACTCATGTCCTCTCTCCTCAAACTCTCTTACCTTCACTCCCCCTCTCCACCCGCCTGCTTATACATATCACCCTGCCTTCTGTCTTCTCCCTACTACTGCTCTTACCAACTCTTGCTCATTCTACATCCATACACCGATAAAACCTCCAGTACTCTGAGACATGCCCCTTCACATAAATCACATTCCCACATGACCTTCCTCACCCTCCTGCTTCTCCTAATCTCTGGTGACATATCCCCAAACCCTGGGCCACCATCATCTGTCTTTGCCCATCGCTCCCATCCCCCTACACCCTCTGGCAGGAGCCGCAACCCACAGAACTTGGTCTCTATTCCTCTTTCCAAAACCAGCCCCCCCTTTTCCTGTGCCCTGTGGAATGCACGTTCTGTCTGCAACAAACTCACCGCCCTTCACCACCTCTTTATCACAAATTCCTTTAACCTACTTGCCATTACTGAAACCTGGCTTCATGAATCGGACACTATTTCTCCTGCTTCCCTCTCCCATGGGGGCCTTCTCTGGACTCACTCCCCCAGACCAAGTGGACGGAAGGGAGGTGGAGTGGGAATCCTTCTAGCCCCATGCAGCACCTATCAGGTACTTCACCCACCTCCCTCTCTGACACTCTCCTCTTTTGAGGAACATTGCATTCGTCTATTCTCTCCCATTTCTCTAAGAATTGCTGTCATCTACCGGCCCCCTGGACCGGTATCAGCCTTTCTTGATGACTTCTCTGCCTGGCTACCCTACTTTCTCTCTGCTGAAATCCCCACAATCATTCTTGGGGACTTCAACATCCCTGTTAACACTAACACTACTATTACTTCTAAACTTCTCAGTCTAACCTCATCGCTTGACCTGAAGCAATGGATACAGGCTCCTACCCACTCCAACGGCAACACCCTTGACCTTGCCTTCTCCTATCTCCTATCCACTCCCACTCTCTGATCACCACCTTATTAGTTTTGCTCTCTCCCTATCTTCCACCTCTTCTCCCTCCAACCGCCTAACGGTTACCCGTAGAAACCTTCGCCACCTCAACCCTTCTCTTCTCTACTCTGCTACTGATCACCTCTATGACAAAATCTCACCTCTGTCCTGCCCCAACCAAGCTACTTTCATCTACAACAGCTCACTGCCTTCCTCCCTAGACAAGCTTGCCCCCCTCACTACATGGAGAATTAGGCCCCGACTGCTACAACCCTGGCAAACAGATGACACCCGAAGTCTCAGAAAACGTAGCCGCGCTCTTGAGCGCCTGTGGCATAAGACTAAGGCCCAGGAAGACTTCACACAATATAAATCTGCCCTCCTAAAATACTACTCCTGCCTTCACACTGCCAAACAGACCTACTTTATCACACTCATTAACACCTTCTCATCCAGTCCACGTCAACTCTTCTCTACCTTCAATACTCTACTCTGTCCTCCACTGCCTCCACCCACCAACTCACTCACTGCCCAGGAGATTGCCAATCACTTCAAAACTAAGATGGATACAATTCATGAGGAGATCACCAATGCGCAAAAACCTCCCCCATGCAACACCCCATGTCCACAGATACAATCATTACTTCCCTCATTCAACCCTGCTACTATTACTGAGGTTGCTAAACTTTTATCTAGCACCCATCTAACCACTTGCCCCCTGGATCCTATTCCCTCGCAAATGCTACGCTCACCCTCTGACTCGATTCTAAACTCTCTAACTCACATTTTCAACCTCTCCCTCTCCTGTGGCATCTTCCCAAACTCTCTAAAACATGTGCTAGTCACCCCCATACTAAAAAAGCCCTCACTGGATCCAACCAATCTCAACAACTTACGTCCCATCTCCTTACCCTCCTTCTCCTCCAAACTTCTTGAAAGACTGGTCTACAACCGACTAAGCGACCATCTGACCATGAATAAACTTCTAGATCTCCTCCAGTCCGGTTTTCGCCCTCAACACTCGGAAACTGCTCTCCTTAAACTCTCAAATGACCTACTAATGGCTAAAGCCAATGGACACTATTCTGTACTACTTCTCCTGGATCTCTCTGCTGCCTGTGACACAGTGGACCACCCCCTCCTCCTCAAAATACTCCACTCCTTTGGTCTCCGTGACTGTACTCTTCGCTGGTTCTCATCCTACCTATCACACCGCTCCTTCAGTGTCACTTACAACTCTACTTCCTTCTCTCCTCTTTCTTTTTCCGTTGGGGTCCCCCAAGGTTCTGTTCTTGGACCTCTCCTTTTCTCAATCTACCCCACCTCCTTGGGTCAGTTGATTGCCTCCCATGGCTTTCAATATCATCTCTACGCTGATGACATCCAAATCTATCTCTCCACCCCCCAGCTCTCTCCATCTGTCTCCTCACGCATTACCAACTTACTAGCAGACATATCAGCCTGGATGTCACACCACTTCCTCAAACTCAACCTATCCAAAACCGAGCTCATGATATTTCCTCCCTCAGGTGCCACTTCCCCTGCTTTCCCTGTCAATATCAACGGCTCAAATATCAACCCATCTCCCCACGCCAGGGTCCTAGGTGTAATCCTGGACTCTGAACTAACCTTTCGACCCCACGTTCTATCACTATCCAAAGCTTGCCGCCTCAATCTCCGCAACATCTCCAAGATACCCCTTTCCTAACCAATGTCACCACAAAGCTTCTAATCCACTCCCTGGTCATCTCCCGCCTCGACTACTGCAACTCCCTCCTCATTGGTTTACCTCTAAATAGGCTATCCCCACTTCAGTCCGTCATGAACGCTGCTGCCAGGCTCATCCACCACACAAACCGTTCAGCGTCTGCTACACCCCTCTGCCAATCCCTCCATTGGCTGCCACTCAGTCACCGAATTAAATTCAAGATACTAACTATAACTTACAAAGCCATCCACAACCTGGCCCCCAGCTACATCTCTAACCTAGTCACAAAATACCAACCTAATCATTCTCTTCGCTCCTCCCAAGACCTCCTGCTCTCAAACTCCCTTGTCACCTCATCCCATGCTCGCCTTCAGGACTTCTCCAGAGCCTCCCCCATCCTCTGGAATGCTCTACCCCAATCCGTCTGATTTTCTCCTACTTTATCCACTTTCAGATGATCCCTGAAAACTCATCTCTTCAGAGAAGCCTATCTGGCCCCACCTAACAACTGTACATTTATCTTCTCAATCAGCACATCACCCACAGTTATTACCTCTTGTATCTTTTGACCTTCCCTCTTAGATTGTAAGCTCTAAGGAGCAGGGCCCTCTTGATTCCTACTGTATCAAAGTGTATTGTATTTGTACTGTCTACCCTCAAGTTGTAAAGCGCTACGTAAACTGTTGGCGCTATATAAATCCTGTATAATAATAACAATACTATTACAGCACTCACTCTGACTAGAAATTCCTATCCAATGAAAAGAAATTAGACAAACACAGAATTTAATCTCAGTGTCAATTTTATTATCATATATAATTCATGATTTTGTGACATTAAAATAAGTTTATATAAACATTGGAACCCCCTTACCAAAGACCCTTGCCTTAGAAGAGTTTGCAGTAAGATAAGAAAAATAAGGTAGCTATGCATGATAACCCCCACCACCAGTGTCAGAACCCAAGATGTCAATCTTACAATTGCATACAATATATCTAGTAGTAGTTAGTCACATTCAAATGGACTTGTCCTATAATTAAAGACATTTTGTAGCTTCTTGAAGCCACATATTCAGTTCTAAAGAGTGTCAAGAAGATACCCCAACATTTATACTCACATCTTAGGGTACCCTAATCTAATCACCATAGAATGTGTGGATGTTGATTATCCAAAAAAAGGATGAGAGGTGTGAAAGTTGTGGTGGCAACCTTTCCTGACTACATCATCACATTATTGGTGTCAGGAAGTCTGAATATGTGTTCCTTCTTTGATTTACATGGCTAAAAGTGTGAATTATTGCCAAGTTCTTGGGGTTGTGATGTTAAGCAACATTATATGTGAAAAAAAAGATGGTAATGAAGCCCACCATCTTTGTTCAGGGGTAATTTTATTAACAACAGTTGTCTATTCCAGGGGTGGGGCTCTTTTGTCAAGTTCTTTCTTTTCACATACAATGCCATTGTAATATCTCTTCCCCTGCAATGTTTTAAGAATCCAAACCCTCAGCCATGTAAATCATGGAATCAAAATCTATGCAGGCTTCCCAACAAACAATGAGATTATGAAACTAGGACAAGATGGTTCCACAACTTTCACACCTCCCATCCTGCTCTTGGACCATCAACATCTACACATTACATAATGATTGGAAGAAGGTGCCCTAAGGTGTGAATACAATTGTTGGGGAATCTTAACACTTATTAAAACTGAAGAAGTGGTTTGGAGAAGCTACAAAATACCTTCAACATTACATAGCAAATCCAGTTGCATGAGACCAACTACTACTAGATATCTCATTGCTAGTGATGGGTGAACGTTTTGGCAGCATGCATTCGGGCCAAACATTTGCCTGTTTGGCAATTTGCCGAACACCCGAATTTGCAGGGTGTTTGCCCCGTCGAACACCCTGCAATGCACTACACATTGCACAGTGCATTCTGCGCCCTGATTGCCCAATCAGGGGGCAGTATAAGCTGTTTAGTAAGGAGCTGGGCCAGGAAGCCGTTCGCAGCATCTTTAACGAACAATGGGTTTCCCCGCTGACAGCTGAATACAAAAAAAAAGTGCTGGTTACAAAAAAAGATGACGTGGGGTCCCCCCCAGTCCATAAGGATTTTAAGGTGAACCCCACACCAAATTAAAAAAAAAAAAACAGCGTCGGGTCCCCCTAAAATCCACACCAGACCCTTATCCTGGCAGGTCAGCAAAGGGGGGATGAGAGAGTGCCCCCTCCTAACTAATCGCAGCCACATGCCCTCAACATTGTGGTGGGGAGGCTTTGGGGTGAGGGGGCTCTGCCCCCCACCCCAAAGCACCTTGTCCCCATGTTGATGGGTACAAGGGTCTCTTTCCAACAACCCTGGGCTGTGGTTGTTGTGGGTCTGTGGGTGGGGGCTTACCAGAATATGGAAGCACCCTTTAATAGAGGGGCCCCTAGATATGTGAATGAGTAGGAGTACTCACCAAAAAAATGTACAAAAAATAACACAGACACAGTTTGTGACAAATACTTTATTAAAAAATAAAAAAACAATGGCCTCCCATGTAAATCCATCATCAATCATGCTGCCCACCGCACCACCTGACTCGAAGGAAAAAAAAGCTTCCGCCTTCTAGGATGGCTGACCATCAAATGCCTCCTCTGTGCTTTGACAGTGCTTATATAGGTAAGGGGCGGGGTCACCTGGTGGATCCACCCCTTGTGACATCATGGACCAGTGCAAGATGGATGGATGGAAGGATGGTGACATTACAAGGGTGCGGGGCCACCAGGTGGCCCCACCCCTTAACTATATAAGAACTGTCAAAGTACGGAGGAGGCATTTGGCAGTTGGCCATCCTAGAAGGGCGGGAGCGTTCTTTTTTTTTTTTTTTCAGGTTCCAGCAGTGTGGCAGGCAGCGTGATTGATGATAAATTTACATCAGGGACATGTTTTTTTATTTTTTAATAAAGGATTTGTCAAACTGTGTATGCGTTTTAATTTTTTTTACACTTTTTTGGTGAATGGGTAGGGGTACTATACCCCATAGGCCTTCACATGGTGGGGGGGCCTAGGGTTTTCGGGAAAAGACCCTTTTCTACATCAACATGGACTCAAGGTGCCCCCCTGCCCCAAAGCACCCCCCCATGTTGAGGGCATGTGGCCTCGTGTGGTTCAGGAGGGGGAGCACTCACTCATCCCTCCCTTTTCTGACCTGCCAGGGTACTGAAGTGTGTCGCCATTTCACGGGCGCATGCAAATTTAAGGTTTGATATGTTGGATATCAATTTACTCTGTGCAACCTTGTGTTTTATACTGGGTGATTCATGAAGAAGTTTACAGTTTTAATGCACTATAAAGCATGAACAATGTAAGATATTTTACCTGTAACAGAATTGTAGGGGAATGTTTCAAGTTTTTTAGAGAGAGTCACTATTCTATGTTCTATGTGTGCACCCTTAGTCACACGACACACTTTGAGCCGGTAATCCATTTCCGCCCAAACACGAGTTAGGATATCTGAATGAAGTGCAGTGATAGTGGCTGTGATACGCTGTTTCAGCTCCGCTAGTTTAACAGGAAGAGGAGGGGCGCATACCTTGTCCTTTATGTACCCCAACAGAAAAAAAGTCACAAGGTGTTAAGTCAGGACTTCTGGGTGGCTATTGGGTCAGTGGCATGTTGTAGTCCGTGGCTCGTCCAATCCATCGGTGAGGAAGATGTTTAATCGAGGTAATTGCCTGACCGCTGGGGTGGTGCACCAGCCAATTGGAGAATAAAGCTTTTACTTTCGTCCTGCAACTGTGGCATCAACCAAAGACTTAACATATAGATTTTCTGGTTGGAGGTTCTTTTCCAAATCGTGATGGAAAATGCCGTTAAACAAAAGTTACAGATTCCGTTTTGCTCAATTTAACAACACAAAATGCCTTCTCCACTGCAGACGCCGCCATTTTGACTGACTAGTCACGTGACACACGCGCCTACGTGCTATTGTCACTTCCGGTGGTGGCTGGTGGTAACTTTTTTTGGGGGGGCAGCAAACAGTGCACCCCCTCTGGTCCGGTCCATTCGGGTCGGTCCAGTCATCTGCAACCCCCCCATGGGTCAGTTGGTCGGTCGAGCTGGCACAACCCTGGTACTTACCCTCCTCTGTGGTGCGGGCTTACCTCTTGGCGATGGACTTCCCCTGTTCCCCTGTGTCTCCTTCTCGTCATTAAGGTGGCCTCCGCCATGAGTCTCCTCTCTCCTCCTTGGCCAATCGGAATGCTTATCCTTTCGGTCAATCGAGAAACAGGTCTCAGACCCGCTTCCTGATTGGCCAGGAGAAAAATCAGGAAGACAATAGCGAATATTTTCACACACCTTTTTTTTAAGCCTATTAGAGCCTCAGGCTCTAATCACATGCTTAAAAAAAAAAACCCTGATTGGAATCCATGGGTCCGGTGCCCCGCATGTAGATCAGGGGGGCGGACACGTGGATAGGGGGGGCGGCGCCTGTGCACCCCTAATAGATGGGCCACCAGTGGTCACTTCCCTCAGTAGCGGGACACAAATGTTATGAGTACATTTACCTAACGGTTCACAGTTGTGGTGCATGTCTTCAACTGTAATGTCCCGTACACACGGTCGGACTTTGTTCAGACATTCCGACAACAAAATCCTAGGATTTTTTCCGACGGATGTTGGCTCAAACTTGTCTTGCATACACACGGTCACACAAAGTTGTCGGAAAATCCGATCGTTCTGAACGCGGTGACGTAAAACACGTACGTCGGGACTATAAACGGGGCAGTAGCCAATATCTTTCATCTCTTTATTTATTCTGAGCATGCGTGGCACTTTGTCCGTCGGATTTGTGTACACACGATCGGAAATTCCGATAACGGATTTTGTTGTCGGAAAATTTTATATCCTGCTCTCAAACTTTGTGTGTCGGAAAATCCGATGGAAAATGTGTGATGGAGCCCACACACGGTCGGAATTTCCGACAACACGCTCCGATCGGACATTTTCCATCGGAAAATCCGACCGTGTGTACGGGGCATTATAGTTTTACAGCATTTGGAAAGTGTATACTTCTTTATGAATCACCCCTGTATACAAAAATGTGGGTAGTTTATTGTGTTTGTTTGCCCTAAAATTATTTTATTCTCTAGGGTGTCTGCTTTCAGAAAATTTTTTGGGGGGTTTTGTGTAATCTTCAGGCCTAAAATTATTTTTTAAACAAGTGCAAAAAAATGCAAAACCAGCTCTGGCGGCGGAAAGGGTTAATGGATCAGATTAATTGCTACATTACGACTATGAGCCTGATTATTTGTCACTATCTAGGATAGCAAAGTTATATTATCATTATTATACTTTCTATAAAATCCATAGTCTAAAAAAGTTAGTTTTACTTTAAATAAAAAAGAATACATTTTATTCCATAACGTGTCCAATTTAAAGGATAGAAAACATTTCAAAGTTATATGCAAATGAATAAACAGCAATTTTCTTTAAAACAAATTGTGGCCTTTTTTTAACCACTTGCCGACCAGCCGCTGTCATTATACGGCGGCAGGTTGGCGCAATCCCGCGAATGGCCATAGCTGTACGTCGACTCCCTTAAGAGCCATAGCAGGCGTGCGCGCACTAGGCTTGTGCAATTCGTTCCGTAACTAATCAAAATTCGGACGAATTTTGCATCTTTTTGACATTCGGATGCATCCGAATGTCCGAATAAAAAAATAACGAAAGAAATTATAGCGAATATGATGAATTAATTAGACATGATTTGGTAATTCGTTAAAGATCTAATGAAACAAAAGGTCAACTCAAAGTAAATCTTACAGTCCAATCAGCTGAATAATTTTGTACTGGAGGTTGGATTACTGGCAAAGTGCATTCCTGAGAACTGAGTGAGAAGGGTGTTGTATTGTATTTGAGCAGAGGAGAAGAGATATTGTCATTGTGTGTTAATAGATTCAATAAACAAATGACTTTCCAAACTATGAATCATTATCACGAATATATATATATATATATATACATACATAAATAGCGAATTTCAATGAATACGTACGAAATTATAGCACATATAACAAATTAATTCGACATGATTCGAGATTCAGTATAACGAATATCGACACTCTACAGAAATAACTAATTATCCGAAAACGTATTAACGTAACAACATAACGAATATAACAGAACGAAATTATTTATTTTACGAATTACAACGAACCGAAACTAAACTAAATTTTCCATTGTGCACAAGTCTAGCACGCACCAGCTGCACGGTGGGGGACCCGATGCGCGTGGCCGGCGGGCGCAATCTCCGACGGTCACCCGCAATCGCTCCTCAGAGAGCCAAAATGGGGATCTATCAATGTAAACAGACAGATCCCCGTTCTGACAGGGGAGTAGAGAGTGATCCTAGTCATCAGGAACAGCGATCTCTCTCCTCCTCCAGTCAGTCCCATCCCCCTACAGTTGGAACACACGTGAGGGAGGAGGAAGTGAAAAATGAATACAGCAGATATACAGTAGGTGCTGAGAAAAAAAATAAAAAAATATCCAATTTGTTTACAGTGCACAGTTTAGTGAGGGATGCTGACGAGTTGTAAAAGTGGGTGGAACTCCACTTTACGTGGTTAAATAAAGAGTATACAGTTTATTCTATAATATGTCCAATTTAAAAAGAAAATTCAAATTTATATGCATATGAATAAACAGCAATTTTCTTTAAAAAAAAGTGACACTGAAAAAAATAACTACCGTATATACTCGAGTATAAGTCGTTCTGAGTATAAGTCGAGGCCCTAATTTACCACAAAAAAAATGGGAAAAACTTATTGACCCGAGTATAAGACGAGGGTGAGAAATGCACAGCTACTGTAAGTGGAAAAGAGGGTCAACAATGCCCATTTGCAGCATCACTGTGCCCCTTTGCAGCCATAGGTCCCCTGAACTTCAAACTTGGTAGTTAAGGGTTTCTAGATGCCCCCTAGCTGCAGCCAAAATTTGGGGTCTCTGAACCCAAAGGGTCCGAAATGACATTGCTGCAAATGGACATAGTTGCCTGAATTTTGGGCCCTGTATCTTGGGGCCACTTAGTGCTAAGAACCCCAAATTTGGTGTGCAAACACAGTCTAAATAGCACCATAAAATTTCCAAAGCTGGTGTTTCTAGCACCAAGTGGCCCTGAGATACAGGGCCCCAAAATTCAGTTCAGAAAATGTCAAGCACTTTTCTGCAGCAGAAAATGACATTTTCCGAACCGATTTTGGGGCCCCGTATCTCGGGGTCACTTAGTGCTAGGAACTTCAGCTTTGGATATGTTGTGGTACCAGTTCCACTGGGTTTGCAAACCAAATTTGGGGTTCCTAGCACCAAGTGGCCCTGAGATACGGGGCCCCAAAGTCGGTTCGGAAAATGAAATTTTTTGCTGCAGAAAAGTGCTTGACTCGAGTATAAGTCCAGGGGGGCACTTTCAGGACAAAAAAATGTGTTGAAAAATTCGACTTATACTCGAGTATATACAGTAATAAAAAACCGAAATTAAAATGAATAAAGAATAGATATAAATGGTAAAAAAAAAAAAAAAGCTAAGAAGAGAGGGGAGGGAAAAGATTTAACTAGGGTTGATGAGGATTACATTGAAATACAGTTTATGTAAAAAAATATAAAAGATTTTTTTAAAGTGACATCATACATTCATACCTTGAACTTCCCATACTGCCTATGAATGAAATAGCAAGTACAATGAAAAAAATACATTGATACTTAATGACACGTACAGAATAAATCCACAAGTGTCACTTTTTCACAGGAAAAATGTAGCCAAAGTAATTGCCGGTAATAGCAGTGGAAGGGGGGGATCCGGGCGTAAGAGATACGTCATAAGAACTTTGTTGAATTTTCTTGGGACGTATTCCTTATGTTTTATATCCCCCAAATGGTCACTGGGAATCTGTCATAAGAGGACAATGGAGGCGCCAATTTTATCAAACTTGCTGACTTTTCATTGGTCCTCGCCTGTCATGTCACCCCGCCCTCTTGTTACTCCTCCATACACAATTCTTGTATTCTTTTGGTTATCTGGTCCTCGCTGTTCTCCACATTTTTCTTGGCGATGTCCAGCAGTTCTTCCATCATAGATTCGTCATAGGAACGAACACGTGTCTTATACTTCCGGGCTAATATCTTTATTTCTTTAGAATCTGAAAAAAGAAACGGTATCAGACTGTTTAATTAAATTATAATAATGTCTGAATTATCAAAGTTTTTTTTTATACAACTCCTTCTCCGCTATCCCTCAAACACGTCCTCATGTATTGTCTGACCGGCTTACATTTATTATTCACAAGAATTAACATCTTCATTCCCGCGCTTTACTACAGTTCATGTGTGTTGAGAATTCAAAGGAAACCCCCAACCTCATTGATGAAAAATATACAATATCTCGAGAACTTTCTTCCCATATCACCAGCTGCATATGGAATAAGGAATATCTGTTTACAAGGAATAGAATTGTGGGGTTTGTTCAGGTTTTTAAAGAAAATCATTTATATGAACATCATGTAAATATATATCTAACCAGCAGGTGGAGCTTTTGGTTTGTTTTCACAAGTTTTTCCTTCTACTGTTTGACCTTTTGCTGTAAAAAAAAATCCTGTTTACAGAGCTCAGTAGCTTAAAACATAACTAAAGCCAACACTTTTATTTAACCACTTCAGTCCTGGAAGGTTTCACCCACTTCATGACCAGGCCATTTTTTTGGGGGGGGGATTCGGCACTGCGTTACTTTAACCACTTAAGGACCAGCCTCGTTTTGGATTTTAGGTGTTTACATGTTTAAAACAGGTTTTTTTTTTTTGCTAGAAAATTTCTTAGAACCCCCAAACATTATACATTGTTTTTTTTCAAACACCCTAGAGAATAAAATGGCAGTCAATGCAATACTTTTTTTTGCACCGTATTTGCGCAGCGGTCTTATAAGCGCACTTTTTTGGGAAAAAATTCACTTTTTTGAATACAAAAAATAAGACAACAGTAAAGTTAGCCCAATTTTTTTTTATATTGTGAAATATAATGTTACACCGAGTAAATTGATACCCAACATGTCACACTTCAAAATTGCGCCCGCTCGTGGAATGGCGTCAAACTTTTACCCTCAAAATTCTCCATAGGCGACATTTAAAAAATTCTACAGGTTGCATGTTTTGAGTTACAGAGGAGGTCTACGGCTAGAATTATTGCTCTCACTCTACTGGTCACGGCGATACCTCTCATGTGTGGTTTGACCACCGTTTTTATATGCGGGCGCTACTCACGTATGCGTTCGCTTCTGCGTGCGAGCTTGTCAGGATGGGGTTTTTTTTGTTTTTTTTTAATTATTTTTATTATTTATTTTACATGATTTTATTTATTTTTGCACTGTTTTAAAAAAAATTGTATCACTTTTATTTCTATTACAAGAAATGTAAACATCACTTGTAATAGAAAAAAGCATGACAGGTCCTCTTTAATGTGAGATCTGGGGGGTCAAAAAGACCTCACATCTCATATTTGGGCGGCACAGTGGTGTAGTGGGTAGCACTCTCGCCTAGCAGTAAGAAGGGTCGCTGGTTCGAATCCCGACCACGACACTACCTGCCTGGAGTTAGATTGTAAGCTCCTTGAGGGTGTAGGGACTGATTATAATGTATATGTAAAGCGCTGCGTAAATTGACGGCACTATATAAGTACCTGAAATAAATAAAAAATAAAATATTTACACTAAAATGCAATAATAAAAAAAAAAAGTCATTTCAAAAAATTACATTGAAAAAAATTGTGCTTCCGCCCAGCAGTGTCATGGAGACCGGTGGGGGGCCATCTTCCTCTCACTTGTCTTCATGCACAGAAGGGAGATGGACGCGATCGCCTCCGCCACTACAGACGGCTCCGGTAAGCGGCGGAGGGCACCGGATCGTGGCCGGGGGGGGGGCCCTCTCCCGCCATCGATAAAAGTGATCTTGCGGCGAATCCGCCGCAGGGACCACTTTTATCTGAAAGCCGACTGCCGCATGAAAACGGGGATACTGGGGTTATGGCAGCTAGCTGTTGCCATAACAACGATATCCGCCGGCAAACTTTGGACGTACAATTGGCGTGCGGCGGTCGTCAAGTGGTTAACTGACAATTGCGCTGTCGTGCGACGCTGTACCCAAACAAAACTGATGTCTTTTTTTTCCCCACAAATAGAGATTTCTTTTGGTGGTATTTGATCACCTCTGCGCTTTTTATTTTTTGCGCTATAAACAAAATAAGAGACAATTGTGAGAAAAAACATATTTTTTACTTTCTGTTATAATACATATCCAAAAAAAAAATATAAAAAAAATATTTTTGTAGAATTTTTTTACCAAAAATTCTACATATTTTTGGTAAAAAAAAAAAAAAAATCGCAACAGGCGTATATTGATTCAAAAGTTATCGCGTCTACAAACTACGGGATAGATTTAGGGACTTTTATTTTTTTTATTTTTTTTTTGTTTTTGCTGGTAATGGTGGCGATCTGCGATTTATCCTGCTGGACGTCATATGACACCCAGTCAGGATAACTGAACCACCATCCGGCCGTCATCTACTATGGGCCGGGCGGGAAGTGGCTAAAAGCGCACTTTTTTTGGAAAAATATCACGTTTTTGAATTAAAAAATAAGACAATAGTAAAGTTAGAGCAATTTTTTTTATATTGTGAAAGGTAATGTTACGCGAAGTAAATTGTTACCCAACATGTCACGCTTTAAAATTGCACCCGCTCGTGGAATGGCGACAAACTTTTACCCATAAAAATCTCCATAGGCGACATTTAAAAAATTCTACAGGTTGCATGTTTTGCTCCAGACCAGCAAAGAGACATCCCCAGACCAGCAAAGATGGCTCCAGACCAGCAAAGAGATATCCAAAGAGACATCTCCAAAGAGACAGCAAAGAGACATCTCCAGACCAGCAAAGAGACATCCCCATACCGGCAAAGAGACATCCCCAGACCAGCAAAGATGGCTCCAGATCAGTAAAGAGACATCTCCAGACCAGCAAAGAGACGGCCCCAGACCAGCAAAGATGGCTCCAGACCAGTAAAGAGACATCTCCAGACCAGCAAAGAGATGGCCCCAGACCAGCAAAGAGACGGCCCCAGACCAATCAAAGAGACGGCCCCAGACCAGCAAAGAGACATCACCAGACCAGCAAAGAGACATCTCCAGACCAGCAAAGAGACATCCACAGACCAGCAAAGATGGCTCCAGACCAGCAAAGAGACATCTCCAGACCAGCAAAGAGACATCCCCAATTCAGCAAAGAGATATCCCCAGAACAGCAAAGAGACATCTCCAGACCAGCAGAGACATCTCCAGACCAGCAGAGGCATCTCCAGACCATCAAAGAGACATCCCTAGACCAATAAAGATGGCTCCAGACCAACAAAGAGACATCTCCAGACCAGCAAAGTGACATCCCAAGACCAGCAAAGAGACATCCCCAGACCAGCAAAGAGACATCCCCAGACCAGCAAAAATGGCTCCAGACCAGCAAAGAGACATCCCCAGACCAACAAAGAGACATCCCCAGACCAGCAAAGATGGCTCCAGACCAGCAAAGAGACATCCCCAGACCAGCAAAGAGACATAAGCAGACCAGCAAAGAGACATCACCAGACCAGCAAAGATGGCTCCAGACCAGCAAAGAGACATCCCTAGACCAGAAAAGATGGCTCCAGACCAGCAAAGACATCTCCAGATCAGCAAAGATGGCTCCAGACCAGCAAAGAGACATCTCCAGGCCAGCAAAGCGACATCCCCAGACCAGCAAAGAGACATCCCCAGACCAGCAAAGAGACATACCCAGACCAGCAAAGAGACAGCCCCAGACCAGCAAAGAGACAACCCCAGACCAGCAAAGAGACAACCCCAGACCAGCAAAGTGACATCCCCAGACCAGCAAAGAGACATCCCCAGACCAACAAAGAGACATCCCCAGACCAGCAAAGATGGCTCCAGATGAGCAAAAAGACATCTCCAGACCAGCAAAGAGACATCCCCAGACCAGCAAAGAAGGCTCCAGACCAGCAAAGAGACATCTCCAGACCAGTAAAGAGACAGCCCCAGACCAGCAAAGAGACATAAGCAGACCAGCAAAGAGACAACACCAGACCAGCAAAAATGGCTCCAGACCAGCAAAGAGACATCTCCAGACCAGCAAAGAGACATCCCCAGACCAGCAAATATGGCTCCAGACCAGCAAAGGGTCATCTCCAGACCAGCAAAGAGACATCCCCAGACCAGCAAAGAGATGGCCCCAGACCAGCAAAGAGATGGCCCCAGACCAGCAAAGAGACATCACCAGACTAGCAAAGAGACATCACCAGACCAGCAAAGAGACGGCCCCAGAACAGCAAAGAGATGGCCCCAGATCAGCAAAGAGATGGCCCCAGACCAGCAAAGAGACATCTCCAGACTAGCAAGGAGACATCCCCAGACCAGCAAAGAGACATCCCCAGACCAGCAAAGAGACATCCCCAGACCAACAAAGAGACATCCCCAGACCAGCAAAGATGGCTCCAGACCAGCAAAAAGACATCTCAAGACCAGCAAAGAGACATCCCCAGACCAGCAAAGATGGCTCCAGACCAGCAAAGAGACATCCCCAGACCAGCAAAGAGACATCCCCAGACCAGCAAAGAGGCATCCCTAGACCAGAAAAGATGGCTCCAGACCAGCAAAGAGACATCTCCAGGCCAGCAAAGCGACATCCCCAGACCAGCAAGGAGACATCCCCAGACCAGCAAAGAGACATACCCAGACCAGCAAAGAGACGGCCCCAGACCAGCAAAGAGACAACCCCAGACCAGCAAAGAGACAACCCCAGACCAGCAAAGAGACATCCCCAGACCAACAAAGAGACATCCCCAGACCAACAAAGAGACATCCCCAGACCAACAAAGAGACATCCCCAGACCAGCAAAGAGACATCCCCAGACCAGCAAAGATGTCTCCAGACGAGCAAAAAGACATCTCCAGACCAGCAAAGAGACATCCCCAGACCAGCAAAGATGGCTCCAGACCAGCAAAGAGACAACACCAGACCAGCAAAGATGGCTCCAGACCAGCAAAGAGACAACACCAGACCAGCAAAGATGGCTCCAGACCAGCAAAGAGACAAGTGTCAAGTGCCACTGCTGTGCCCATCAAATACAGCCACTGTGCCCCCCACCCCCCCCTTATCAGATCAGCTCAGGACACAGGGCTCTGGACACAAGCACTCCTCCTCCTTACCACACCAGCTCTGGGAGGCTCAGGTGTCACTGGGTGGCGGACACCATGCCAAGCCCCCACCTATAGCAACAGCTCACCTCAGGCAGCGGAGGACACCCCCATCGCAAGCCGGCCCGTTACCACACTAGCTCGGGGCCAGGGCGAGTGGCTCTGGTACACATGTTACCCAGGCGGCAGCTGAAGGGAACACACAGTGTGCAGTGCACCCCCCTAGCGACGCCACTGAGAAGGGTTCTTATATTAGGAATGAATCCAAACTGCTGCTGTCGTCCATTCAATACACATATATATATATATATATATATATATATATATATATATATATATTTAATGGACGACAACAGCGGTTTGGATTCATTCCTGTGACCTCATGTATGACATCTTGGATTTCCCATATGCTTAATTTGACTCCCACTCCCTGTAAAAGGGGTCAATCAAGTCTGGTGAGTGCATAGTGTGCCTGCATGCGGGTGGAGTGGAACCTTTCCTATACTCACTGAGCATGTTATTCACGTGTAAGATTTATACAGTATATGGACTTCACAATTTGTATGTATTTTTTATAATTTATACGAAGGTGTATTTATTTGTTTATTCACTATGGTAATATATCATTTATGATATAGGAGTGCGGATTCTTAATTTCTTTTTAAAATACAGTTTTTTTTTACCCTTTACAACACGCAGCTCTTTATTGTAGATTATTTCTTTTTTGGTCATTGATTTGCGTGGGTTTGGAACCTATTGCTTCCTATAATTTCCTTTTACCATCTGATGGGAGGTCACAGCTTAAGGAACCCCTAGCAACCTTTGAAGAAACCCTAGGGGTTTTATGCCTTAGACTATTGCCACAGAAACAGGTGTCCCCAGTAGATGATTTAATCTCTATTCTTGTTCTGATGACAACTCAAAATTTTAAGATTTTTCATTCCATTGACAATGGTCACTGCGACCAAACAGAGATGTTAAATCTCCCCAACCTGACAGAAGGTCTAACCATGCACCCCTTCATCCAAAACAACAAATCCAAACAAATCCAACAATAAAAAAATAACTCAGGCGTTAGATATACTTTATGCTGAAGTTTACACTCACGAGAGATTGAAATATCCCACATGATGATTATTCGTAAAACAAGAGATAGCAAAAACAGCTAGAAAACATCGTAAAAACTCAAACTTAAAAAAAAAACTGGCACAAAATTATAACTTCCAATTAAAAATCATCTGAGCACACATCAACTGGCAGTTCACCTCTTCTGCATCAGAGTAAGCATGTAGATCATGGCAGAACCCTACTCCCTGAGCCATCAATACAAGGAATCACCCCTAATCTTCAAACACACTATGTCCCGCCTCTGGGACATGGATGTGAAGCCTCCCAACATAGAAGAAGGTTTAAAAATGGTTATTTATCCACAGGAAGGGGTGGTAAAGGTCAAAGACCCCTCCTTGACAACATAGGTGGCATCAGTGTCTAGGGCAGCAAAGCCCAGCTTTAGAGATAAAATGTCAAGGGCCCAGTGGGAACCCCATTATGGAGGCAACTATTTCAGCCATGGTTGCCTGTGTTGACCGGGGGACTCATTCTGGAGAGAGAACCTGGGTGCTACAATCTCAGGATCTGATCAGAAAGAGACAGCAAATGTCGCTTCAGATATCCAGGTGATGAAACGTATCTATAACAGTTTATAGTCATGGTACCAGAGGGGGTCTTGTCATTTAAGGTGCTGCTGTCTTTTTGTCTACTCACTGGAATCTATAAAATGTTTTAATACGTAAACCATTGGGGCTGGGTCATGTAGAGGTGCCAAAGGAAGGTTGCCTACACCCCCCCCCCCCACCTACCTCCTATGATGTTTGCATCCTGGCTGGACTACCAGGGCTTGCACGATAACATTCTATAGACTTAAATGGGACTTACCCGTACAGCAAGAGCAGTGTCCTATTCAAGTCTTTGGGACATTAGAAGGTGCTGGCAGCCAAATACAAGAATTTTCTTGGCCAATATGGGAGGCTGCAGTCATCAAAGAAGGTAAGTATGGACCTGCAGGGGGTGGGGTGGCCCAGCTTTGTGTGATAAGGGGGTTAGGGAGTACATTTTCTGCTAGCCTTTTATGATTGGAGATGTTACTGCCCCATCTTTCCACCTGGTCCAATCAGAAAACGCTTTGCATCCATTGAGAGAATGGATCACATGCCAAGTGACCAAGCTCCTGTGTTCAGAATGCAGCAGGGCAGCCTCTCAGCACGGTGCCCAGAAGCTTTTACTGATCATAATAATAGAGGTATCTATACAGTGATTTCCAACTTCTAAAGGGACCCCACAGGTATGGTTTATACATATAGTTAGATTCCAAGTTAGAACAATGCAATTATAAGTAGCACCCTCCTAGATAGGAGCTAAGATGAGCGAAATTTAGTTCTGGACCACTGTACTCCGTGGAGCTGCAGTTCGTTATTAGGCAAATTTAGTTTTGCCTCATGGCTGTGTTTATTGTTTTGATCTGTTCTATGTTCAAATAGTTGCAAGTTTTACTTCTTCCCCCTGATTAGTCCAGAAAGCTCTGGAAATAACTGGGCAGGGAGAGTATAATCAGCAGCTAAATAATTATACAGCCCTGGCCAATCCTTGAGGAGGGTTACCCAGATGTGAGCTGGGAGCCTGTATAAATACCCTGGGACAGAAAGCAGTGGAGTCTCTTTCCTTAGAAGAAGATCACAGTCTAAGGGGGGATGCTTGCTCCCTTAGGTCATCCTGACATGTGCCCATGGAGTGGCGAGGCCTCAGGTTGGCTACCGGGAGGCCTGCTTTGCAGGAAGCTTCTGAGAGCTGACTGAGAAACTGTTGTCTGAGGATCTAGTCTGGTATCACAGGAAGAAAGTGTGACAAGGATATTGGAGGGAGGGAACCAATTTTCCAAGGACTTTTGTGAATACGGAGTGGAGAGAGATCCTAGAGGCTGTGGGCTGAGGCCATCCATCAGGTGTCAGAGTCAGCCGTGTGTGTGTAAAGGGGACATAGTGTCCAGTGTCCTGAAGAGCTTAGTCTATTTAATTCCCAGTGAAGGGACTTTGCTTGGGCTGTCCAGCAGAGGAAAATTACTCTCCTCAAGTTTGCTACCGGTTCATAGTTCTATAGAACATAAGTGTCCATCTACAGTTTTTAGAGTCCACCCAATTCTCTAACCCCATCCAAGTTATCCAAAAATAAAAGCACCAAAAAAGAAAACCCCTAGACTGTTCATTGGACCAAAGAGTGACTTTTGACCGTGTGCCTGGCTGTGGAGCAACTATTGTGGAAAGGAACCCTGGGCATATTTCTAGTGGTTCCTTTGGGGGTAACGCTACATATATCAAAGAATTCATACCTGGAATTCTTTTTTAAGCATCAACCAAGCTCATAATACAGAGAGTGAGACAACCCACTGAAAACACAAGCCGTATTACAGACTTTTCTCTGTAAACTCACCTCCACAAGTCTGGGTGTTGAAGAGAGGAAAGTGCATCACATCGGGTGTCTCTTTTCCATCCCCTTCAAAGACGTAGCAACTTTTTGTTGGAGGGTTCTCATAACTTTCTTCAGTGTTTTTCGGAAAGGGAATTTGTTGCACCTTACAGTATTCAGCTGTTGTTTTCACCGTCTAGTGAACAAAGAAATTAATTCTGTTACAACATTTCCCCTGTACCCCAATAGTGATGATCAAACACGACCTGATTTAAGGAAAAATGTTTTCCTGTTAAACTTGAAAATGGCTGCTAGCAAGACTCTAGGATAATTTCTAAAAATTAAAGTTGGCTTTCTCCTTTTTGATTGAGACATTTTAAAATCACCTTTTTGTAAAAAAAAAAAAAAAAAGTTTAATTGGAAGCCAACAACATGTTCTTCTTAAACCCTTTTGCTGCCAGGTCCATGCAACCTGACAGCAGGGAGTTTCACACACAATCTGGTGGCTGCAGCCACCAGAATTGTAGGTAAAGCTGACAGGCTGTGCTGTTCCGCTACTGCTTCCATGCAACCAAGGTACCGGTGCCCGTCCCCCATGCATGCCCCCCCCCTCTGCCATGTATTCCAGCTCCGCTTGCCCATCTGCGGGACCGGGACCAACATGGTTGGCACCAGCGGGTGGAGGAGTGGGAGAAGAGCAACACACATCTGCTCTCCTCCCCTTCTTGCTGTGACCCAGAAAGTGTCAGGAGTATCTAGCACTCCCGCTCCTCATTCCAGGATCCTGGTTTTGGCTATGGCACTCTCCTTGTCTGTCTGTCCACCTGCAGGGTGAATAATTTGGCCAGTTTCTGGATGGAAACCAAACCTGTTATAAGCCAGCCAAACACTCCCTTGTATGCTTGTGATTGAGAGTGATACCTGTGTAATTCCTGATCAACGCCACCCCCCCCCCCCCCCCCCCCTTGTCTGTCTGCTCTGCTTCCGGTTTACTCGGCTGCCAAAAAAAAAAAAGACAGTATTCAGAACTGCTGATTTTGGCGATTTGAATACTTTTAAGTGCAAAGGAGGGATTTGGTGTCTTTTAGACCCGCCGAACCCTCCATAAAGAGGATGTTTACATTCATTTATAGACCCCAGATCTCTCCATAAAGAGGACCTGTCACCGTCTATTACTGTCACATGGGATGTTTACATTCATTATAGACCCCAGATCTCTCCATTAGGAGGACCTGTCACCCCCTATTACTGTCACATGGGATGTTTACATTCATTTATAGACCCCAGATCTCTCCATAAAGAGGACCTGTCACCTCCTATTACTGTCACATGGGATGTTTACATTCATTATAGACACCAGATCTCTCCATAAAGAGGACCTGTCACCTCCTATTACTGTCACATGGGATGTTTACATTCATTATAGACCCCAGATCTCTCCATTAGGAGGACCTGTCACCCCCTATTACTGTCACATGGGATGTTTACATTCATTTATAGACCCCAGATCTCCATAAAGAGGACCTGTCACCTCCTATTACTGTCACATGGGATGTTTACATTCATTATAGACCCCCAGATCTCTCAATAAAGAGGACCTGTCAGCGTCTATTACTGTCACATGGGATGTTTACATTCATTATAGACCCCAGATCTCTCCATAAAGAGGACCTGTCACCTCCTATTACTGTCACATGGGATGTTTACATTCATTATAGACACCAGATCTCTCCATAAAGAGGACCTGTCACCTCCTATTACTGTCACATGGGATGTTTTCATTCATTATAGACCCCAGATCTCTCCATAAAGAGCACCTGTCACCACCTATTACTGTCACATGGGATGTTTACATTCATTATAGACCCCAGATCTCTCCATAAAGAGGACCTGTCACCATCTATGTTGTGACCATTCATCATGCTAATAATGTGTTGTTCCTTAAGTAAGAGTTTGGCTCCCTCTAGTGTCCTTTTAATGCTAATACTGTTAAGACTTTTCTTTTAATTCTTGAGAAACAGCACTGCAAAGCATTAGGGGAGATGTAGTTTAATAAGGAAGTGACTCATGTGATTAACTCAGTCTGGGAACTACTGACCCACAATGCCCAGTTCATCTACCCACAATGCCAAGTCACAGAACAGCCTGCTGGGTAAGGAGATAAAAGGGACAGGTGTGGCATGTTTCCAGCCTCTTGGGATGCCATTCATCCCCTGCTTGCAGTGAGGTCTGTGAGTGTGTCCTACAGACTACGGCCTGTAAGGCGTGGAGTGAAATCGCTTTGACCTCTGAGGAGTTCCAGAGCACAGTCAGCTGGATCAGGGTGTAGATGGACTGGAAGACCCAAGAGTCATAGAGGTTTCCTGCATTACAGTCACCAGCCATCAGAAGGAGCGGTGCGGTGTGAGGGTGCCAGCTTGGATCGGACTGAGATCTCAGGAAAGGAGCCTTGCAAGTATCTGGGCCTGTTGTGGTGAGTGGGCACTTGCCCAGATCAATATAGTGTACTGTTGACTAAGTGTGTCAGCTATTGACTGCTGGTAAGACCTGTAGTCCCACAGAGGTATCTCACTTATTCACAGGCCGCATGCAGTGGAACTTTGACATTTGTTTCTCTATGCTATAAAGTCCATGCAGAATTACACTCACTGCTAAGAAGGAAGTGTTATAAGGGCCTTATAATTGCAAGTACACAATTATCGGCACCTCCTTATTCCACAGTTTGTTCTGTACTTGATTTCCTGTTTGGATTTACAAATACTGCAGTCTAATACCATTAAGCTAGCGAAGATTCTGAAGACAAGGAACTTCTTTCACCATTTACTCTACATCTGGAACTTAGCATTACCACCTAGAGGGAGCCCTTGAGTACAGGACATGAATATATTGTATTTTACTGTTGCATGTTCCTAACATTGTGCTGCAATATTGGTATGTGTGTGTTTTCAGAGGTTTCAGTGGGAAGGCACTCAGTATGACTGTTGTTTAGTATTGAGTGTTTGTCCCACTGTGCACCTGTTTGCATATGCTATCTATGGTAATCCTTGAATACAGTTTCACATTTACAATGACTGTTATATTGCCATTTACTGCCTCTGAGTTATAACACTGTTTATTGTGTTAAACTTTTACCTCAGTGAACTTTCATATGGTTAATCGATACCTTGTGTGAGTATATATACATATCTTTATTGCAGCTGATGCAGTGACGGGTACCAAGGTTACGGTAAATATACTGTATAGTGTATCTTTGCTGTGTTTCTCTATACTGTTGGGTCTTACATAGGGATGAGCCAAACACCCCGCAGGTTCAGTTCCCAGCAGAACATGCGAACAGGCAAAAAATTTGTTTGAACACGTGAACACCGTTAAAGTCTATGGGACACGAACATGAATAATCAAAACTGCTCATTTTAAAGGCTTATATGCAAGTTATTGGCATAAAAAGTGTTTGGGGACCCGAGTGCTGCCCCAGGGGACATGGATCAATGCAAAAAAATGTTTGAAAAACGGACGTTTTTTCGGGAGCAGTGATTTTAATAATGCTTAAAGTGAAATATTCCTTTAAATTATTTAGTACCTGGGGGGTGTCTATAGTATGCCTGTAAAGTGGCGCATGTTTCCTGTGTTTAGAACAGTCCAAGAGCAAAATGACATTTCTAAAGGAAAAAAAGTCATTTAAAACTACTCGCGGCTATTAATGAATTGTCAGGTCTTGGCAATACACATAAAAGTCATTGAATAAAATGGCATGGGATTCCCCCACAGTCAATTACCAGGCCCTTCGGGTCTGGTATGGATATTAAGGGGAACCCCTCGCCAAAATTAAAAAAAAAATGGCATGGGGTCCCCCCAAAAAAATTTTTTTAAATGGTAGGGTTACATTTGTACCCCATTACCAATTCACACAGGCTGGGCTGAGATCTGGGAGTCCCCTTGTTAAAGGAGGCTTCCAGATTCCGATAAGCCCCCCGCCCGTATACCCCCACAACCACCGAGCAAGGGTTGTGGGGATGAGGCCCTTGTCCCCATCAACATGGGGACATCCTCCCCATGTTAAGGGCACGTGGCCTGGTACAGTTCAGGAGGGGGGGCGCTCTCTCGTCCTCCCTCTTTTCCTGCGGTCTGCCAGGTTGCGTGCTCGGATAAGGGTCTGGTATGGATTTTTGGGGGGACCTCATGTCATTTTTTAAAAAATTTTGGCTCACAGACTCCTCTAAATGTCCCCCAAAATACATAGCAGACTCTTAGAAGGTCCGGCAATGAATTGTCATTTGCTGGCAATTTTAACACTTTTTTCCTTTGTAAATATCAGTGCTGCTGCAGCACTTTCTGTTCATCATAGAGATGTCCCTCTTCCCAGCCAGGATTAGGATACCCCCCAGGCATGCTATTTAACCACTTGCCTACTGGGCACTTTTACCCCTCCTTGCCCAGGCCAATTTTCATCTTTCAGCGCTGTCACACTTTGAATTTCAATTGCACGGTCATACAACACTGTACACATTTGACATTTTATCACACAAATAGAGCTTTATGGTGGAACCACAGGGACATATATGCTACTGCAGGACACCAGCTTTAGAGACAGGTGCTGGCTTGTGTAGACAGTCCATGTCCCTGGGTACTGAGTTCACTGCAAAACTTATTTTTTTGGTCCCTGAATGCTCCCTATGGTCACCTATAGCTCTCGGTTTCCCTGACACTGGCAGACACTTTTTGACCCATATAGTGGTTTGATCATAGTACACAATATTTCAAGAGACTTGGAAGGCTTGTACCTCTAATGGACAGCATCCCCTGAAGAAGCCCGGAATATGGGCAAAACATGTTGGGAACTGCATTTTAAAGTGCTGTATTCATAAATCTGTATTGAAACGTACTTGCCATGATTGTGTTTTAACAATTTTCTATTCTGTCTTTAAATAAAACTTTTTATACTATACATTGAGATCACTATACCTTATTTTGAACCTTAAAAAATCCCATAAAATTCCTCTATATCTATCCAATGACAAGGAGGCATTGATGAGGAGGCACTAATGAGGCTGCACTGATAGGTGGTACTGATGGGCACTAATAGGTGGCACTATAGAGGAGGCACTGATGGGCACTGATGGGGAGGCACTGATGGGCAGTGATGAGGAGGCACTGATGGGCACTAAGGAGGAGGCACTGATGAGGCTGCACTGATAGGTGGTACTGATGGGCACTAATAGGTGGCACTGATGAGAAGACACTGATAGGTGGCACTGATGGGCAATGATGAAGAGGCACTGATGGGCACTGATGAGGCTGCACTGATGGGCAAATATGAGGAGGCACTGATGGGCAGTGATGAGGAGGCACTGATGGGCACTAAGGAGGAGGCACTGATGAGGCTGCACTGATAGGTGGTACTGATGGGCACTAATAGGTGGCACTGATGAGAAGACACTGATAGGTGGCACTGATGGGCAATGATGAGGAGGCACTGATGGGCACTGAGGAGGAGGCACTGATGAGGCTGCACTGATAGATGGTACTGATGGGAACTAATAGGTGGCACTGATGAGAAGACACTGATAGGTGGCACTGATGGGCAATGATGAAGAGGCACTGATGGGCACTGATGAGGCTGCACTGATGGGCAATGATGAGGAGGCACTGATGGGCAATGAGGAGGAGGCACTGATGAGGCTGCACTGATAGATGGTACTGATGGGAACTAATAGGTGGCACTGATGAGAAGACACTGATAGGTGGCACTGATGGGCAATGATGAAGAGGCACTGATGGGCACTGATGAGGCTGCACTGATGGGCAATGATGAGGAGGCACTGATGGGCACTGAGGAGGAGGCACTGATGAGGCTGCACTGATAGATGGTACTGATGGGAACTAATAGGTGGCACTGATGAGAAGACACTGATAGGTGGCACTGATGGGCAATGATGAAGAGGCACTGATGGGCACTGATGAGGCTGCACTGATGGGCAATGATGAGGAGGCACTGATGGGCACTGAGGAGGAGGCACTGATGAGACTGCACTGCTAGGTGGTACTGATGGGCACAAATAGGTGGCACTGATGAGGAGGCACTGATGAGGCTTCACTTATAGGTGGTACTGATGGGCACTAATAGGTGGCACTGATGAGAAGACACTGATAGGTGGCACTGATGGGCAATGATGAAGAGGCACTGATGGGCACTGGGGAGGAGGCACTGAGAAGGAGGCACTGATGAGGCTGCACTGATAGGTGGTACTGATGGACACTAATAGGTGGCACAGATGAGGAGGCACTGATGGGCAAAGATAAAGATGCACCCATGGGCACTGATGAGGCTGCACTGATGGGCAATGATGAGGGGGCCCTGATGGGCAATGATGAGGGGGCACTGATGGGGAGGCAATGAAGAGGCTGCACTGATAGGTGGTACTGATGGGCACTGTTGGGGCTGCACTGATAATCAGGTCACTGATGATCACTGCTCTGTTTATCAGTGTAGATGTCCCCTTTAACACTTGCCGGTTACTGGCTCTCCTCTCCTCATGCTGTGACAGTGGGTGGGGAAAGGAATGCCGATAACCAACAAGTGTGTTTTCATTACAAGGAATTGGACATTTTTATTGTTTCACTTTAAGAATTAAAAAATCACTACTCCTGGATAAATGGAATTTTTCATTTTTATTTTCATTGGTACTGTACATGGACCCCTGGGCCGTGTCAGGCTAATTTTTTTTTACACCATCTTTCCAATAAGCCCAGAAAGTTGACATTTTTGGTTTGAGAGGTTTGGCTGCCATTGATTTCCTTGAGGTTCGAGTTCTGCATCCAAACTGCTATGAACTTTGCCGAAGAACGTTTGAATCAAACCCAGGGCAGTTCGGCTCATCGCTAATCATTTCATCACTTATGTTTACTTTCAATCAAGTTGCATCGAATGACCATAAAATGTGGTTACCTGGAACGGATCTCCTTGACTGAAGTCAAAAGACAAAATCAGATCTACTTTGCGATGAGGAGGCAACACTAACGGGTACGGAGTATTATTTTCCAAACCGGCGTCCACCAGACTGATGTGCTTTTTATGAAAGAGGTCGCAGTTTTCCGGGATTTTATCTAGGAAATAAATCAATGAAAATAATTATAGCGCACAAAGTAAAGTCAAATAATTTAACCACTTGACCCCCAGAATATTTTACCCCCTTCATGACCAGGCCATTTTTTTGCCATTCAGCACTGCTCTACTTAAACTGCCAAACTCGTCCATACAACACTGTACCCAAACGAAATGTATATTATTTCTTTTCACACAAATAGAGCTTTCTTTTGGTGTTATTTGATCACCGCTGGGGCTTTTACTTTTTGCTATATAAATAAAAAAAGACCAAAAAATAAAAATATTTTCTACATGCAGTTATAAAACATATCCAATAAAATCAAATGTATTCATGCATCATCATATGACTGGTATAGTGTTGATCGGGGACACTGACGGGTGACAATATCTAAAATAAATAAATAAATAAATACATTTTTATTCTTTTTTTTTGCATTTTTTTTCAACCTTTTGTTTTTTATTTTTTTTACATATTGTCATCAGAGTATTTCAGTGTCATCATAGTGACATTGCACCACTCTGAGGGATGATTTTTTATTTTTTTTTTCTTTATTGCTGTGACTTCTTATAACAATGATGATCACTGTTCTATGCAATGGTTGTAACTCTCAATAATGGCCTTCATCCATGACAGCTTGCTTACTATTGTGATGCTGTAATTGGCTACAGCTAATCACACGGCACAGGGTGCTGTGATCCAGTCCAGGTACCATGTGATAGCTGTGGGCCAATCACAGCATCACAATAATAATCAAGCTGTCATGAATGGAAGCCATTCATGACAGTTTTGCTTACATTTAATCGCTATGATTGGTCATAGAGATCATATGATACCCCCAGCCATTCACTGCAGCTGAGCACTAGGGACTGTGATCTTCTGTGTCCAGTGGACACAGCGGTCAAGGGATTGAACTGCTGTGTCCCCCAGGGGTCCATGTACGTCACAATGCCTGGGGGAGCAAAATGTACCATAAATGTACTGCTGGCGGTTGGCAATTGTTTAAAGTTTCCCCCACGTCCAATCACTGACCAAATATTGCCGCCTTAACCTCCGCAACATCTCCAAAATTCACCCCTTTCTAACCAATGACACAACAAAGCTCTTAATTCACTCGCTGGTCATCTCTCGCCTCAACTACTGCAACTCCCTCCTCATTGGCTTACCTCTACATAGTCTATCCCCCCTCCAGTCCATCATGAATGCTGCCGCCCGACTCATCCACCTTACCAATCGATCTCTGTCAATCCCTCCACTGGCTTCCGCTCACCCAACAAATTAAATTCAAAATACTAACAACTACCTACAAAGCCATCCACAACTCTGCCTCCAGCTACATCACTGGCCTAGTTTCAAAATACCAACCTAATCGTTCTCTTCGTTCTTCTCAAGACCTCCTGCTCGCTAGCTCTCTCATCACCTCTTCCCTTGCTCGTCTCCAGGACTTTTCCAGAGCCTCTCCATGCCTATGAAACTCCTTACCCCAACCTGTCCATCTATCTCCCACTCTATTGGCTTTTAGACGATCCCTGAAAACCCTTCTCTTCAGAGAAGCCTACCCTACCCACACCTAACAACAGTGTTTTCATTTTGTCCATCTGATCATCCCCCACAGCTACTACCCTTTGTCCCACTTGACCCTCCCTCCTAGATTGTAAGCTCTAATGGGCAGGGCCCTCTGATCCCCCCTGTAGTGAATTGTATTGTAACTGTATTGTCTTCCCTGATGTTGTAAAGCACTGCGCAAACTGTTGGCGCCATATAAATCCTGAATCATAATAATAAAGTGGAAAATAAAAAAATGTCCAATTCCTGTAAATAACATGCCTGGGGGGTTCTAATCCTGCCTGTAAATGGGGTAGCTCTGTGATGTACAGACAGTTCTGCAGCGGCGCTGACATTTAAGAAGAAAAGATCTTACAATCTGAGGACCCGTTATCATAAACAAGGGCCATGTTTGCGAGGAGCCAACTACCCTACCAGTACGTTTTTAGAGTGTGCAAGGAGACCTGAGCACATGAAGGAAACCCACAAGGAGAGCATGTAAACTCCATGCAGGTTGTGCCATGGTTGGAAATTAATCCAACAACTCCATTGCTGCCAGGCAGGAGTGCTAACCACCTAGCCACCATGCAGCCTTCTGACCTTACTGCAGTTGGAGACTGGAAGGTCGAGGGAGGAGGGTCAATACACCATCTAGAATTATGAATCATATCTGGTGATAAATAAGCAGTTTCTGATTTGTAGAACATTTCTTTGTTACAATGTCAAACATATGCTCACGTTTGCATCGGTAGAGGAAATTGTTTGTCGTTCCCCATTTCCACTGTGCAAGACAAGATACAATGTTCTTCATCACTTTAGCATTTTTATAGACATCTAGGGAAAACAAAAACATTTTCTTGAAATAACCTGTGACTGTTGTCAGACAAGACTAAATGTTTGCGATATTAACGTTGTGCAAAACAGCGCACGTGATCCTCGTGTATTGCTATCTCACAGTATTGATGCTGATCTAAATGATCTGCGCAGGTGGCTTCTACACCCCAGGGGATCTTCCCAGTCTCCTTGGTTTGTAGTGTAATGTAACAAAAATGGTAATTGAAGCACCACACCACAGCTAAGAGGTCCAAGTATGACTTTATTCCAATAAAAGTCAGGGGGACAATCCAAAGAGTACACTATGTAGTTTGGTGGCCTAACCCCCCCCCCCCCCTTCATTAGGGCTGTAAGAGTCAGTATAGGAAAAAGGCCTGTGTGTTCTGGTGAATCATTGACTTATAAATCATTCTTTCTAGAAGGAGAACAGTTGAGGGTGTCAATTGTAGAGAAGGATCTGGGTGTTCTGGTAGATCATAGACGTATTAATTATACATTCGAGGAGGAGAAAAGCTGAGGAGTCAATGGTGGAGAAGGATCTGGGTGTACTTGTAGATCATAAACTTAATAATCATACATTCTACAAGGAGAACAGCTGGGGTTATCAATGTCGGAAAAGGATCTGGGCATTCTGGTAGATCATAGACCTAATAATCATACATTCTAGAAGGAGAACATCTGGGGTTATCAATGTCGGAAAAGGATCTGGGCATTCTGGTAGATCATAGACCTAATAATCATACATTCTGGAAGGAGAACAGCTGGGGATGTCAATGGTAGAGAAGAATCTAGGTGTGCTGGTAAATCATATATTTAATAATCATACATTTTAGAAGGAGAACAGCTGGGTGAGTTAATGGTGAAGAAGTATCTGGGTTTTCTTGTAGATCATAGACGTATTAATCATACATTTTTAGAAGGAGAACAGCTGAAAGTGTCAATGGTGGAGAAAATTCTGGGTGTTCTGGTAGATCATATACCTAATATGCATACATTCTAGGAGAAGAACAGCTGGGCAAGTCAATGATGGAGAAGGATCTGGGTGTTCTCATGGATCATAGTGTCAGTGAACCAACAGCAGGAGAAGGGCTCTAGGAACCAGTGTCTCCACCAGCACTTATGGCAGGAGAAAGACTTTAGGACCCAGCATCTCTACCAGCACTTATGGCAGGAGAAGGTCTCCTGTTTGCATCCTGTGTTCAATCTCGGTTATCCACCTGACCACGTCTGCTCTAAAATCCCCCTGGCTTTTGACCTCGGCTATCCACCTGACCATGTCTGCTCTGCTACCCACCCGCCTCATGACCTAGGCTTTCTGCTGACCACTCTCAAGTCTCAGCATTATCCGAATCCTGCAACACCTTACTGGCGCCACCTGTCTGCCGATTCTACGCCAGCACACCAGCTGTACTCTGGAACCTCCTGCACGCAGTCAAGCAGACGACCCGTGCTACATTGGGCCTGACCTCTCCTGTTTCCAACCTCAGGGGGGGTTCCAGAGTACAACTGTACAACTGATGTGCTGGCGTAAAATCAGCAGACAGGTGGCGCCCAGTGAGGTGTTACAGAATTTGGATAATGCTAATACTGGAGATTGGTCAGCAGGAAGCCTAGGTCAAAAGCCAAGTGGATTTCAGAGCACACGTGGTCAGGTGGATAGCCGAGATCGAGCACAGGAAGCAAACAGAAGACAGGTCAAGGACAAGCTGGGTCGGTAACAGGAGACACAGGAACAGGAATATCACGGTGATAACACACTGGAGGAGCCTAAGATCAACCAGCAACTGCAGTTACTAGCAGACTTCCTTATATAGGCCCATGTGACATGCTGCTACAAAGGTTGGGTCCTAAAGTACTTCTCCTGCCATAAGTGCTGGTAGAGACACTGGGTCCTAGAGCCCTTCTCCTGCTGTTGGTTCCATGACACATAGGGGTTGATTTACTAAAGGCATTTTTTTTTTATTGTGCACTTTGCAAAGTGCAGTTGCTCCAGAGCTTAGTAAATGAGCAAAAGCTCCACTGACTTCCATCATCCAATCATGTGCAAGCAAAAATGCTGTTTTTTTATTTTCCTTGCACGTGATTGGGTACTCTTTGCAAAGTGAAGCTTTACCTCACCAAGCTCTGGAGCAACTGCACTTGCAGAGGACAACTGCAATTTGCAAAGTGCACAGTCTATTTGCCTTTAGTAAATCAACCCCATAGACTTTTTAATCATACATTTTAGAAAGAGAGCAGCTGGGGAGTCAATGGTGGAGAAGAATCTGGGTGTTCTGGTAGCTCCTCCTACATTTTAAGAGGAGAACAAGGTATGCGTTATTTCTAGATAGAACAAGATAATACCAGCATCACCCCATCCTATAAATTGTAGCCCCTGCCTTACATACCTTGAATAGTTTCAGACCAGGATTTACGAATTAGTCCTATGATGAAGTAAAACAAGATGTTATCAATATCATCCCAAACATGACATGTACAGAAGAATATCAGACATTTTTTTTGCAGACCTCTTTTTTCTGATTGAATGGACATGAAAGATAATGTCATGTTATATACTGCTACATTGTAACCTGTAATGTTGGAAGGTGTCACCCATGTTTAGTAGATGGTGTGCCAGTCATAATGATTACAATACTAAAAGCTTCATAAAATATGGTGGCATTTGAGACTCTTGTTCCTCATCAGAAGGTTTATTCAACATGATGGAAAAAATGATACATTGTATAAAATATGAGCTGAAATCTGTATATGGAATGTAGCTGTGATGACAGATCATATCTCCAAATATAACGGTTATATCCAGTGCATGTCTTTTTTTAAAAATCAGATTTAAATGATCACTCTACCTGTGAATGTACATATCTCTGTCAGCATATTTGTCTGTCAGGTTCCTGTAATTACTGAGCTCTATCTGAAGGGGGCCCTCTGCCTTTGTTTTTCAGTGATCACAAACAGGGCCGTCAATGGGGGTGGGGGGTAGACCCGGCCTTCCTGTACTGAGACCCCAACGTTTCAGCATAGAGCCCCATGGCAGAGAGGGGACTCTTAAAATATGTGTCTCAAGGGCTGTGGTATCCAGCAATTAAATAAAAGTTCCCTGGGCCCCGTCAGTTCAGCAGCAGGGGCCAAGGACAGAGAATGGACTACTTAGTAATTTTAGTGAGGAGGCGGAGTAATCCTCCATTCCATGGCCCCCGACCATTAAACTAAAGTTCCAGCCTCTTCTATATCAGGGATCTGCAATTAGCGGACCTCCAGCTGTTGCAAAACTACAAGTCCCTTCATGCCTCTGCCTCTGGGTGTCATGCTTGTGGTTGTCAGAGTCTTACTATGCCTCATGGGATTTGTAGTTCTGCAACAGCTGGAGGTCCGATAATTGCATATCCCTGTTCTACATCAATCAACCAAGATTGGGAAGAAACTGAGAAGGCAAAATTTAAAGATGAAATATCTGCCTTAAAGCGGAGTTCCACCCAAAAGTGGAACTTCCGCTCATCAGATTCCTCCCCCCCTGGTGTCACAGTTGGCACCTTTCAGGGGGGGAGGGGGGTGCAGATACCTGTCTAAGACAGGTATCTGCACCCACTTCCGGGAATAGACTCCCGCAGGAGTCACGCCCCCTCCCGCACTCCCCCGCTGTCTCCTGGGAAAGACACAGGTCCCAGGAGATAGCGGGGACCATTGAGAAAGCGCAGCGCGACTTGTGCATGCGCAGTAGGGAATTAGAAAGTGAAGCCGCAAAGCTTCACTTCCTGATTCCCTCACTGAGAATGGCGGCGGCAGCACCCGAGGATCGAGGGATGGTTCGGTCTCGGGTGCCGACATCGCTGGACCCCGGGACAGGTGAGTGACCTTGTTTTAAAAGTCAGCAGCTGCAGTATTTGCAGCTGCTGACATCTAAAAAAAAAATTTTTGCGGGACTCCCACTTTAAATAATCCTCAGATTTATTTTTTTCTAATCTTTGACTGTTTAATATCAGTTGATATACGGTACCATCAAAGTCCAAACATAGCCTCTCCTCTTTATTCATATGATCCTCAGATTTAGTCACAGTTGACCGTTATCAGTGGGGGATTTTGGGTCTTTTTAGTCCACCATGGCCTGTATGGTTGTTGATCCATAATCCCTCCTCCATAGAAGCCATGATCTCCATACACTGCACTGATGAAGGTTAAACAGCCTGAAACCCTGAGACAGTTGTATGGAGCTTGAAATAAATATCTACTTTACATAATATTAGGATATATCTGGACTATGAACAAGCACTACAAAAATGGACAAGCAAGACAAAAACAGTTTAACTATGAATGGCACAGAGAAACATAAAAACATCAGCTACCAAATAATACCTCAAAGGAGGAATAAGGTAATTATGTTCGATGTCTGATCAATGTTTATAAACAATGTTACTTTGTATCTCTCTATCTCCTGTCTGATCAATGTTTATAAACAATGTTACTTTGTATCTCTCTATCTCCCGTCTGATCAATATTTATAAACAATGTTACTTTGTATCTCTCTATCTCCTGTCTGATCAATGTTTATAAACAATGTTAGTTTGTATCTCTCTATCTCCTGTCTGATCAATGTTATAATCAAGTAACGCTTAAAAATAACCAAACAAAGGGCTGCTATGTGCGAAGAAATAATGGTGTGAAGATCATCTTATACTAAATGGTGAAATAACTTTAGCTGCATAAACCTGTTCATACCAAAACATCGAAATCTGGTCTGGCGGTGAAGGTTCTAACTATTCCAGGACTTGAATGGGTTAATACCCCATTCATCTATCAAAAGTTGATTTGGCGTTGCGGTATTTATTGGTGATCTATCATTACATTCCATCCCCCATATCACTGCCCCGGGTCAGCACTGTGCTGAGATCTCTCTGTGATAATGAGCCGTGATCGATCTACACACCTCCATTCAAACAAATGATCGCATTATTTTATTTCCATTCACTGAGTCATCATCAGCACTACTTACCTGATTGCAGCATAAACTGTGTATCTTCTGGCTTTTGTGGCACTGCATAAGCTGAAACACACAGAAAACATGTAGAGAATGAGTGACTCCGCCTCCACTGATATGTATTTCACATTTCACAATACATCTCTCTATCTATATCTATATATATATATCTCATACATTCTAATATATGCATTGCCATTTAAGGCATTGATTAGTTAGAGCTCTCCAATCTATCTGTCTTAATATAAAGAATATAATCAAGGGACACCTAAAAATAATCAAACAAATTCTTCATCAGTGCTGAGAAATAACGGTGGGAAAATTGTGTTTGTATACTAGATGGTTAAACTGGTGCATGGCAAAATGTGGTCTGGTGGTGAAGGTTCTAATTATTCCAGGACCTGAATGGGTTAATATCCTTTTTAATACATCCTGGAGTTGATTTGGTTTGCAGTATCTGCTTGCCATTTATTGGTGCTCTGGCATTACATTCCATCCACCTCTTGGCAGGGGCATAACTAGAACCTTCAGGGCTCAAGTGCATAAAAAAACCATAAAGGGCCCCCGTGACTTCCAGGGGCCCTTTCCTTTTGGTCCCGAGGTCCTTTCCTTCAGTCCCCGGGCCCCTTCCATTGGTCTCAGGGCTCTTTCCAGCGGTCCTGGGGGCCCTTTGCTCCAAGCCCATGGCCTTTCCCTCTTGGCTTGGGCCATTCCCACTGTTCCTGGGGCCCTTCACTATGTTGAGGGGCTATTTATAAGCTCTAGTTCACACTGATGCGACTCATTATGTGACTTTTAGCACATAAAGTGGCATGGCAGGTCAAAACACATTAATTTCATTGGGTGTTGTCTTAGTCAATGTGACTCAAGTCACAGTGACATAAAAAAAAATCCTGCACTGCTTTTCTGTGACTTTGGTGCAATTTGAGTGCCATAGACTGCAATGTTAAATCACAAACATCACAAGGAAGTCCCAAAGAAGCTGCAAGCAAGACGCAAGCAAGTCCATAGGTTGGACTTGATGGACTTTTTTCAACCTCGCCTACTATGTAACAATATGTAACTATGTAACGTGGAAATCACATGCAAGTCACACTTTGGGATCGCATCAGTATGAACCCTTTTACATCTTCTACAGCAGGCTCCCTTCCTCTTGTCTTGCCCCCCCCCATTGGCAGAACACCAGAGTCTGACGTAAGTATGACCTGTGAGACCCTGGTAGTTCCACCACTGCCTCCTAGATAAACTATCATTTGACCTTATAAGTAGGGTTGCACCGATACCACATTTTTAAGATCGAGTACAAGTACCGATACTTTTTTTTCAAGTACTCGCCGATACCGATTACCGATATTTTTTTTTAATGTCATGTGACAGTGGCACTAACATGCAGCACTGATGACGTGTGGACTGTGTCAGTCGTTTTTTTAATGTATTATTTAAATGCATTTTGTACAATTTTTTTTTGTTATTTTTTTTACAATGCTTTCTTTTTTGGAGTGGATGGTGCCAGTGTGTTTTTTATTTTATTTTTAAAATTATTTTTACAATTTAGCCTTTTAAATATTTATTACAATTCTTTATTTTTATTTTTTTTTATCAGCGCAGTTGGGAGTGGCTGTGGTGAGATATCAGGTGTCTTGACAGACCCCAGAGATCTCCATTTTGAGACAGAGAAAGGGACTAAGGACAGAGATTCCCCAGTCCATTTCCCTGCAGCCTCAGCTGCACTGAAGATGAATGTAGAGGAGACAGAGGCTCCTCTCCATTCATAAACTGAAGCATCGTAAACACAGTTTACAATGCTCAGTTATGAATGGCACAGAGAAACATAAAAACATCAGCTACCAAATAATACCTCAAAGGAGGAATAAGGTAATTATCCACTTGCCGACCGCCTCACGCCTATATACGTGAGCAGGTCGGCACGGGCAGGCAAAATCACGTACCTGAAACGTGATGCCTTCCCGCGGGCGGGGGGTCCGATCGGACCCCCCCCCGCTGCCCTGGGTGGTCGGGTCTTGTTCGCGGGCGATTGGGGGTCAGGGGGAGGCCATCCATTGATTGCCACCCCCTCCCGATCGCTCCCACGAATCAAATGCTTCCTCTCCCTCTGTAATGTAAACAGAGGGAGAGGAAGTGATGTCATCTCTCCTGGAGCCGGTCTTTTTGATCCGACGCCGAGGAGAGAAGACATCCAAGTAAGTGCACCAACACCACACATTCAGTAGAACACGCCAGGCACACTTTTCACCCCCCTGTCACCCCCCGATCACCCCCCGATCACCCCCCTGTACCCACTGTCACTCTGACACCAATAGCAGTGTTTTGTTTTTTTTTGCATTGGTGTCAGTTTGTCAGTTATAAGTGTTAGGGCAGTTAGGTTAGCCCCCTTTAGGTCTAGGGTACCCCCCCTTAGGTCCAGGGTACCCCCTAACCACCCCTAATAAAAGTTAACCCCTTGATTACCCCCCGTCACCAGTGTCGCTAAGCGATCGTTTTTCTGATCGCTGTATTAGTGACACAGGTGACGCTAGTTAGGGAGGTAAGTATATAGGTTCGCTGTCAGTGTTTTATAGCGACAGGGACCCCCATATACTACCTGCTAAAGGTTTTAACCCCCTGATTGCCCCCTAGTTAACCCTTTCACCAGCGATCACCGTATAAGTGTTACGGGTGACGCTGGTTAGATAGTTTGTTTTTTGTAGTTTATTATAGTTTATTACAGTTTATTATAGTTTTAGGGCACCCGCCGTTTATTACCTTATAAAGGTTTAACCCCCTAATTGCCCGGCGGTGATAGAAGTTAAGTTTTTAGGATCAGATAAGGTCTGCGTCGCCCCAGGCAGCGTCAGGTTAGCGCCAGTACAGCTAAAACCCGTGCACGCAGCATACACCTCCCTTAGTGCTATAGTATCTGAGCGGATCGATATCTGATCCGATCAGATCTATACTCCCCAGCAGTTTAGGGTTCCCTGAAACGCAGTGTTAGCGGGATCAGCCCAGATACCTGCTAGCACCTGCGTTTTGCTCCTCGGCCCAGCCCAGCCCAGCCCACCCAAGTGCAGTATCGATCGATTACTGACACTTACAAAACACTAAGCACACATAACTGCAGCGGTCGCAGAGTCAGGCCTGATCCCTGCGATCGCTAACAGTTTTTTGGTAGCGTTTTGAATCAGTCGCTGACAGTCGGGAGCTTTTTTGCCTGTGAGTCTCACTAGTGTACCCCTAAATTTAGAGGCCAAAATGGCAAATCGAAGGTACACTAGTGAAGAGGCCTACAGGATTCTGAGCATGACAGATAGTGAAGAGGAAGTCACTCATCTGTCAGATTCAGGCTCAGAATACGATCCTGTAGAGGACAGCGGCTCCATGACAGATAGCTCTGACGACGGAGTTGTGGTCCCTGCTAAGGTCAGGCGTACCAGACCCCGAACTTATGCTGTCCTTGAAGTGCAAGAACCGCAGGGCTCTCGTATGGAGCAGAGAAGTACTAGCGCCGCTACTCCTTCTGGTGAACTGGCAAGCACCAGCGGCCTAGTACACCCTGGTCGTACATCCAGCACTGCAGTATCACGTGGTGACGTGGCGAGTCCCATAAGTGCAGTTCAAGCTGGCGAGGTGGCAAGCACTAGTAGTGTCCCGCTGCCACCAAGAAGACGAACACAGGCCCGTCGTGCCCATAGTGCCCTTCCTGCTGCATTGGCCAATCCGAATTGGGTACCCACCACTTCTGCAGCACCCGTACTTCCCCCTTTCACTGGCCAACCCGGAATTCAGGTGGAAACAGTTGACTTTATGCCACTGGATTTTTATTCGCTGTTTTTCACCGAAGATCTCTATAGATCTATTGTGGACCAAAGCAATTTATACGCTGGTCAACACATCGCCACTATGCCCCAGTCCACCCTTGCCAGAGATTGGAGACCAATTACGGTCTCCGAATTTAAGATCTTTCTGGGCCTTTCCCTCCTCATGGGGTTGAATAAAAAGAGTGAGTTGCGGTCATATTGGTCCACTGACCCAATTTACCATTCACCCTTGTTCTCTGCTTCCATGGCCAGGGCACGATACGAGCAGATTTTGCGGTTCATGCACTTCAACAACAATGAACTCTGTCGTCCTCGTGGAGACCCTGGATACGATCGGCTCTACAAAATTCGGCCCCTCGTAAACCACTTCAACCAACGTTTTGCAGACTTGTTTACCCCCCATCAAGTTGTCTGCGTTGATGAGTCCCTGGTTAAATTTTCTGGCCGCTTGTCATTCAAACAGTACCTTCCCAGCAAGCGTGCCAGATACGGGGTCAAGATGTATAAGCTCTGTGACAGGGCCACAGGCTATACATGTAGATTTATGGTTTACGAGGGAAAAGATAGTCACGTAGAGCCGACAAACTGCCCTGACTACATAGGAAGCGCTGGCAAGATAGTGTGGGACTTGGTGTCACCCTTATTCGGAAAGGGGTACCACTTGTACGTGGACAATTATTATACGAGCGTGCCACTTTTTAGCCACCTTTTTGATCATCAGATTGGAGCATGTGGCACCGTGCGACCTAATCGCCGGGGCTTTCCCCAGCGGCTTGTAGATTCCCGTCTTAGGCTGGGGGAGAGAGCCTGCTTGAAGTATAATAATTTGCTCGCTATGAAGTGGAGGCATAAGAAGAATGTTTTCGTTCTCACCTCCCTTCATGCAGACACGACGGTCCAAATTCCTACGGCGACTGGTGTTGTGGAGAAACCCCTCTGTGTCCACGAATACAACCTTAATATGGGAGGGGTGGACCTCAACGACCAGTTGTTGGCGCCGTACCTAGTTGCCCGTAAGGCCAGACGCTGGTACAAAAAAGTGTCTGTTTATTTATTTCAATTGGCTTTGCTGAACGCTCATGTGCTATACAGAGCTTCAGGACGGACTGGATCCTTCCTTACATTCCAGGAAGAGATCGTCAGAGCCCTTCTGTATCCAGACGGTGCTCCACCTCACCATCCCCAACCGAATGCAGTAAGCCGGCTGCATGAGAGGCATTTTCTTTATGCCCTCCCGAGTACCCCTACCCAACGAACCCCCCAAAAAAGATGTCGTGTCTGCAGCAAGCGCGGATTTAGGCGTGACACCCGGTATTGTTGTCCCCTCTGTCCTGGCATTCCTGGTCTTTGCATTGGTGAATGTTTTGAACGCTACCACACACTAGTGGAGTATTAGCGTAGGGTACAGCACTGCACAGACTAGGCACACTTCCACAGGGTCTCCCAAGATGCTGTCGCATTTTGAGAGACCCAAACCTGGTACCAGTTAAAAAAGTTAAAGTTACAAAAAAAAGTGTAAAAAAAACAAAAAAAAGTAAAAAAAAGAAAAAAACACAAAAAAAATATAAAATAAAAAAACCAAAAATAGTTGTTGTTTTATTGTTCTCTCTCTATTGTTCTGCATTCTATACTGCAATGTTTTATTGTTATGTTTTTATCATGTTTGCTTTATAGGTATGCAATTTTTTTATACTTTGTTTTTTTTATTGTTAACCACCTTTGTGTTTTCAGGTACGCCATTCAGCTGCAGAGCGGATTTATTTATCTTGACAGCAACAGCGTTTGCTCCCACGATACATAAAGCCGCGACTCCAGCGCTGTCGGAGGTGATTTCACCACCACAGTTACATACTTCAGCATATATGCCGAAGCGTGGGGGCAGCAGTGGGTGGAGGAGCGATTTGCTCCTGCCTTTTGCGGGAGGATGCCCCCATGCTTCGGCATATATATTTTTTAGGTAGGCACAGGTTGCGTTAAATGTTTTATTTTTTACTATTTTTTTTTGTATTTTGCTTTGCAGGTATGGTAAGTATTACTGTTATACTGTAATGTTACTTTGTTTTTTTGTTAACCATCATTTGCTTCGCAGGTACGCCATTCAGTTGCAGCACGGATTTATTTATCTTGACAGCAACAGCGTTTGCTCCCACGATACATAAAGCCGTGACTCCAGCGCTGTCGGAGGTGATTTCACCACCACAGTTACATACTTCAGCATATATGCCGAAGCGTGGGGGCAGCAGTGGGTGGAGGAGCGATTTGCTCCTGCCTTTTGCGGGAGGATGCCCCCATGCTTCGGCATATATATATTTTTAGGTAGGCACAGGTTGCGTTAAATGTTTTATTTTTTACTATGTTTTTTTTGTATTTTGCTTTGCAGGTATGGTAAGTAATACTGTTATACTGTAATGTTACTTTGTTTTTTTGTTAACCATCATTTGCTTAGCAGGTACGCCATTCAGTTGCAGCACGGATTTATTTATCTTGACAGCAACAGCGTTTGCTCCCACGATACATAAAGCCGTGACTCCAGCGCTGTCGGAGGTGATTTCACCACCACAGTTACATACTTCAGCATATATGCCGAAGCGTGGGGGCAGCAGTGGGTGGAGGAGCGATTTGCTCCTGCCTTTTTGCGGGAGGATGCCCCCATGCTTCGGCATATATATACGGTGCATGTATGCCCATCATTAGAAGTGGGTGGATGAAGGGAGGTATTCTAATGGTGGGCATACCCACCGATCAATATCTTTTTTTCGTTCAGCCCACAGGCTGCATGAAAAAAAGTTTACAATGTATGCCCAACAAGGACCAGCAACGTACTGGTATGTTGCTGGACTTTGAGTGGTTATACCAGAATGATGCCTGCAGGTTTAGGTATCATCTTGGTATCATTCTTTTCAGCCAGTGGTCGGCTTTCTTGTAAAAGCAATCCTAGCGGCTAATTAGCCTCTAGACTGCTTTTACAAGCAGTGGGAGGGAATGCCCCCCCCCCCACACCGTCGTCCATGTTTTTCTCTGGCTCTCCTGTCCCAACAGGGAACTTGAGAATGCAGCCGGTGATTCAGCCAGCTGACCATAGAGCTGATCAGAGACCAGAATGGCTCCAAACATCTCTATGGCCTAAGAAACTGGAAGCTACAAGCATTTCATGACTTAGATTTCGCCGGATGTAAACAGCGCCATTGGGAAATTGGGAAAGCATTTTATCACACCGATCTTGGTGTGGTCAGATGCTTTGAGGGCAGAGGAGAGATCTAGGGTCTAATAGACCCCAATTTTTTCTAAAAAGAGTACCTGTCACTACCTATTGCTATCATGGGGGATATTTACATTCCCTGAGATAACAATAAAAATGATAAAAAAAAAAAAAAAATGAAAGGAACAGTTTAAAAATAAGATAAAAAAGCAAAAAAAATAATAATAAAAAAAAAAAAAAAAAAAGCACCCCTGCCCCCCCCCCCTGCTCTCGCACAAAGGCGAACGCAAGCGTCGGTCTGGCGTCAAATGTAAACAGCAATTGCACCATGCATGTGAGGTATCACCGCGAAGGTCAGACCGAGGGCAGTAATTTTAGCAGTAGACCTCCTCTGTAAATCTAAAGTGGTAACCTGTAAAGGCTTTTAAAGGCTTTTAAAAATGTATTTAGTTTGTCGCCATTGCACGTTTGTGCGCAATTTTAAAGCATGTCATGTTTGGTATCCATGTACTCGGCCTAAGATCATCTTTTTTATTTCATCAAACATTTTGACAAAATAGTGTGTTTTAGTGTATTAAAATTTAAAAAAGTGTGTTTTTTCCCCAAAAAATGCGTTTGAAAAATCGCTGCGCAAATACTGTGTGAAAAAAAAAAAATAAACACCCACCATTTTAATCTGTAGGGCATTTGCTTTAAAAAAATATATAATGTTTGGGGGTTCAAAGTAATTTTTTTGCAAAAAAAAATAATTTTTTCATGTAAACAATAAGTGTCAGAAAGGGCTTTGTCTTCAAGTGGTTAGAAGAGTGGGTGATGTGTGACATAAGCTTCTAAATGTTGTGCATAAAAGGCCAGGACAGTTCAAAACCCCCCCAAATGACCCCATTTTGGAAAGTAGACACCCCAAGCTATTTGCTGAGAGGCATGTCGAGTCCATGGAATATTTTATATTGTGACACAAGTTGCGGGAAAAAGACAAATTTTTTTTTTATTTTTTTTTTTTTGCACAAAGTTGTCACTAAATGATATATTGCTCAAACATGCCATGGGAATATGTGAAATTACACCCCAAAATACATTCTGTTGCTTCTCCTGAGTACGCGGATACCACATGTGTGAGACTTTTTGGGAGCCTAGCCGCGTACGGGACCCCGAAAACCAAGCCCCGCCTTCAGGCTTTCTAAGGGCGTAAATTTTTGATTTCACTCTTCACTGCCTATCACAGTTTCGGAGGCCATGGAATGCCCAGATGGCACAACCCCCCCCCAAATGACCCCATTTTGGAAAATAGACACCCAAAGCTATTTGCTGAGCGGTATAGTGAGTATTTTGCAGACCTCACTTTTTGTCACAAAGTTTTGAAAATTGAAAAAAGAAAAAAAAAATACGTTTTTCTTGCCTTTCTTCATTTTCAAAAACAAATGAGAGCTGCAAAATACTCACCATGCCTCTCAGCAAATAGCTTGGGGTGTCTACTTTCCAAAATGGGGTCATTTGGGGGGGTTTTGTGCCATCTTGGCATTTTATGGCCTTCAAAAGTGTGATAGGTAGTGAGGAGTAAAATCAAAAATGTATGTCCTTAGAAATCCTGAAGGCGGTGCTTGGTTTTCGGGGCCCCGTGCGCGGCTAGGCTCCCAAAAAGTCCCACACATGTGGTATCCCCGTACTCAGGAGAAGCAGCAGAATATATTTTGGGGTGTAATTCCACATATGCCCATGGCATGTTTGAACAATATATCATTTAGTGACAACTTTGTGCAAAAAAAAAAAAAAAAAAATTGTCACTTTCCCGCAACTTGTGTCAAAATATAAAATATTCCATGGACTCAACATGCCTCTCAGCAAATAGCTTGGGGTGTCTACTTTCCAAAATGGGGTCAATTGGGGGGGGTTTGTGCCATCTGGGCATTTTATGGCCTTCAAAAATGTGATAGGTAGTGGGGAGTGAAATTACAACTTTACGCCCTTAGAAATCCTGAAGGCGGTGCTGGGTTTTCGGGGCCCCGTACGCAGCTAGGCTCCCAAAAAGTCCCACACATGTGGTATCCCCGTACTCAGGAGAAGCAGCAGAATATATTTTGGGGTGTAATTCCACATATGCCCATGGCCTGTGTGAGCAATATATCATTTAGTGACAACTTTGTGCAAAAAAAAAAAAATTCTCACATTCCCGCAACTTGTGTCAAAAAATAAAATATTCCATGGACTCAACATGCCTCTCAGCAAATAGCTTGGGGTGTCTACTTTCCAAAATGGGGTCATTTGGGGGGGTTTTGTGCCATCTTGGCATTTTATGGCCTTCAAAACTGTGATAGGTAGTGAGAAGTGAAATCAAAAATTTATGGCCTTAGAAATCCTGAAGGCGGTGCTTGGTTTTCGGGGCCCCGTACGCAGCTAGGCTCCCAAAAAGTCCCACACATGTGGTATCCCCGTACTCAGGAGAAGCAGCAGAATATATTTTGGGGTGCAATTCCACATATGCCCATGGCATGTTTGAGCAATATATCATTTAGTGACAACTTTGTGCAAAAAAAAAAAAAAAAAAAAAAAAAATTGTCACTTTCCAGCAACTTGTGTCAAAATATAAAATATTCCATGGACTCACCATGCCTCTCAGCAAATAGCTTGGGGTGTCTACTTTCCAAAATGGGGTCATTTGGGGGGGGTTTTGTGCCATCTTGGCATTTTATGGCCTTCAAAACTCTGATAGGTAGTGAGGAGTGAAATAAAAAATTTATGCCCTTAGAAATCCTAAAGGCGGTGATTGGTTTTCGGGGCCCCGTACGCGGCTAGGCTCCCAAAAAGTCCCACACATGTGGTATCCCCATACTCAGGAGAATCAGCAGAATGTATTTTGGGGTGCAATTCCACATATGCCCATGGCCTGTGTGAGCAATATATCATTTAGTGACAACTTTGTGCAAAAAAAAAAAAAATTGTCACATTCCCACAACTTGTGTCAAAAAATAAAATATTCCATGGACTCAACATACCTCTCAGCAAATAGCTTGGGGTGTCTACTTTCCAAAATGGGGTCATTTGGGGGTGTTTTGTGCCATCTTGGCATTTTATGGCCTTCAAAACTGTGATAGGTAGTGAGGAGTGTAATCAAAAATCTATGCCCTTAGAAATCCTGAAGGCGGTGCTTGCTTTTCGGGGCCCCATACGCGGCTAGGCTCCCAAAAAGTCCCACACATGTGGTATCCCCGTACTCAGGAGAAGCAGCTGAATGTATTTTGGGGTGCAATTCCACATATGCCCATGGCCTGTGTGAGCAATATATCATTTAGTGACAACTTTTTGTAAATTTTTTTTTTTTTTTTTTTTTTGTCATTATTCAATCACCTGGGACAAAAAAAATAAATATTCAATGGGTTCAACATGCCTCTCAGCAATTTCCTTGGGGTGTCTACTTTCCAAAATGGGGTCATTTGGGGGGGTTTTGTACTGCCCTGCCATTTTAGCACCTCATGAAATGACATAGGCAGTCATAAACTAAAAGCTGTGTAAATTCCAGAAAATGTACCCTAGTTTGTAGGCGCTATAACTTTTGCGCAAACCAATAAATATACGCTTATTGACTTTTTTTTTACCAAAGACATGTGGCCAAATACATTTTGGCCTAAATGTATGACTAAAATTGAGTTTATTGGATTTTTTTTAGAACAAAAAGTAGAAAATATCATTTTTTTTCAAAATTTTCGGTCTTTTTCCGTTTATAGCGCAAAAAATAAAAACCACAGAGGTGATCAAATACCATCAAAAGAAAGCTCTATTTGTGGGAAGAAAAGGACGCAAATTTCGTTTGGGTACACCATTGCATGACCGCGCAATTAGCAGTTAAAGCGACGCAGTGCCAAATTGTAAAAAGTGCTCTGGTCAGGAAGGGGGTAAATCCTTCCGGGGCTGAAGTGGTTATGTTCGATGTCTGATCAATGTTTATAAACAATGTTACTTTGTATCTCTCTATCTCCCGTCTGATCAATATTTATAAACAATGTTACTTTGTATCTCTCTATCTCCCGTCTGATCAATGTTTATAAACAATGTTACTTTGTATCTCTCTATCTCCTGTCTGATCAATGTTTATAAACAATGTTACTTTGTATCTCTCTATCTCCCGTCTGATCAATATTTATAAACAATGTTACTTTGTATCTCTCTATCTCCTGTCTGATCAATGTTTATAAACAATGTTAGTTTGTATCTCTCTATCTCCTGTCTGATCAATGTTATAATCAAGTAACGCTTAAAAATAACCAAACAAAGGGCTGCTATGTGCGAAGAAATAATGGTGTGAAGATCATCTTATACTAAATGGTGAAATAACTTTAGCTGCATAAACCTGTTCATACCAAAACATCGAAATCTGGTCTGGCGGTGAAGGTTCTAACTATTCCAGGACTTGAATGGGTTAATACCCCATTCATCTATCAAAAGTTGATTTGGCGTTGCGGTATTTATTGGTGATCTATCATTACATTCCATCCCCCATATCACTGCCCCGGGTCAGCACTGTGCTGAGATCTCTCTGTGATAATGAGCCGTGATCGATCTACACACCTCCATTCAAACAAATGATCGCATTATTTTATTTCCATTCACTGAGTCATCATCAGCACTACTTACCCGAGTGCAGTGGAAACTGTGTTTCTTCTAGCATTTGTGGCACTGCATAAAGTGAAACACACAGAAAACATGTAGAGAATGAGTGACTCCGCCTCCACTGATATGTATTTCACATTTCACAATACATCTCTCTATCTATATCTATATCTATATCTATATATCTCATACATTCTAATATATGCATTGCCATTTAAGGCATTGATTAGTTAGAGCTCTCCAATCTATCTGTCTTAATATAAAGAATATAATCAAGGGACACCTAAAAATAATCAAACAAATTCCTCATCAGTGCTGAGAAATAACGGTGGGAAAATTGTGTTTGTATACTAGATGGTTAAACTGGTGCATGGCAAAATGTGGTCTGGTGGTGAAGGTTCTAATTATTCCAGGACCTGAATGGGTTAATATCCTTTTTAATACATCCTGGAGTTGATTTGGTTTGCAGTATCTGCTTGCCATTTATTGGTGCTCTGGCATTACATTCCATCCACCTCTTGGCAGGGGCATAACTAGAACCTTCAGGGCTCAAGTGCATAAAAAAACCATAAAGGGCCCCCATGACTTCCAGGGACCCTTTCCTTTTGGTCCCGAGGTCCTTTCCTTCAGTCCCCGGGCCCCTTCCATTGGTCTCAGGGCTCTTTCCAGCGGTCCTGGGGGCCCTTTGCTCCAAGCCCATGGCCTTTCCCTCTTGGCTTGGGCCATTCCCACTGTTCCTGGGGCCCTTCACTATGTTGAGGGGCTATTTATAAGCTCTAGTTCACACTGATGCGACTCATTATGTGACTTTTAGCACATAAAGTGGCATGGCAGGTCAAAACACATTAATTTCATTGGGTGTTGTCTTAGTCAATGTGACTCAAGTCACAGTGACATAAAAAAAAAATCCTGCACTGCTTTTCTGTGACTTTGGTGCAATTTGAGTGCCATAGACTGCAATGTTAAATCACAAACATCACAAGGAAGTCCCAAAGAAGCTGCAAGCAAGACGCAAGCAAGTCCATAGGTTGGACTTGATGGACTTTTTTCAACCTCGCCTACTATGTAACAATATGTAACTATGTAACGTGGAAATCACATGCAAGTCACACTTTGGGATCGCATCAGTATGAACCCTTTTACATCTTCTACAGCAGGCTCCCTTCCTCTTGTCTTGCCCCCCCCCATTGGCAGAACACCAGAGTCTGACGTAAGTATGACCTGTGAGACCCTGGTAGTTCCACCACTGCCTCCTAGATAAACTATCATTTGACCTTATAAGTAGGGTTGCACCGATACCACATTTTTAAAATCGAGTACAAGTACCGATACTTTTTTTTCAAGTACTCGCCGATACCGATTACCGATATTTTTTTTTAATGTCATGTGACAGTGGCACTAACATGCAGCACTGATGACGTGTGGACTGTGTCAGTCGTTTTTTTAATGTATTATTTAAATGCATTTTGTACAATTTTTTTTTTGTTATTTTTTTTACAATGCTTTCTTTTTTGGAGTGGATGGTGCCAGTGTGTTTTTTATTTTATTTTTAAAATTATTTTTACAATTTAGCCTTTTAAATATTTATTACAATTCATTATTTTTATTTTTTTTTATCAGCGCAGTTGGGGGTGGCTGTGGTGAGATATCAGGTGTCTTTACAGACCCCAGAGATCTCCATTTTGAGACAGAGAAAGGGACTAAGGACAGAGATTCCCCAGTCCATTTCCCTGCAGCCTCAGCTGCACTGAAGATGAATGTAGAGGAGACAGAGGCTCCTCTCCATTCATAAACTGAAGCATCGTAAACACAGTTTACAATGCTCAGTTATGAATGGACGGAGTCACTGCCTCTGTTCATTCGGGAAAAGGAAGGAGCTGGTAAATTGCATATTTACCGTCTCCTTCCTCCGTTCTCCATCCTCACAGATCGAGGACAGAGGGGGCGGAGGAGCATGGAAGGGGACAGGAGAACGGAGGGGGGACAGGAGAATGGAGGAGGACATGGAGGGGGACCCGAGGAGCACAGAGATCTGGAGCACAAAGGAGGACACAGGGGACAGTTAGGGATGATCAGTGCGGCGGTGGGGAATTCAGCGATCTACCTGTATAGATTCCAATAAAGCAGCTGAAAGCCATGGGGAGGGAGAGGAGGAGAAGTGGCTGTCAGCTGCTTTATTGAAAGCTATACGGGGAGATCGGTGATTGTAACTCCCCACCGCCGCACCGATCACCCCTGACTGCCCAGGTATCGGATCAAGCATCAGAGCATTTGCCCGAGCACAAGTACTCAGGCAAATGCTCAGTATCTAATAATAAAAGTGATCCGTGCAGACTTCTAACACAATAATATTGAGGTGAAATAATCCAAATCATTGGTAAAAAAGTAAACACAGTAATCAAAATCCAAAATGAGTGCGTATACATCAAAAAAGTCCAAATAAAAGTGATAAATTAGTGACAATAATCATGAGTGTCCATAATCCTGGTGAATCTTCTAAATAGACAATTATGTTGTGAAATTGATGTTAATCTTCGTGGACAGATAGTCACGTAATGCTCCCAGAGCTCTTACCTCCAGATAGAGAACAATAAGCCTTAGATCGGTATCCTGAGATAGGATCGCCTGTATATCATCCGTGTTTCCAATCGATGTCCGTGTGGCTGGTTATGGACGTGATTCGCGATCTGCTGAGTAAACCTTCTCTCTGCTGACAGCTTGGTTAGCCTTGTGGTTCCGTTATCGACATTCAATCTACGCCATTAAAAGAAATAAAAGAAAACAGGCCTCCCATAGTGTAATATGTAAAGATAATGCAGTTTATTAGAAATGCCAAGTTTCCTCTTACATTTATAAAGATAAAAATAAGCTTATCTGTGTGTAACCGTGTGTCAAACACGCTCCTTACATCACTTTTGGTCTCTCAGACTTCCTGCCAATCCCTACGCATGTTACCTCACAACACGTGACTTCATCAGGGGAACCGGATTGGTTGTTGAGCCATTCAATTTATGTGTAGGAACAGGAAGTGAATTAACAGCCATTTTGTTTAAAAAGTGTCTTCACCATGGCAGCGGACATTTTTTTGGAAGGTGAAGGTGAATTGAAATCGGGAACATTTTGAAATAAAGTTGGGTGAATTTTTTCCTTGTGAGAATTGTCGTTCTCATGGTAGCAGCCATTTTGTAAGTAGGATTCTATATTAATGGCTATATTCTAAAAATGCATTAATAAAAATGCATGAATATAATAACTTAAAGATTTTCATATTTAATTTTAGATGTATTCATTTATGTATATAAAAGAATAAGATGAATTTGAGGATAAAAACAGGGTTAAAATTGTAATAGGAATATATAGAGACCCCAGTACTCTGATGTTAGGTAAAATCATGGGACGTTTACTTGATCAGGCTGATTAAAGTGACCTCCTAAATGAGAAGATATTTTTTTGTTAAATAAAGGGAATATGGTTCCGGAAATGATGCAATGAGCATAGTAAAATAAAAAAGTCAAAAATTAGTCAGAAAACAATTCAAGTCAAATTCCACATTGAGGCCGTCAGGTACAAGAGTATGTAGAGTGTGTATCTATTTGAATTCTTTTTGACTGATGGACCTAACATTACAGTATGTGCCCCCCTCCACGGTCTGTTGTATTTCTCTATGCCCCAAAATTGTAAATGTTCAGGGTCATTGTTGTGTACTTGGGCAAAGTGTCTTGATACATTGTGTTTTGGGAAACCTTTAATGATGTTTTGAACATGTTCCCTTATCCTAACCATTAGTGGCCTTTTTGTTCTCCCCACATATTGCACATTACAGCTACATTGTAAAATGTATACTACCCCCTCCGTGTGACAATTGAGAAAGTCCTTAATTGGATAGTTTTGTCCTGTTTTATTGGAGGTAAACTGCGTTTTATTTGTGGTTTCTTACACACAAAGAAATATTTGCAAGGGGAAAAGCCTTTGCCATTAAAAAAGGAATAACCCTTAGTTTTAGGTGGTTCAATAACGTTTTTTACAACAATGTCTCTTAAAGTTGGTGCTCTCTTATAGAGTATGTTTGGTTTTTCAGGAAGAATTTAATTGAGATGTCTGTCACTTTTTGATATGTGCCAGCGTCTTTTTATCAATTTTTCTATTTCTTTATGTTGAATATTGTAGTTTAATGTTAGAAAAGGTGCTTCCGATAGTCCTTGATGATCGTCCTTGTTTTTATTTTTAGCATGGTAGTCCTATCCAAGTTTTTTTCCTTATCAATTTGATTTTGGATGAATTCTTCAGTGTAACCCTTGTCCTTGAATCTGTTACTTATAAACGTGGCTTGGGTTAGAAAATCTTCTTCAGTTGTGCAATTTCTCTTAATTCTTACCAATTGGCCCTTTTTGAATATTAAAGAGCCATGGTTTAAAATGACAGCTGTTCACAGGGAGGTAGCTACTCACATCAGTGTTTTTGAAATGTGTCTTGGTAATTAGCTTCTTCTCTACGAAGGTGATATCCAGATCTAAGAAGTTGATTTGTTTGTTGCTGATGTTCCACGTAAGTTTGATGTGTTTATCGTTGTTCAGTTTTTCAAAAAAAATTTCCAGTGTTTCCTTGCTTCCATTCCATACGATGATACGATCATCTATAAATCTTTTGTAAAGAGTTAATTCAGCTGGTGGGTTAGTGTAGATCATTGTGCCATAAAGGCATTTGCTACACTGGGTACAAACTTGGCACCCATAGCTATGCCTGTGATTTGCTTGTAATACGCTTGGTTGTGCCAAAAGTGATTATACTTGAGGCAGAACTCTAGGCATTTAATCAAATACTTTGTTTACAAATAAGAGAGCTGTGATTGTGTAACAGCCATTTTATTGACTCACAGGCCTGATGGTGTTGTACAATGGAGTACAGAGAAGATACATCTGCTGTCACCAATAAGGATCTACCTTCTAATACTGGGGTGGTTTCTAGTAACTGGAGAACATGTTTGGTGTCCTTAAGATATGCTGTGGTTCATTGTACCACTGGCTGTATAAAGTTGTGCAGGTGTTGTCCCATTCTTGAAGAAAGTGAATCGATAATAAGAGAAATTGCACAACTGAAGAAGATTTTCTAACCCAAGCCACATTTATAAAGAAATAGAAAAATTGATAAAAAGACACTGGCACACTAGCAAAAAGTGACAGACCTCTCAATTAAATTCTTCCTGAAAAACCGAACATACTCTATAAGAGAGCACCAACTTTAAGAAACATTATTGTAAAAAAACATTATTGAACCACCTAAAACTAAGGGTTATTCCTTTTTTAATGTCAAAGGGTTTTTCCCTTGCAAATATTGCTTTGCGTTTAAACACTCTAAGAAACCACAAATAAAACGTACACAGTTTACCTCCATTAAAACAGGACAAAACTATCCGATTAAGGACTTTATCAGTTGTCACACAGAGGGGGTTACAATGTAGCTGTAATCTGCAATATGTGGAGAGAACAAAATGACCACTAATGGTTAGGATAAGGGAACATGTTCAAAACATCATTAAAGGTTTCCCAAAACACAATGTATCAAGACACTTTGCCCAAGTACACAACAATGACCCTAAACATTTACAATTTTGGGGCATAGAGAAATACAACAAACTGTGGAAGGGGGCACATAAAGTTAGGTCCATCAGTCAAAAAGAATCCAAATGGATACACACTCTACATACTCTTGTACCTGACGGCCTCAATGTGGAATTTGACTTGAATTGTTTTCTGAGTAATTTTTGACTTTTTATTTTACTATGCTCATTGCGTCATTTTCGGAACCATATTCCCTTTATTTAAAAAAAAAAAAATTATCTTCTCATTTAGGAGGTCACCTTAATCAGCCTGATCAAGTAAATGTCCCATGATTTTATCTAACATGGGGTCTCTATATATTCCTATTCCTATTTTTAACCCTATTTTTATCCTCAAATTTATCTTATTCTTTTATATACATAAAGATTTTTATATTTAATTTTAAATGTATTCATTTAAGTTATTATATTCATGCATTTTTATTAATGCATTTTTAGAATATAGCCATTAATATAGAATCCTACCTACAAAATGGCCGCTACCACGAGAACGACAATTCTCACAAGGAAAAAATTCACCCAACTTTATTTCAAAATGGTCCCGATTTCAATTCACCTTCACCTTCCAAAAAAATGGTCGCCGCCATGGTGAAGACACTTTTTAAACAAAATGGCCGTTAATTCACTTCCTGTTCCTACATATAAATAGAATGGCTCAACAACCAATCCAGTTCCCCTGATGAAGTAACGTGTTGTGACGTAACGTGCGTCGGGATTGGCAGGAAGTCTGAGAGACCGAAAGTGATGTAAAGAGCATGTTTGACACACGGTTACACACAGATAAGCTTGTTTTCATCTTTTTAAATGTAAGAGGCAACTTGGCATTTCTAATAAACTGCATTATCTTTACATATTACATTATGGGATGCCTGTTTTCTTGTATTTCTATTAATGGCGAATATTGAACGTCCATAACGGAACCACGAGATCCTGAGGCTAACCAAGCTGTCAGCAGAGAGAAGGTTTATTCACCAGATCGTGAATCACGTCCATAACCAGCCACACGGACATCGATTGGAAACACGGACAATATACAGGCGATCCCGTCTCAGGATACCAATCTAAGGCTTATTGTTCTCCATCTGGAGGTAAGAGCTCTGGGAGCATTACGCGACTATCTGTCCACGAAGATTAACATCAATTTCACAACATAATTGTCTATTTAGAAGATTCACCAGGATTATGGACACTCATGATTATTGTCACTAATTTATCACTTTGATTTGGACTTTTTTGATGTATACACTCTCATTTTGTATTTCGATTACTGTGTTTACTTTTTTACCAATGATTTGGAATGTTTCACCTCAATATTAATGTGCTGGAAGTCTGCGCGGATCACTTTTATTATTATTTACCATTCTTGTGTTTAAGTGTACACTTTAGATCTTACAGAGATTTCACTGACTTCACATTCGTTTTTATCATATATTCACTTAATTAGTAGTGCAAAGGACCTCACTTTAAATGCTCAGTATTGTCACCGATACTGATACTAGTATCGATATCGGTGCAACGCTACTTAAAAGGCTCCCTTCCCGCTGTCTTAGGTCCCACTCCCCCCCACGGTGGCAGAACACCAGAGCCCAGTCACAAGTATGACCTTTGGGACCCTGGTAGTTCCACCACTGTTGCCTGGATAAACTATAATTTGACCTTATAAGGCTCCCTCCCCGCTGTATTGGGCCCCCCCCAGGGTGGCAGAACACCAGAGCCCAGTCACAAGTACGACCTTTGGGACCTTGATAGTTCCACCACTGCCTCCTGGATAAACTATAATTTGACCTTTATAAGGCTCCCTCCCTGCTTTCTTGGGCCCCCTCCCCCCAGGGTGGCAGAACACCAGAGCCCAGTCACAAGTATGACCTTTGGAACCCTGGTAGTTCCACCACTTCCTTCTGGATAAACTATAATTTGACCTTATAAGGCTCCATCCCCGCTGTATTGGGCACCCCACGCTGGCAGAATACCAGAGCCCAGTCACAAGTACGACTTTGGGACCTTGGTAGTTCCACCACTGCCTCCTGGATAAACTATAATTTGACTTTATAATTTATTTATTACATATATTTTTCACAGCAGACTCCAGTGGGTTATCCCCATACCCTTTGTGCTCCTCGGTTTCCCACGTTGTGATGTATGGACACTCTCTATTGATTGGCTGATAATTTTGTTGTTTGGTTAACTTCCCATGTAAGTTGGTTTTTGTAGTAATGTCACATAAACCTGCAGAGCTCCCAAGAAACTGCGGGAAAGAGTTCTGAACTCCTAAATTTGTGTTGTGTAATCGGGTTGCGGTCAAGGAGGAACGGTGGGAAATTCAAATGGTGGGTGGGTATGACATTGCCCAGCTTTCAAAGCAAAAATAAGTCTTTATGGTAGAAGGCCTTACCTATATGGGGTATTATTAGAAAATACACTGCTTAACTAATAACCAGAAATATTGCCCAGAAAAATTAAAAAGTAGAGAAAACCCAACCCCCTACCTACATTGTGTCCACTAGAGTTGTCAATAGTAACAAGTACGTTGTTTTGTGTAATAGATACTGTGGGCACGCACGGATCCGGCATACTTGATGTCCACTGGCCACCTGTGATCATGGTACAGAGAGGCAGAACAGGGATCTGCCTATGTAAACAAGGAAGATCCCCATTCTGGCAGGGGACAACATGGAGATCTGCTGTTTCTAGTGATCAGGAACAGCAATCTCTGTGTTGTCCCAGTGAGCCCATCCCCCACGCAGTTAGAACACACCCAGGGAACCCAGTTAACCCCTTGATCACCCCCTAGGGTTAACCCCTTCTCCGCCAGTGTCATTTATACAGTAATCAATGCATTTTTATAGCACTGATATCTGTAATAATGTCACTGGTCACTAAAAAGTGTCACTTGGGGTCAGATTTGTCCGCAGCAATGTCGCAGTCCTGCTAAAAATTGCTGATCGCCGCCATTACTAGTAAAAACATAAAAAAAAGTCCATAAATCTATCCCATAGTTTTTTGATGCTATAACTTGCGCAAACCAATCGATATACACTTGCGATTTTTTGTACCAAAAATATGTATCAGTCAGTGATGATTTGGGGAGCCATGTCATCTGCTGGTGTTGGTCCTCTGTGTTTTATCAAATCCAAACACAGCGCAGACCTCTACCAGAAAATTCTAGAGCACTTAATGCTTCCCTCTGCTAAGCAGCTTTATGGAGAAGCTGAATTTGTTTCCGGCAGGACTTGGTACCTGCCCACACTGCCAAAAGTACCAATACCTGGTCCCATGATCATTGGATCACTGTGCTTGACTGGCCAGCAAACTTGCCTGACCTAAACCCCATAGAGAATCTGCGGGGTATTGTCAAGAGGAAGATGAGAGACACCAAACCCAACAATGCAGACGAGCTGAAGGCCGCTATCAAAGCAACCTGGGCTTCCATTACACCTCAGCAGTGTAACAGGCTGATCACCTCCATGCCACGCCGCATTAATGCCATAATTCATGCAAAAGGAGCAGGGACATGCAGTCAGGGGAGGCAGGTGAGGCAGAAAATAAATAAACAAAAATCAAGTTTTGAGGGTCTTAGCTTGGCAACCTGAGGTCACAGAGTCCAAATCCTTTGGTGGATGGGGGGATTATGGTGTGGGGTTGCTTTTCAGGGGTTGGGCTTTGGATTTTATGCTCCCAACTTTGTGGGAACAGTTTGGGGATGGCCCCTTCCTGTTCCAACATGACTGCCCACCAGTGCACAAAGCAAGGCCCATAAAGACATGGATAAACGAGTTTAGGGTGGAGGAACTTTACGGGCCTGCACAACCTGAGTCCTGACCTCAACCTGATAGAACACCTTTGGGATGAATTAGAGTGGAGACTGTGAGCCAGGCCTTCTCAGCCAACATCAGTGCTTGACCTCAAAAATGCGCTTCTGGAAGAATGGTCAAACATTCCCATAGACACCCTCCTAAACCTTGTGGACAGTCTTCCCAGAAGAGTAGAAGCTGTTATAGCTGCAAAGGGTGGGCCAACTCAATATTGAACCCTACGGACTAAGACTGGGGTGTCATTAAAGTTCATGTACGTGTAAAGGCAGGCGTCACAATACTTTTGGTAATATAGTATATATATATATATATATATATATATATATATATATATATATATATATATATATATATATATCTTCTAAATTACAGAAAACATAATGAATCCACTGCTCTGTGTACAGTAGCTCTATAAATGGCAGTAGGTGAAGTCTCCTCACCACCAGTAATCCAGCTCTTGAATCTTCCCCAGGTTCCTGGATAAAATGAACAGAAACAATCAGTGTGGAGTGTATATGACACGGATACAAAGATTCATTTACTAGGGGGCACAAAGGTCACAAATCACAATAGTGATGAATTTCAAAGAATAAAAGTAAATGATTACAAAAACAACAAATTCATTTGGTTCATTTCTTTATGACTTCAGAGGGTTTTATGAGTTCAGTAATACGTGTCACACTCTGTATTGTTAGGATTGGCCAAAGTCTCAAAATATCAAAGTCGCAAGCACCACAAAGATACAAAATAAATCCTGAATATACAAAACAAATTCTGAACACAAATCATTCTAACATAACGAATATGATGAAATTAAATGATTGACAAAATTATCTGAAATAAAACAAATTTGTTCGTCATGCAAATCTCTAATGATTACTATGAATGACATGATATTATTAAATTTCAGTAGAGCATCTTTGTAATGACAGATCATCTTATCCTTCATACGGCAGATAATCTTCTAGATTGCTTCTAACTAGAAGCAATTTTCTTTAAAAATTCCAATGTTAAAAAAACAACTATCTATTCGTTGTGGAAGGAAGGGAGGGAAGAAGGAAGGGAGGGAGGAAGAAAGGGAGGAAGGAAGGGAGGGAGGAAAGAAGTGAGGAAGAGAGGAAGGGATGAAGGGAGGAAGGGAGGAAGGGAGGAAGGGATGAAGGTAGGAAGGGAGGAAGGGATGAAGGGAGGAAGGGAGGGAGGAAGGGAGGGAGGAAGGGAGGAAGGAAGTGAGGAAGGGAGGAAGGGTGGTAGGAAGGGAGTGAGGAAGGGAGGAAGGGATGAAGGGGGGGAGGAAGGGATGAAGGAAGGGAGGGAGGGATGAAGGAAGGGAGGGAGGAAGGAAGGAAGGAAGGAAGGAAGGAAGGAAGGAAGGAAGGAAGGAAGGAAGGAAGGAAGGAAGGAAGGAAGGAAGGGAGGGAGGAAGGAAAGGAGGGAGGAAGGAAGTGAGGAAGGCATGAAGGGAGGGAGGAAGGGATGAAGGAATAGAGGGAGGAAGGGAGGAAGGAAGGGAAGGGGGAAGAAAGAGAGGGAGAGAGGAAGGAAGGAAGGAAGGAAGGAAGGAAGGAAGGAAGGAAGGAAGGAAGGAAGGAAGGAAGGAAGGAAGGAAGGAAGGAAGGAAGGAAGGAAGGAAGGAGGGAGGGAGGGAGGGAGGAAGGAAAGGAGGGAGGAAGGAAGTGAGGAAGGCATGAAGGGAGGGAGGAAGGGATGAAGAAAGAGAGGGAGGAAGGGAGGAAGGAAGGGAAGGAGGAAGAAAGAGAGGGAGAGAGGAAGGAAGGAAGGAAGGAAGGAAGGAAGGAAGGAAGGAAGGAAGGAAGGAAGGAAGGAAAGGAGTGAGGAAGGTTGGAAGGGAGGAAGGGAGGAAGGAAGGGAAGGAGGAAGAAAGGAAGGAAGGAAGGAAAGAAGGAAGGAAGGAAGGAAGGAAGGAAGGAAGGAAGGAAGGAAGGAAGGAAGGAAGGAAGGATGGAAGTGCCTCTCTCTACACTAGTACACTGTGATTGGAGGGTCACTCCCTTGAGGGGGTGGGTACATGACACCCTGTACTCACAGGTTGCCCTTAAGCTGGCCATACACGGGTCAGTTGTTGTTTTTTTTGTTCAGCCAATGGGTTGAATGAAAAAACGGACCCAATTTCCCCATACACACAGTGTGGATGGAGGAATCCTTTCCATTGTGTCATTGTATTCTAAAACAATGAGACGGATCGCTACTCCAGGCGAGTATGATAATCCACCAGAAGCACAATGTATGTGTGAAACGTTGTCACCCCTTGGTCCGTTCTTATAGTCCTGGTGGCAGTCTTTCAATAAACCTGCTGGACAGATATTGGTGTGCAGCTATTTTTTTCTACTTGGTCTACATTATATTCTGACAATCTATGGCCTGCAGTTCTGATCGAGCAAGAAAATACTGTTCAACCACAGGGGCCACACATGGATCAGAATTCAACCGGCCCATGTAGAACTGGTCACATTCTGATCCATGTATGGCCGGCTTTAGTGTCACAGATTGAATGATGCAGAGTGTTAATCTACCTGCATGAGTAGCATGGGACCCGGAAGCTAATAGAGATCACTATAGTAGTGGTGTAGTAGCAACATAGAAGCAGCTATGTAGTAGCATTCTAGTGGTGTAGTAATGGTGTATTAGTTGTGGAATAGAGGGGGTTGTATTGATGTAGTAGTTGTAGAGTAGAGGGGGTTTTAGTGGTGTGTAGTAACGGTGTAGTAGTTGTAGAATAGAGGGGGTTGTAGTGGTGTAGTAATGGTGTAGTAGTTGTGGAATCGAGGGGGTTGTAGTGGTGTAGTATGGGATGTCAAAGTGGTGTAGTAGTGGTGTAATAGTGGGTGTAGTAGAGGTGTAGTAAAGGGTACTCTAGTGGTGTAGTAGTGGTGTAGTAGCAGTGGAGTTGGGGTGTAGTAGAGACTGTCATAGTGGTGTAGTAACAGTGTAGAAGAGGTGTAGTATCAGATGTCATAGTGATGTAGTAGTGGTTTAGTAGTGGTGCTGTAAAGGGTGCTGTAGTGGTGTAGTAGTGGGTGTAGTGGTGTAGAAGCAGTGGAGTAAGGGTGTAGTAGAGGCTGTCATAGTGGTGTAATAGTGGTGTAGTAGCAGTGGAGTAGGAGTGTAGTAAAGTATGTCATAGTGGTGTAGTAACAGTGTAGTAGTGATGTCTATACAGTGGTTTCCAGCTTTTAGAGGGATCCTGTAGGTATGGTATATTCTGTACATAGTTAGATTGGGCCACGCTACAGCAATGTAACTATGTAACAATATTCATACTTTGAATTCTTCTATAACAATCAGACTAGTAATGAGTATAAACTTGGACTTGTTCTGGTCTTGCTGAATTATAATAGAAATTAGTTAATAAACATTCACAGCATAACAAAAAAAAAAGTTCCTTACTTGTGCAGAAGCTCACAGTTCTATCTTTTGCTGTTGGATGTGGAAATAAGAGAAGAGAGCTGAGTCAAGGAATGGCATTAGTAACGCAAATCCTTATCTACAAAACACACAACTTCTATGTATAGGTGAATGGAGGAGAACATAGGAGGAAGAGAACATGGGAGGAGGAGAACATGGGAGGAGGAGAACATGGGAGGAGGAGAACATTGGTGGAGGAGAACATCAACGTTTAAAACAGGAGGTTATAACAGGGGTCATAGTACCTGTGTAGTGTGAGTATCTGAGTGTTGTCTGAGTAGTGTGTGTGGATCATTAGTACTTGTGTATTGTGTACTGTATACTTGTGTATTGCGAGTGCACGTAGGTCTGTGAGTACCTGTGTATTGTCTTATTGTGTACCTGTGTATTGTCTTGAGTATTAGTTCCAGGAAGCTAGCTGTTAGGTAATTTGGACAGGGTAAAATCCCCAAATCCTCACTAAATTTAGTAGGTACGATGCCCGGCGGGTGTGGAGAGGCGACTCTTTGTACATCTTGCCGCATGTATGCGTTCCTTGATCATCCGATCGAGGGCGAACACTGCTGTGCAAAATGTAAGCACATTGTTTCCCTGGAAGCCCAGGTTCTGAATCTGGGGAAGCAACTGTCAGCACTGAGAAGTCCCTCCATACTAAAGGTGATCCAGGAATGTACACGGCAGGTGCCAGCAGGTGCCAGCACAGAGGCGGGTGGAGACAAAGAGGTGCAGGCACTAGCAAAGAGTAGATGGGTGACAGTCAGGAGGGGTAGAGGGGGAAGTGCCAGAGAGGCCGATCCAGGACTGGAGCATCCCAATAAGTACGCTCCATTGAGTGACATTGGTGAAACCAGTCAGGGACCAGCACTGCTGGAGATGAGGGACTCTCCTAGCTGCCAGGGGAAGAACTCCTCCAGTGAGAGTGGGGGGGCAGCAAAGGGAAAGGGAAGACAGATTCTGGTGGTAGGGGACTCAATTCTTAGAAGGACAGAGAGGGCAATCTGTAACCAAGACCTGAAGCGCCGAACAGTATGTTGTCTACCGGGCACTCGGGTTCGGCACATCACGGATCTGGTGGACAGATTACTGGGAGAGGCTGGGGAAGACCCGGCTGTCATGGTGCACGTTGGCACCAATGACAAAGTCAGTGGCAGATGGAGTGTCCTAAAGAACGATTTTAGGGACTTAGGTGCTAAATTGAGGAAAAGGACCTCCAAGCTAGTGTTCTCAGGAATACTACTGGTACATCGAGCCACACCAGAGAGGCAGAGGGAGATTAGGGAAGTAAACAAGTGGCTGAAGAGCTGGTGTAGTAAGGAGGGGTTTGGGTTCCTGGAGGACTGGGCCGACTTCTCAGTCGGTAACCGGTACTATAGAAGGGACGGACTGCACCTAAATGAGGAGGGTGCAGATCTGCTGGGAATGAAGATGGCCAAAAAGTTAGAGGGGGGGAGGGTCCAGAGGCAGAGATAGCCAGCACAGAAGATATTCCAGAGGATAGTATTGGGGGCATTACTGGTAGGTTAACCAAAGCACAAAAACACAAGGTGAGTATAGTAACAAGTCCTAGTTGCAATCTTGAAACACCCAATACGAGGACAATATGCGACCGGTCTAAACTATGTGGCATGTTCACCAATGCCAGGAGCATGGCAGACAAGATGGGTGAACTAGAGATACTGTTGTACAAGGAGGATTTGGATTTTGTGGGAATTTCAGAGACCTGGTTCAACAGCTCTCATGATTGGCTGGCAAACATTCAAGGGTATACCCTATACCGCAAGGATAGAGAGGGTAAAAAAGGGGGAGGGGTATGCCTATATATCAAGAATAATGTACAAGTGAATGTGAGAGATGACATCACTGAGGGAGCTAGTGAGGAGGTGGAATCCTTATGGGTAGAGCTCCAAAGGGATGAAGCTAAGGGGAAAATAATACTGGGAGTATGCTATAGGCCCTCTAACCTGAGGGAGGAAGTGGAGACGGATCTCCTATCACAAATTGGATTAGCAGCAAGGATGGGAAGTGTTATCATAATGGGGGATTTTAATTATCCAGACATAGACTGGGTGGAGGGAACCGCGCATTCATTTAGGGCTCGCCAGTTCCTTAATGTCTTGCAGGACAATTTTATGGGTCAGATGGTAGACGCACCAACTAGAAATAAAACATTACTGGATCTACTGATTACCAGCAATACAGACCTGATCACAGATGTGGAAATACGGGGCAATTTAGGTAACAGCGATCACAGGTCAATTAGTTTCAGTATAAATCACACAAATAGGAAACATAAAGAGAACACAAAGACACTGAATTTCAAAAGAGCCAACTTCCCTAAACTACAAACCTTGCTAAAAGGCATAAATTGGGATAAAATATTAGGAACAAAGAATACGGAGGAGAGATGGGTTTGCTTTAAGAGCATATTAAATAAGGGCATTAGCCAATGTATCCCATTGGGTAATAAATTTAAAAGAGCGAACAAACATCCTGGATGGCTTAACTCCAATGTAAAAATGCACATAAAAGCAAAGGAGAAGGCCTTCAAAAAATACATGGTTGAGGGATCATCCTCAGCATTCAGACTTTATAAAGAATGCAATAAGAAATGTAAAGGTGCAATTAGGATGGCTAAGATAGAACATGAAAGACACATAGCGGAGGAGAGCAAAAAAAAATCCCAAGAAATTCTTTAAGTATGTAAACAGTAAAAAAGGGAGGACAGACCATATTGGCCCCATAAAGAATGAGGAAGGACATCTGGTTACAAAGGATGGGGAGATGGCAAAGGTATTGAATTTATTCATCTCCTCAGTCTTCACGAGGGAATCGGGGGGCTTCAGTAACCAAAACTGCAGTGTTTATCCTCATGACACAACACAGGAAGCACCTCCATGGTTAACAGAGGACGGAATTAAAATTAGACTTTAGAAACTTAACATTAATAAATCACCGGAACCAGATAGCTTGCATCCGAGGGTACTTAGGGAACTCAGTCAGGTGATTGCCAGACCGTTGTTCCTAATTTTTACAGACAGTCTACTGACTGGAATGGTACCAGCTGATTGGAGAAAAGCCAATGTAGCACCAATATTTAAAAAGGGCCCAAAAAACATCCCTGGGAATTACAGACCAGTTAGCCTAACATCAATAGTATGTAAACTCTTGGAGGGGATGATAAGGGACTATATACAAGATTTTAGTAATAAGAATGATATCATTAGCAGTAATCAGCATGGATTCATGAAGAATCATTCTTGCCAAACCAATCTATTAACCTTCTATGAGGAGGTGAGTTGCCATCTAGATAAAGGAAGGCCCGTAGATGTGGTGTATCTGGATTTTGCAAAAGCATTTGACACAGTTCCCCATAAACGTTTACTGTACAAAATAAGGTGCGTTGGCATGAACCATAGGGTGAGTACATGGATTGAAAACTGGCTACAAGGGCGAGTTCAGAGGGTGGTGATAAATGGGGAGTACTCAGAATGGTCAGGGGTGGGTAGTGGGGTCCCCCAGGGTTCTGTGCTGGGATCAATCCTATTTAGTTTGTTCATAAACGACCTGGAGGATGAGATAAACAGTTCAATCTCTGTATTTGCAGATGATACTAAGCTAAGCAGGGCAATAACTTCTCCGCAGGATGTGGAAATCTTGCAAAAAGACCTGAACAAATTAATGGGGTGGGCGACTACATGGCAAATGAGGTTCAATGTAGAAAAATGTAAAATAATGCATTTGGGTGGCAAAAATATGAATGTAATCTATACACTGGGGGGAGAACCCCTGGGGGAATCTAGGATGGAAAAGGACCTGGGGGTCCTAGTAGATGATAGGCTCAGCAATGGCATGCAATGCCAAGCTGCTGCTAATAAAGCAAACAGAATATTGGCATTAAAGGGGGATCAACTCCAGAGATAAAACGATAATTCTCCCGCTCTATAAGACTCTGGTCCGCCCTCACCTGGAGTATGCTGTCCAGTTCTGGGCACCAGTCCTCAGGAGGGATGTACTGGAAATGGAGCGAGTACAAAGAAGGGCAACAAAGCTAATAAAGGGTCTGGAGGATCTTAGTTATGAGGAAAGGTTGTGAGCTCTGAACTTATTCTCTCTGGAGAAGAGACGCTTGAGAGGGGATATGATTTCAATTTACAAATACTGTACTGGTGACCCCACAATAGGGATAAAACTTTTTCGCAGAAGAGAGTTTAATAAGACTCGTGGCCACTCATTACAATTAGAAGAAAAGAGGTTTAACCTTAAACTAGGTAGAGGGTTCTTTACTGTAAGAGCGGCAAGGATGTGGAATTCCCTTCCACAGGCAGTGGTCTCAGCGGGGAGCATTGATAGCTTCAAGAAACTATTAGATAATCACCTGAATGACCGCAACATACAGGGATATGTAATGTAATACTGACACATAATCACACACATAGGTTGGACTTGATGGACTTGTGTCTTTTTTCAACCTCACCTACTATGTAACTATATCAGTGGAGAAGAACATTGGAGGAGGAGAACATCAGAGGAGGAGAACACTTGCACTCACCGGATTTTCTTCCCCCTGCAGGGGGACGAAAACACGCGTAGGGCGGGTTTACGGACGTCTTGCAGCACCTCTAGCAAAGCTGTCTTTGATATCTTTCTTATGCTCGTTTTTATCATTGCAAATGTGAGTACAATATTTTATTAAGCTTTAATAAAGGTTCCTATACGGTTTTACGCTATGGGCATCCCTCCTTTCTTTCATATGTAATACACCAAAACAACATGTAAAGCAAAGTCTGGAGACATCTATGATTGCTACACAGTGGCAGATACTGTGACTGCCTGTACCCCTGCAGGGGGAAGAAAATGTGGTGAGAGCAAGCAGTATCAGAGCATGCAGATAAGGCACTAATAAAGAGCCAGCACCTGGATAAGAAGTTTTCCTACAGAAATTTATTTCCTAGAGATTGAACATCTTAAAACACTTCAAAAAGAACTTTTTTTCCCACAACTAATGGAATTTTTCCTATCCAATAACACTGGTTAAAAACACATCAGTCACTTTTTATGTTTGATATTTTGTATGATTTTTTGTATGATCTAGCACCAGTCACTTTATTGCATTTACAGCACTGTTTTTGCACCAATGCACTTTGTTGAAATAATTGAGGCATTTTATTTTGCAACTTCACCAGTCACAGATTTTAGACCCAAAATATTCACGTCATAATTTTTGGTACATATAGGTTTTCTCGTTTATGGTTTAAAGTTTACCATTTAGAAGTAAAACTCTAGTTTTATAGGAATTATGTATACCATGCAACATATAGAGGAATTGTTCACTATGGGAAAAAAATCCTTCTAACTCCACAAGGGCAGCACCATATCTACTCCTGCTTCTGTGGGTTGAATTAGGCTCTCATGGGTGGAATGTCCCTTTCTGAGGGTTTGAATAACCTAAAAGGGTGGTGTTAATTTTTGCACCTTTTTTAGTTCCTGTTTTGTTTAACCACTTCCCGACCGCCCTATAGCGGATTGACGTCCGGGAAGTGGTTCTGTTATCCTGACTGGACGTCATATGACGTCCAGCAGGATAACATGCCGCAGCATCGGCATCGCGGAGATCGGTGGAGCGGTGTGTCAGTCTGACACACCGCTACACTGATCTTGGTAAAAAGCCTCCGGCGGAGGCTCTTTACCACGTGATCAGCCGTGTCCAATCACGGCTGATCACGCTGTCAATAGGAAGAGCCGTTGATTGGCTCTTCCTCACTCGCGTCTGACAGACGCGATTAGAGGAGAGCCGATCGGCGGCTCTCCTGGCAGGGGGGGTCTGCACTGATTGTTTATCAGCGCAGCCCCCCCCGCAGATCACCACACTGGACCACCAGGGATCGCCACTAGGACCACCAGGGAAGGGGCAACATGTGGATGGCCAGGTATGTACCCCATGGCCATCCACATGTGCCCAGTGTGCCAAATCTGTGCCAATCAGTGCCCACAATTGGGCACTGATTGGCACCATTATGTTGCAGTGATGCCCAGCAATGCCACCCTTAGGGGCATCACTGCAAACAAGCAGTGCCATCAGTGCCACCCATCAGTGTCTATTCATGCCACCTGTCAGTGCCCATCCGTGCCCATCAGTGCCCATCTATCAGTGCCCATCCATGCCCATCTGTGCCAACTATCAGTGCCACCTATGAGTGCCCATCAATGCCACCTATGAGTGCCCATCAATGCCACCTATGAGTGCCCATCAGTGCCGCCTATAAGTGCCCATCTGTGCCACCTATGAGTGCCCACCACTGCCGCATACCAGTGCCACCTATCAGTGCCCAATCAGTGCCGCCTATCAGTGCCCATCAGTGCCGCTTATCAGTGCCCATCATCAGTGCCCGTCAGTGCCACCTCATCAGTGCCACCTCATTGGTGCCACCTCATCGGTGCCCATCAGTGCCGCCGTATCAGTGCCCGTCAGTGCCCGTCAGTGCAGCCATATCAGTGCCCGTCATTGAAGAAGAAAACGTACTTATTTACAAAAAAGTTTTAACAGAAACAAAGAAAAACTTGTTTTTTTTCAAAATTTTTGGTCTTTTTTTATTTGTTGCGCAAAAAATAAAAACCACAGAGGTGATCAAATACCACCAAAAGAAAGCTCTATTTGTGGGAACAAAATGATAAAAAATTTGTTTGGGTACATTGTTGTATGACCGCGCAATTGTCATTCAAATTGCGACAGCGCTGAAAGCTGAAAATTGGTCTGGGCGGGAAGGTGTCTAAGTGCCTGGTATTGAAGTGGTTAAGAATTTAACTTTCTTTTATTGTTTTTAAATAAATTGGACTTTATGTACCGCATGTGATAATCTATGCAAATGAGTAACATGATACCCTAAACAAATTGAATGTTATGAGCAAAAAAATAAATAACTAAACATTTTGGAAGTGCTTTTGCATGACATTCGTCCTGTTATCTCTCTGCAAATGTCCCGATTACCTGCAGTCCTCTCTTCTCTGAAGGCTTCTAAAACGCAGAGACCAAAGGCTACTTCTCAGCTCAAGAAGGCAGGGGGCGCGGATTGCACATCACACACTGCACAGTGCTCAGCACAGAGCTGAGTGTAATCTGAGACCTGAGTGGAGGGAAGAGGCCATACGCCCCTCTATACACAGTCTTATAGAGGATTCTGTGGTGTCAAAAGCAGAGGAATGAGAGAGCTGACAGAAATCACACATAGTGCTTTGGATTGAGGTAAGTACACATTACAAAGGGGTATGCTTTGTATGATTTTTATCTCAGAAGGTTTACAACCACTTCTGACAACTTCTGACGTACAGAATGTATAGTTGTGCTCATAAGTTTACATACCCTGGCAGAATTTATGATTTATTGGCCATTTTTCAGAGAATATGAATGATAACACAAAAACTTTTCTTTCACTCATGGTTAGTTTTTCGGCTGAAGCCATTTATTATCAATCATCTATGTTTTACTCTTTTTAAATCATAATCACAACAGAAACTACCCAAATGACCCTGATCAAAAGTTTACAGTATTCCAGTTCTTAATACTGTGTATTGCCCCCTTTAACATCAATGACAGCTTGAAGTCTTTTGTGGTATTTGTAGATGAGGCTCTTTATCTTCTCAGATGGTAAAGCTGCCCATTCCTCTTGGCACAAAGCATTCAGTTCCTGTAAATTCTTGGGCTGTCTTCCATGAACGGCACGTTTGAGATCTCCCCAGAGGGGCTCAATGATATTGAGGTCAGGAGACTGAGATGGCCACTCCAGAACCTTCACTTTATTCTGCTGTAGCCAATGACAGGTGGACTTGGCCTTGTGTTTTGGATCTTTGTCATGTTGGAATGTCCAAGTACGTCCCATGCGCAGCTTCCTGGCTGATGAATGCAAATGTTCCTCCAGTATTTTTTGATAACATACTTTTGACCAAATTTGCTGTGTCTTTGTAGCTCACACATCCCCAAAACATCACAATCCACCTCCGTGTTTCACAGTAGGGATGGTGGACCTTTCATCATAGGCCTTGTTGACTCCTCTCCAAATTTAGTGTTTATGGTTGTGGCCAAAAAGCTCAATTTTGGTCTCATCACTCCAAATGACTTTGTGCCAGAAGGTTTGGAGCTTGTCTCTGTGTTGTTTGGTGTATTGTAAACAGGATACTTTGTGGCATTTGCATAGTAATGTCTTTCTTCTGGCGACTCCACCATGCAGCCCATCTTTCTTCAAGTGCCTCCTTATTGTGCATCTTGAAACAGCCACACCACATTTTCAGAGAGTCCTGTATTTCACCTGAAGTTATTTGTGGGTTTTCTTTGCATCCCAAACAATTTTCCTGGCAATTGTGGCTGAAATTTTAGTTGGTCTACCTGACCGTGGTTTGGTTTCAACAGAACCCCTCATTTTCCACTTCTTCATTAGAGTTTGAACACTGCTGATTGGCATTCTCAATTCCTTGAATATCTTTTTATATCCCTTTCCTGTTTTATACAGTTCAACTACCTTTTCCCACAGATCCTTTGACAATTATTTTGCTTTCCCCATGACTCAGAGTCCAGAAACGTCAGTGCAGCACTGGATGAAAGATGCAAGGGTCTGTCAGGAGTGCAGAAACATTGATCATTGGTCTTTTATACACACACACTAATTACAAGCAGACAGATCACAGGTGAGGACAGGGGCAGGTCCAAGGGGGGCAACTGGGCAATAGCCCCCCCCCCCCGAGAGAATAGTAACCAGGTTGTCGGTGACTTAGCGGGTGAGTGAGCAGGCTGCTGAGCGAGCAGAGATGACATCTCTCACCAGTGGCGACATTATACTGTGCCCCCCCCCCCATTAAAATGCCTTTTTTTTTATGTTTACTCCCCTCGCACATTTCATCAGCCGCTGCTGCCACAGGACACAGGGCAGCACCACTGAAACTGACAGGCTCTGTGAAGGGAGGGACACAGACAGAGCTGCAGCTGCAGGGGAATTCCACCCCTCCTCCTCCTTGAGCCGAGCAGCTCTCATTCACCCGGCAATGCCCACTCCTATTGGCTACATTCAGGGCGAATGGCTGGGAAACTAACAACTAGAGGATTATGGGACATGTAGTCCCACATACCAGCAGGCCCCAGGATGATTCCCTGAGAGTGCACTGCAGCCCCCAACATGCCGAGAGGAAGGGGGGAGAGGAGGAGGGGAGGAGGACCGTGAGAGGAGAAGAGGGACCATGAGACTGTCGGGTAGAGGGAGCCAGAGAGAAAGTGCCAGTCATTATGTTATATATCCCCAAGGTAAGAACTTACCTCCAGGTGTGGCGAGCGAGGGGGGCGAGGGGGGGGGCAGGGATGCAGGCATCCATAGAGGTACAGGACCTTATTACTGGCTGCTTTTTATACAAGTAAAAAGGTGCAAAATTTCTAATACAGTAATATCCTGTAAGAATTTAGTGCTAGGTGGCATATATGAAGACCACAGTCTCTAAAATAATTCAAGTCCACAAAAATTCTTTCAAAGAAGAATGGTTAGTGGTAATTGGGAGGGAGAAGGGAGAGGGGAGGGTAAGGGATGGGGATAATCCACTCTCAGGGCTGCCGTCACAAGGGAACAGAAACCATGTTCCCAAAAACTGGAAAGAAAAAAGAGAGAGGAGGCGCCTCTGGGTGCAGATTTTTAACAGGTTTAATATACAAAAAAGATTTCTTATAATGCACTCACATTTCTGTAGTTAAAAGAAGGCATGGTATGGGGCTGTCCTTGGTGTAGTCGATCTCTTTAGCCTGTCTGTGTGCTTCCCATGGTGTAGAATAGGGGTTAATTCAGTTGGCTGTGAAAAGGTCTCTCGGCTGGGTAAGCATTTCCTGCTGCAGGCACCGCTGGATGGTGCTCGGCCGACCGCTGTGGAGTCTATGCTTAGCATAGACCCAGGTTTTTTGGGATATCATACCATGACTTCTTTTAACTACAGAAATGTGAGTGCATTATAAGAAATCTTTTTTGTATATTAAACCTGTTAAAAATCTGCACCCAGAGGCGCCTCCTCTCTCTCTTTTTTCTTATCACTGGCTGCTTCCACCCTGTCCTCCTCTCCACATGGCTGAATCCACCCTGTCCTCCCCTCCACATGGCTGAATCCACCCTGTCCTCCCCTCCACCTGGCTGCATCCACCATGTCCTCCCCTCCACCTGGCTGAATCCACCCTGTCCTCCCCTCCACATGGCTGAATCCACCCTGTCCTCCCCTCCACCTGGCTGCATCCACCCTGTCCTCCCCTCCACCTGGCTGCATCCACCATGTCCTCCCCTCCACCTGGCTGCATCCACCCTGTCCTCCCCTCCACCTGGCTGCATCCACCCTGTCCTCCCCTCCACCTGGCTGCATCCACCCTGTCCTCCCCTCCACCTGGCTGCATCCACCATGTCCTCCCCTCCACCTGGCTGCATCCACCCTGTCCTCCCCTCCACATGGCTGAATCCACCCTGTCCTCCCCTCCACATGGCTGAATCCACCCTGTCCTCCCCTCCACCTGGCTGAATCCACCCTGTCCTCCCCTCCACATGGCTGAATCCACCCTGTCCTCCCCTCCACCTGGCTGCATCCACCCTGTCCTCCCCTCCACATGGCTGAATCCACCCTGTCCTCCCCTCCACCTGGCTGAATCCACCCTGTCCTCCCCTCCACCTGGCTGCATCCACCCTGTCCTCCCCTCCACCTGGCTGCATCCACCCTGTCCTCCCCTCCACCTGGCTGCATCCACCCTGTCCTCCCCTCCACCTGGCTGCTCCCATTCTGTCCTCCCCTCCACCTGGCTGCTCACTATGTATTTATATGTGTGTATGTATATATAATTGCATTTTATAGTTGGGCCCCCTACTTTTGTCCCTATCCCCTCATGTTCCTCCCACTAAATATGAAAACTGGAGACACCACTGTCTCTCACCGTCCCCCTGCATCGCCGCATTTCTGCTTCTAAAAGAACACCGCCATTACTGTGCAGGCACAGGCAGGAGAGAGATGACAACATCTCTCACTGCCTGCCCTCACTCTGGGACAATAGGGACACTGTCACTGGCCACTGGCACGTGACAAGCTGCATCTGGTGGCAGGAAGTGACAAGCTCGGGGCTCCCACTTATTCTGCATTATGGTGGGTCGAACTATTTCATTTTATATTACAATGTAATAATAGAAATAATGCGCTTCAATCACCCTGACACCAGATTAACCATGGTGCCATGATAATTGAAGAGTTAACACCAGCCATTGCCCCGACAAATTGCCCGCAAAAATTTTGGCAGTGCCCCTACCGAGATTAGACTCTGGATCTGCCCCTGGGTGAGGATGGTTACCTTTAATATCCATTCAAACCCCTTTGTGTCAATTTGTGTGCATGTTATCAGGCCAAAATCACCAGGGTATGTAAACTTTTGATCAGGGTTATTTGGGTAGTTTCTGTTGCCATTATGATTTAAAAAGAGTAAACACAGTTGATTGATAATAAATGGCTTCGGCCAAACACTAACCATGAGTGAAAGAAATGTTTTTTGTGTTATCTTTCATTTTCTCTGAAAAATGGCCAAGAAATCATAAATTCTGCCAGGGTGTGTAAACTTATGAGCACAACTGTAATAAATAGACAGGTAGGTGATCAACGGAAGTGCCCGAAATTTCCTTTTACCGGCAATCTGGATTTACCAAGTAGCCTAAAGTCGTCTTCTTACCTCTAGTCATGGCTTTCATGAATTTTTTGTACATTTCTGTAAAACAAAACATTATTTTATATTATCTTTAATTAAAGAACATTAAATACAGTTAAACAATACAATGATAATAGGCAGTATTTTATTGTGGTGGTGTGGGGTATTTCTGTTTTGTTTTTTCTCCGAGGCCCTATCAATGCAGCCATTTTCACCTAGGCCAGAATGCCATATCCTGTCCTCTGGGAGACCCCGTCACATATCCCGCCCACTGGGAGACCCCGTCACATATCCCAGGATTCACAGAGCAGCCAATGGGTGGAGCTAACACATCATCAGGGGCCGGGCTGCCTGAACCCAGAAAGAGAATCTGTCTGAGGAGGCCCAAGATGTAAGTGCAGGAATCATTCCCATGATTAAGCCCCATGGGTGGGGGCAAAACGCATTGGGGGTGTGGCCTGGGTGGAGCCTGGGCCGGGGATGTTTCTACTTTACATACACAGGGTTTTGTTGTGACGTGTGCAGTGATGGACCGTCTAATCCATGCGCCCGGCCCATAATCTCCATGCAAGGCGCCAGGCGCATGGATTTCAATGTTTTTTTGTTTTTTTTTTAGTTTTTTTTTAGAAGCACGTGATTAGAGCCTAAGGCTCTAATTGGCTTCAAAAATGGGGTGGGTTCGGGGTGCAGAGCACTGTGCCCTGAACTCACCCAGTTGTGTGACAATAGCAAATTAATATTCACTATTGTCTTCCCGTTTCTACTCCCGGCCAATCAGGAAGCGGGTCTTAAGACCCAATCGCGGAGAGGAGAAGCGATCGTAATGGCCGTTGAAGGAGAAAGTTGCCGAGGAGGAAGAGACGTAGGGTGAAGCCGCTAAGGAGGAGGAGAAGCAGGAAGGAGCTGAAGCTGGCTGCGACCTATATAGGGTAAGTGCTGGTGGGCGGAAGAGCGAGTGACAGGGGGTGGGAGGTATTACTACTTGACTGACCGGACGGCGTGACGGGTGGTTTGCTGTCCTACCAAAAAATGGAGCATTAGCCGCCACTGGACGTGTGGCCTATGGGACCCTTTTCTCTTTGCAGGACACATACTTTCACATCTGAATGGTGGATGTTGCAGGACTATGACCTTTGCCTATTAGCCCAGTCATATACCCCTTGCCAGTACCATGGGTGGGGGCAAAACGAATTGGGGGTCTGGCCTGGATGGAGCCTGGATGGGGGGGTCACATGGTTTTGTTGTGACGTGCAGCTTTATGGACCCTTTTTCCTTTGCAGGACACAGACTTTCACACATGAATGATGGGTTGCTGCAGGTCTATGACCTTTGCCTATTAGTCCAGTCATATACTCTTTGCCAGTGTTTCTTTCAGAGATGAAGGCCTATAATCAAACGTTGAAGTCTGTGCCAGGTGCCGGTGTCTTGCCAAGAAAGTTCCCTCGGCGGATAAGTTCCCCCCTGTACTGCGCAGGCGCAGCGCCTGTGCAGTACGAACTACTATCAGCCGCCGGAGATAGCCGAAGCACAAATTCTACAATCAGCTGTACACGGCACCTGCGCCCTGGGTCCAGGTTCCTTCCCCACCATCCAAGTGGACCTAGAGGGGGAATAAAAAAGAGCTGAGCGAAGCTAGGCCGTGCCCGAAGCATGGAGAGCGAAGCGAGCCCACGAGGGGCCCTCTTACAGGCGCCTTGTACAGCTGATTTTCCCCTATTCATCTTCAGCTATTTCCGCCGGATCCTACTGCGCAGGCGCAGCGCCTGCGCAGTAGAGGGGGGTCCTTATCCGCCGAGCGGAACTTTCTCGGCAGAACACTGGCTGGCCCCCTTCATCGTGACATGCATTGGTGTGGGCAGGGGGTGTGCCGGATGTGCATGGGCACACCCTAATCACCCTGCCCTCCTGTACTGGGCTCATTAGTTCAAAAGCGGGGCCCAGGCACCTGCCAAGCAGGAGAACTGGCTGTACTGCCTTATTGTAGATATCGATCTGCTTGTTCCTCCTGTTTCTCCTCCTCTTCCTCAATCTGGTGCGCTGTAGGGGGATCGGTTCTAGCATCTGGGCCTCCATCCTGTCCTCAGTCCCTTTTTCAGTCTTAAATGTAAGACACCAGGGGTCTGTTTAGAGCCATGACATTTCATCAAAGCCCCCCAAAAGGGCAGTTAAAAAATACAAAAATAAATAAAAATGTAAAAAAAAAAATCAAGCAAATTTCAAAGCATAATTAAAAACAAAAAAAGGACTTGTTCACATGTGCTTTGCACCCACCACTGCCTAGCTACTGCCTCTGTTGCTCTGTGTTTAAGCTTTGGGGTGCACACCCTAATGCAATAGGCTGCACACACCTATGGTGTATGGTGGTGACTGGTCTTCTGGATCCTGAGAGACCCTCACCACTGGAGAGCCAATAGGAAGTATCCATGTCACCCAGGCACCCATGTAGGCTCCCCCCCAAAAAAGGAACCTTCCACTCTGCAGTAAGGGAGGTGGGTTGCTCTACTACATTGTGTAACCACAGATTTAATTAACTAAAATGGGCAGAGAGATTTTAGTTTTATTGCTTTTATTTATTGCTGCATCAGCTAGTTAGAGAGGGGTTGGTTGTATGGTTTGTTAAGCTGGGAATCCTGTTTTGTAGAGGAGCTTTAGCCAGTAAATGTTGAACACCTACCATTAAAGAACAACTTCACCCAATCAGCTCCGGGTGCACTGCCCCACAATCCTGCAGAGAAAAAAGACTGCATTAGTGCTGAATACAATGAGGATCACAGGTATGGAAATCACCCTTTGTCTACCCACCCCCTCTCACCTCTATCCAATTTATCTGGAACTAATATCTTCTTCCAGTTGTGGTTAGGGATGAGCTGATGGTTTGAAGGATCAAACTTAGGCTCAGACTGAACTTTGGCTGTTCAATGGTTCCTAAGGAAGCAGAAGGTGCTGACACCTGCTGAGTCCTAGCAACTGTTACCGGCACATTGCTTACATGAATGGGAATCTCCAACCCCATAAGCTAAGAGGCAGGACTAGCAGTGACACCACTGCCCAAATATGGTCACTGTCCATATTTGAGCAATGATGTCACTCTTCCCCCCACCAGAGGTTAGAACTAACTAGAACCTTCAGGACACCCCTGGTGCAATAAACCATAAGCCCCCCCCCCCGACCACTGGGGCTCTTTCCATCAGTCCTAGGGCCCTTTCTTCTGGTCCCAGGGCCCATCCCTCCAAGCTTGGGGCCCTTCCCACTGATCCTGGGGCCCTTTACTCTGGTTATGGGCCCTTTATTAGGTTCACACTGCTGCAGCCTATCATACTACTTGTATGAAGTTACATGACAAGCAGTGGCGACAAACTATCCACCCAACTCCACACCCCTCCCACCTGGTCGGTCAGGTCACAGACGGCACCCACCACCCCCCCAGGTCAGTTGGTCAGCAGGCTGGGTCACGGGTGGCACGGGCATCACGTCCCCCCCCAGGTTGGTCAGTCAGTTGTCGGACCCAGCACTTACCTCATCTTGCAGGCAGCACCCCAGGCGGTGGGCAGTGGTGGCTTCTCTACAGGCTGCGGACAGCTGATTCCTCACTTTCCCTGCATCTCCTCCCTCCTCCTCCTGCTGGCCAATCCAATTGGATCTGATTTTGGCCAATCGGGTGACAGGTCTCACAACCCACTTCCTGATTGGCTGGGAGAAGTGAATATTCATTCACTATTGTCACACAACTGGGTGGGCTTCATGCGCAGTGCTCATCGCCCCGAGACATCCTTTTTTGAAGCCTAGTAAAGCCTCTGGCTCTAATCATGTGCTTAAAAAAAAACCCTGATTGGAATTCATGCATCTGACTCCCTACATGTAGATTAGGGGACCAGACGTATGAAGGAAGGGGGGGCCATGTGCCCCTAATGGATGAGCCGCCACTGATGACAAGCCAAAACACTTTCATTTTAATGGGTGCAATGCGACTCAAGCCGCAGGGACAAAAAAGGTCCCTGCACTACTTTTCTGTGACTTTGGTGCAATTTAAGGACCATAGACTGCAATATTAAATCACATTTGCAAGCAAGTCGCAAGGAAATCACAAGAATATTGCAAGCAAATTGCACGAATTTGGGGTTGCAGTAGTGTGCTGAAGGGGGACCCTTTCATATGTTCTGCAGCGGCCCCCCTTCCTGCCATCTTGGGGCCCCCTGTGGTGGCAGAACACCAGAGCCTGGTTGAAAGTGTGACTTTTGTAACCGTGGTAGTTCCGCAACTGCTCCCCACCACTTCCCTTATATGTGGGCATCATAATTGATAATGGATTTACAACAAGGGGCATTTTGGGGGATGGTTTCTAAAACTAGAAGCTCACCTTATGGGAAAAAAATAATAAATACAGATATGTTTGCAGAAAATTTGCATCTATACATTTTTTTTCCCTCAGGGGCCTGCAAAGCATTGTATCCGTGATCAGTCTATGGTGGGTGCAATGTCAGACTCCTGCAGACAAGCCCTACAGCTTTCAGCCCGTACCTCTCTATGGGTTGTCAGTTTGAAAGCTGCAGGGCTCATCAGTGCCCTCACAGTTCATTGAGAACTACAAGCCATCTGCTGTGGTGGCAGACAGGACCTGTATTATTATTATTATTATTATTATTATTATACAAGATTTATATAGTGCCAACAGTTTGCACAGAGCTTTACAACATGAGGGCAGAGGGTACAGTTACAATACAATTCAATACAGGAGGGATCAGAGGGCCCTGCTCGTTAGAGCTTACAATCTAGGAGGCAGGGTCAAGTGATACAAAAGGTAATAACTGTGGTGGGATGAGCTGATGGAGAAAGTAAAAATACAGTTGTTAGGTGAGGGCCGGATAGGCTTTTCTGAAGAGATGGGTTTTCATTAAAAAAAAAAATCAGAGTAAGAGATAGTCGTACAGATTGGGGTAGGGTGTTCCATAGGATAGGAGAAGCTCGGGAAAAGTCCTGGAGGCGAGCATGGGAGGAGGTGACAAGGGAACGAGAGAGCAGCAGGTCTTGGGAGGAACGAAGGGAACGAGTAGGTTGGTATTTTGAAACTAGGTTAGTGATGTAGTTGGGGGCCGAGTTGTGGATGGCTTTGTAAGTTGTTGTTAGTATTTTGAATTTAATTTGTTGGGTGAGTGGAAGTAAGTGGAGGGATTGACAGAGAGGAGTAGCAGATGCTGAGCGGTTGGTAAGGTGGATGAGTCGGGCAGCAGCATTCATGATGGACTGAAGGAGGAAGGAGCCTAAGTAAATGTAATCCAATGAGCAGGGAGTCGCAGTTTTCGAGGCGAGAGATGACCAGGGAGTGAATTAGGAGCTTTGTGGTGTCAATGGCTAGAAAGGGGCTTATTTTGGAGATGTTGCGGAGGTTGAGGTGGCAGGATTTGCAAAATGTTTGGAAAGTGTTTGGGGCCAAAAGGATAGTTCAGAGTCCAGGGTTACGCCTAGAAGCTTGGCATGCGGGGACGGGCTGATAGTAGTGCTTTTGATCTTGACAGAGAAATCAGGGGAAGAGGCACGTGGGGGGAGGAAAAATCATGAGCTCAATTTTGGATAGATTGAGTTTGAGGAAGTAGTGTGTCATCCAGACTGATATATCTGTTAGTAAATGAGTGATTCGTGAGAAGACTGAAGAAGTGAGCTGAGGGGTAGAGAGATAGATTTGGGTGTCGTCAGCATAGAGATGGTATTGGAAGCCATGGGAGACTATTACCTGACCCAGGAAGGAGGTGTAGATGGAGAATAAGAGAGGTACAAGAACAGAACCTTGGGGGACCCTGACATAGAAAGGGAGAGGAGAGGAGGAAGTAGAGTTGTAAGTGACACTGAAGGTACAGTTGTATAAATAGGATGAGAACCAGCGAAGAGTACAGTCACAGAGGCGTGGATTTTTTGGAGGAGGAAGGGGTGGTCCACTGTGTCAAAGGCAACAGAGAGGTCTAAGAATAGGAGTACAGAATAGTGTCCATTGGATTTAGGTGTTAGCAGATCGTTTGTGAGTTTTAGGAGAGCAGTTTCAGTGGAGTGTTGAGGGCGGAATCCAGTAGTTAATGTATTCACAGATCTCTGTGAATCTCTGTGAATAAATAATGCGGCTGTGTGGGCAGAGACCTGAACAGTGGCACCTCCACCAACTGTCATGGGGAAGGGGATCAATAGAGAGGTATGGGGGGACTGCTAGAGCATGTTACACCCTAAATCTGGGTGTGTGTAATGGGTAACCAGCTCTAGAAGGTGAACTTAGCATTTGTTTACTTACTCAATTACATGGCGGGGGGGCTGTTTACACTTCTACTTGCCCTGCTGAAGGAGTAATCCAGCGCTAACCACGGGGAAACCAGACCGGAACGCTTCTGGGTCATGTTCCCAGAAACCCTAACACGCAGCTCAGCGGTAATATTTTCCGGAGATATTCTGGACTCAGTTCAGATCTGAAACTCGATATCCAGGGAGTGGTAACTCGTCTGGTGGAGGTGGAAAGAGTGACCGCCCACCATGATGCTGCAATACAAGAAGTCAGTCACATCTCAGATGCACATGCTGATCATCTCCATAAGCTGCACAGACATATGGAGGACCTGGACAATAGAGACAGACGCCACAATATCCGGGTAAGAGGTCTCCCTGAAAAAATTGAACCAGGCCAACTACACCAGGCAACTATATTCAATTAACTTTTAGAGAGTGCTCCAGAAACACCCATTGAAATAGAGCGACTGCATCGGGCTCTACGTCACAGGGGCAGAGACACCGACCCCCCCAGGGATGTTGTAAGCTGCATAGCCAACCTTCGGCTTAAAGAAGAAATCCTCTGAAAGGCGAAAGATAGGAATCGGTTCCTATACCATGGAGCCGAAATCAAGCTGTACCAGGACCTCTCCTATGTCACTTTACAGCACAGGAAAGACCTTCGCCCCCTGCTTGAACATCTCCGTGCCAGAAACATCGCCTATGGATGGAAGTTTCCGTTCTGCCTTTCAGTCACTCATCTGGGACGCACAGTTACCCTGAGAGGCCCAGAAGATGTGCAACCATTCTTTGAGGAACTAGACCTGCCCCCAGTGGAACTTCCCGACTGGTACAGCGGCCTGCATCTACCACCTCTTTCTGAAGGAGAACCCATGGAGCAGCAGATGCGAGGAAGGCCTCTCATGTCCAGACGTCCAAGATCACCGCATCTTGCTTACCCGGTTCCAGCCAACCGACGCTCATCCAATGGAGGGAGCAAGCCATCCTCCCCTGCTCATCGCAGAGCCTGCCGGGACTGAAATGCTTCTCGTAAACCTCTTTTTCTGTTCGCCCCAGTCGTCGTCGCCTAAACACTCAGTTTTAAGTTGTTCGTGATTTTATGGTTCAGGTATGTTATACCTCTCTAACACACTTACCAGGATGTTATCTTATCCCTGAGTACTTTAGTTATTCACATGTTTGAAAGGCTGACTACATGGTTAATATCCATGCTGCATGCTACATTCTGCAGGGTAATGCTTGTGATCAAACATGACTGATCGGTTATGAATTCTTGAAGCAGAAGGTAGGCGATTCCAGGCTATTCCCTCTTGCTTCTATACCAACTTATTGCAGAGTAAAGAGTTGGAGACTCCTAGGGATAAGTATTGTGTACTACAAGGAACTCTTTTTGCAAACCCCACACAAGGGAACAGGTACAATCATTACGGAATAACTTTACCGACATACACATGCTGATATCCACCTCTTCCCTCCTAATCCTGCCCACTCTCTCATCACGTGTACGACACGTATGCTGAATCCCCAACCTCCATGTTATATACTGGATGTACTTTGATCAGCCTAACCCTTATACCAGACACTGTAGTGGTTTATCACATTCCCTATGTTGAGAAGTATGCTATCTGTCCTGACACCTTTATCTTACACAGTTAATGCCGATGTTTTAAAAAAAAATTGGAGGATTTATTACTGTTGCTTGTTATAAGCCTATTTATCCCTGCTATAATAACTCTGACCATGCGCAGTATAGCCAATACAGTCACCAAACCACTCATCTCAGCATATGCCTCCTACGAATACTAGACACCCGATTGTGGGCTGTTTCTTTTATCTCTGTCTACAACAAGCCCTGTAGTGAAAATTTGGAGATGGTCCTATATATATTTAAATACCTACAGTACATTTCTATGTAAAACATACCACCACGCCGCTATACTGACTACATCTGCGGAGGGTTGACTCTTACATAACTGTGTAATATTTCTGACAGTTACTCATGTAGTTAGTGGTATAATGACTGTCTAATACCTCTTCTTAAGCTTAATCTGTATTTGAGCACGCCTTATTCATTTAAAAAAAAAAATACAAATAAATAATTAACGCTATAACTGTGTATAAAGGCCTTATCCCACCTAGGGGAAGCTACTCTTCTTCCCAGCTAACTTGAGGTGAGATCCAACCCATCCTCTCACACTGAGATTATTGCTGCCGAATCACGCTTAGCCACCCCTACAAATCTGTCGCCTCTCTTATTCAGTGGCTGGGTTGGCGGGGTGGGGGAGCTGCACCCTGGTATCAGAGATTACCCTGCTCTTCTGAAATCTACTTGTCCACTTATATGTCAGTTGTGTGTCATATATTTCATCAGGTGGTAAAAATAAATAAATGAAAACAGCGCTGGCAAAAATTAGTGCAAAAAACTGTTCCAGCTGCTGGATGCAAGTGCTACAACTTGATAATAATTACACAGAAAAATACAGCGCTGGCAACTAGCACATGAAATGATGAGTTTAAATATAACTACAAAATTGCACTAAGTGCTCAATGTATCAAGTGACATATAATGAAAGTGAAATAAATCTGTTTGGAAACAAAAACATTGACAATAGAATATACGTCAATATTTAGTAAAATAAATATATATGCACATAATCAGATAAAAAATCCTAGGATGGATGTAGACATTCCTCAGGATAAGACCCACTAAGCAGTAATGGCAGACTTCCAGCTCCTTAGCCAAGGTTTGCATACAGTCACCTGAGATGCTACAGCAATTGCAGGAGAATGGAATGAGACTTGGACTGCTGTCATTGGGATATAGCCTTGAAAACCGCGGACATCATATTCCACCCAAAAAGATATGAAAAAAGATATAGTATAATACCGTAGGGAAGAGGATCAGATGCGCATAATAGCACTACTCACAGAATGGAGACTGCAAACAGGTATTCAGAATTGTCCGTGAACGCCGCAATGATAGCGTGCGTTCCACAGAGAACAGGAAACAGCGTCACTGGTTACGAACGTGAGCCGGATATTGCCTCGCCGCGTTTCGCCGCTCCTCCAGGGTGTCATCAAAGACATCCATGTCTTTGATGATGCCCTGGAGGAGGGGTGAAACGCGTCGACGCAATATCCGCATGTTACATTTCATTATGGCTCTCTATACAGAGCCTTCAGCTAGGGTCAGGGTCAATGGCCTCCTGTCAAAAGCCTTCTCCATCCATAACAGGACTAGACAAGGGTGTCCCCTTTCCCCATTGTTGTTCGTGCTTACACTTGAACCTTCCTTAGATGCATACGGGAGAATGATAACATTAAAGGGATAACAATTTCAAAACATCAATATAAAGTAGCAGCCTTTGCAGATGTTGTCCTGCTATTCCTTTCCGAGCCGCACATCACCTTGCCTAACCTTATCCAAGATTTCCGTCTCTTTCAATATGTTTTTAACTTAAGAATAAACTTTAGCAAATCCAATGCCCTAAATGTCACCTTACCAAAGCCATTAGTAGAACAGTGCAAAATAAATTCCAATTCCACTGGTAATCAGAGATAATAACATATCTAGGGATACAACTGCCTACACGTCTATCTGAACTCTATGGCAGAAACTACCCATTTTTTCCTGGTTTGGGAGAGCGGCTATATTAAAAATGAATGTGCTCCCATGCTTACTTTATGTCTTGCAGGCAGTACCCATAGAATTACCTTCAACATTCTTGCATACCTATCAGAAAATATGCACAATCTTTCTTTGTGGCAGAAAACGCCCATGCATCAGCTAAACTAATGCCGCGTACACACGATCGGACTTTACGGCAGACTTTGTCCGGCGTACTTTTCGACGGACTTTACGATGGACTTTCCAAATGAACAAACTTGCCTACACACAATCAACCAAAGTCCGACGGATTCGTACGTGATGACATACGACCGGACTAAAACAAGGAAGTTCATAGCCAGTAGCCAATAGCTGCCCTAGCGTCGTTTTTTGTCCGTCGGACTAGCATACAAACGAGCGGACTTTTTGACCCGACTCGAGTCCTTCGGACAGATTTGAAACATGTTTCATTTCTAGGTCCGTCAAACTTTTGAGAAAACAAAGTCCGCTGGAGCCCACACACGAGCGAATTGTCCGACGAAATCCAGTATGCCGGACCAAGTATGCCGTAAAGTCCAATCGCATGTACGTGGCATAAGCCTACCGAAATCCAAAGGGGGGATAGGTCTTCCAGACCTAAGTAAATATCAATGGGCCTGCCATCTAGCCAGAATAATTAACTGGCATGCACATGATAAAGCAAAGGACTGGGTACAGCTGGAAGCATCATTTTCGAAGAGAGTCCTCTGAAACCCACCACATGGCTGACAATCGGCCAACTCCCACCTCCTCTGCAAAATCATCCGCTTATTAAACCGACCATTGTCAGCTTCCACAAAGCGTGTACTGAAACCGAAATATCATCGACGGGTCCCATAACACAATTGCAAATTAATCCAGACTTTCAGCCTGGGACATTCCTTGCCTTTCTAGCAGGGGCAGATCCAACCGATGGGCTTCGGGCAGGGACGCTACTGGATAGTGAGCACTTGGCCTCCCAATCGCCAGACGCTCATATAACCCCATGGACATATATTCAACTCCGTCACTTCTTCCAAACCTCAGCTCACACTACCAAAATGTCTCGGCCACTTACCCCGTTCGAACATATATGCTCAAAAGCTGACCCTCAACAACACGTCATCTCTACAGTCTATGGTCTCCTTGGAGAACATACACCACTGAATACAGGCAAAGCATGTTGTGCCTGGGAGAGAGACTTGGCTGTCGACATCCCCTTGGAAGGGTGGGAATGTATATTTCATGTTATCCACAAAGGCTTGGTAAATGTCTCAACCCAGGAGACCAACTACAAACATATGTCTAGATGGCACAGAACCCCAGCATTAATACATAAGTTCGATCCTACATGCCCCAACCGATGTTGGAGATGTCAGCAGGAGGTAGGCATGCTTTTGCATGTATGGTGGGAATGCCCACTTCTGCAACCCTTTTGGACTGCAGTACATTCAACCACCCTTCAGGTTACCACAGACACACTTGAGTACTCACCAGCACAGTACCTGCTGCATTACACCTCACCACCCTTTTAAGAATTATCATAAATCTCTAGCAATGCACATGGTAAACGCAGCTATGTCATGCATACCAGTACATTGGAAATCGACACGGGTGCCTTCTATAAAGGAACGGTTCACACGCATTATTAAATTGACTGAAATGGAGGAGCTGATACACATAGCTAAAGAAACACCAGACAAATATAATTCAACATGGGCCTGTTAGCTTCACTTTCGCACAACAGATGCATACAATCACATAATGAACAATGGTCACTCACAGACCCATGCCGCAGACCCCAATACTCCTTGAAACTCACCTCCCTTTAAAAAGGCACCACTTTCTACATCACCTCCCAATCCAGATGACACATGCCCCAACCTTTAGAACATTTTGATAAGTTAATTGATACATTCATTGATTACCACTAGGGATGAGCTTCGTGTTCGAGTCGAACCCATGTTCGATTCGAACATTGGCTGTTCGATCGTTCGTCGAATTGCGAACGATATGGGCCGTTCGCGCCAAATTCGTGTGGCGCGTCACGGCCCATAATTCACTGCGGCATCGCAGTGCATTGCTGGCTGATGATTGGCCAAGCATGCACTATGACCCGCATGCTTGGCCAATCACAGCGCCGTCAGTAGAGAGAGCTGTAATTGGCCAAAGCCAGGGTGGCTTTGGCCAATTATGGCTCAGGGGATTTAGTACACACCCCACACTATATAAGGCCGCCTGCACGGCGGCCCTGTGTAGTGTGTGTTCCGGTGTGCTGAGAGATAGAGAGAGAGAGAGACAGTGTCATTTGATTTGAGTTAGATAGATTAGGCAGAACAGTCAGTCAGTTAGCTGCACTTACAGTGTATTGTGTATATATATGCATCCCAGATGTTGCATATATATATATACACTGTATTCAGTTTAGCTAGATCCGTTCCTGTTATCTTCTATCTAGACTATTTACATTTAGTGCAGTGCGTCCTGCTCACAGTGTTCAGCTAGATCCGTTCCTGCTAATTACATTTAGTGCAGTGCATCCTGCTCACAGTGTTCAGCTAGATCTGTTCCTGCTATTTACATTTAGTGCAGTGCGTCCTGCTCACAGTGTTCAGCTAGATCCGTTCCTGTTATCTTCTAGACTATTTACATTTAGTGCAGTGCGTCCTGCTCACAGTGTTCAGCTAGATCCGTTCCTGCTATTTACATTTAGTGCAGTGCGTCCTGCTCACAGTGTTCAGCTAGATCCGTTCCTGCTATTTACATTCAGTGCAGTGCGTCCTGCTCACAGTGTTCAGCTAGATCCGTTCCTGCTATTTACATTTAGTGCAGTGCGTCCTGCTCACAGTGTTCAGCTAGATCCGTTCCTGTTATCTTCTAGACTATTTACATTTAGTGCAGTGCGTCCTGCTCACAGTGTTCAGCTAGATCCGTTCCTGCTATTTACATTTAGTGCAGTGCGTCCTGCTCACAGTGTTCAGCTAGATCCGTTCCTGTTATCTTCTAGACTATTTACATTTAGTGCAGTGCGTCCTGCTCACAGTGTTCAGCTAGATCCGTTCCTGCTATTTACATTTAGTGCAGTCAGTGCGTCCTGCTCACAGTGTTCAGCTAGATCCGTTCCTGCTATTTACATTTAGTGCAGTGCGTCCTGCTCACAGTGTTCAGCTAGATCCGTTCCTGTTATCTTCTAGACTATTTACATTTAGTGCAGTGCGTCCTGCTCACAGTGTTCAGCTAGATCCGTTCCTGCTATTTACATTTAGTGCAGTGCGTCCTGCTCACAGTGTTCAGCTAGATCCGTTCCTGTTATCTTCTAGACTATTTACATTTAGTGCAGTGCGTCCTGCTCACAGTGTTCAGCTAGATCCGTTCCTGCTATTTACATTTAGTGCAGTGCGTCCTGCTCACAGTGTTCAGCTAGATCCGTTCCTGCTATTTACATTTAGTGCAGTGCGTCCTGCTCACAGTGTTCAGCTAGATCCGTTCCTGTTATCTTCTAGACTATTTACATTTAGTGCAGTGCGTCCTGCTCACAGTGTTCAGCTAGATCCGTTCCTGTTATTTACATTTAGTGCAGTGCGTCCTGCTCACAGTGTTCAGCTAGATCCGTTCCTGCTATTTACGTTTAGTGCAGTGCGTCCTGCTCACAGTGTTCAGCTAGATCCGTTCCTGCTATTTACATTTAGTGCAGTGCATCCTGCTCACAGTGTTCAGCTAGATCCGTTCCTGCTATTTACATTTAGTGCAGTGCGTCCTGCTCACAGTGTTCAGCTAGATCCGTTCCTGTTATCTTCTAGACTATTTACATTTAGTGCAGTGCGTCCTGCTCACAGTGTTCAGCTAGATCCGTTCCTGCTATTTACATTTAGTGCAGTGCGTCCTGCTCACAGTGTTCAGCTAGATCCGTTCCTGCTATTTACATTTAGTGCAGTGCGTCCTGCTCACAGTGTTCAGCTAGATCCGTTCCTGTTATCTTCTAGACTATTTACATTTAGTGCAGTGCGTCCTGCTCACAGTGTTCAGCTAGATTCCTACTGACACAGGCAGGCTTGTCTTGTTACAGTATATAAAGCTACCTGAAGAAAATTACAGGTGTTCTATCCCAGCTTAGTGCAGCTACAGGCCATTAGTATGTCTGGAAGGCCAAGAAGGAGAGGCAGACAGTCACAAGCCAATAAGAGAGGGCAAGCAGGCTCTGTGTCTAGTGCTGGTCGTGGAGACGGTGCATCCTCATCAGCACGTGGCCATGGGACACGCTTGGCCTTTTTTTCGGCAGCTGGCCGTGTTGAGCCGCAACATGCAGAAAACTTGGTCGAGTGGATGACCAAGCCGTCCTCATCCTCCTCATCCTCTCTCACCCATGCCCAGGGTGCTTTGTCTGGCAAAGCAGCGGCCTCTTCCCTCAGCTCAATGTCATCAGTGACTCCTTCCCTAGCTCCACCATGTCCTCATGAGGATTCCCTCGAACTGTTTGAGCACAGTGTTGGGTACATGCTCCAGGAGGATGCCCAGCGTTTGGAAGGCTCTGATGATGATACTGAGCTCGATGAAGGCAGTAACATGAGCACGGACAGAGGGGGTGCCCAAGAAGGACAGCAATCTGGCAGTCATGCTCCCCCTGCTGCAGCATACTGCCAGGTTTGCTCCAGTGATGAGGAGGGAGGGGATGATGAGGTCACTGACTCAACGTGGGTGCCTGATAGGAGAGAGGAGGAGGAGGAGGAGGAGGAGGAGGAGGCGGCACATCACCAACGAGGCAGGATGCCCTCCAGGGGCCAGCCTAAGGGCAGCACATTGACTGCATCACACCCCAAAGCTCCACATGTGCAGGGCGCTGCAGTCTCTGCGCGTTATTCAAAAAGTTCTTTGGTGTGGGCCTTTTTTGAGACGAGTGCATCAGATCGCACCGCTGCTATTTGCAACATATGTCTCAAGCGTATCTCGCGTGGCCAAAATATCTCCCGCTTGGGTACCACATGCTTGACCAGACATATGTTGACCTGCCATGCAGTTCGTTGGCAAGCGTATCTAAAAGACCCACACCAAAGAACAAAGAGGATCTCTCCTTGCTCCTCATCAGCTGAGATTTCCAACCCCACTAGACCTTCAGTCCTCTCTGAGACCTGCAGTGAGAGGAATGAAGGTGTAGAATTAGGTGTGTCACAGCCAAGTACTTGTGCGCAATCTGCTTTTGGTACACCAACGTCAGATTGCACCAGGCAAATTTCCCTGCCCCAGCTGCTGCACCGCCGAAAAAGTTTGCTCCCAGCCATCCACATGCCCAGCGGTTGAATGCTCCCCTTCCGTGAGTTTGTGGAATGTGCGGTTCCTCAGTGGCAGGTGCCCAAAAGCCACTTTTTCTCACGGAAGGCGATTCCGGCTCTCTACCGGCATGTGGAAGGCAATGTCCATGCCTCGCTGGACAGGGCGGTCAGCGGTAAGGTGCATATTACCGCTGACTCATGGTCCAGCAGGCATGGACAGGGACGTTACCTAAGTTTCACGGCGCATTGGGTGACTCTGCTGGCAGCTGGGAAGGATGCAGGACAAGGTGCAGTAGTGTTGGAGGTTGTTACGCCACCACGCCTCCAAAATGCTGATTGTGACACACCTCTCTCCTCCACCCCCTCCTCTTCTTCTTCCTCCATGGCCTCTTCCTCGGAACCAGCGGTGCTCCGTAGGCGTTCAAGGGGCTACGCAAGTACGCAGGCCAAAAGATGCCATGCGGTGCTTGAGCTGGTGTGCTTGGGGGACAGGAGCCACACTGGGGCAGAGGTTCTGTCAGCTCTGCAGGGGCAGGTTCAGAGGTGGTTGACGCCACGCCAACTTAAGGCAGGAATGGTGGTTTGCGACAATGGCACCAACCTCCTCTCTGCCCTCCGACAGGGACAAATGACCCATGTGCCCTGTTTGGCTCACGTCCTTAACTTGGTGGTGCAGCGGTTCTTGGGCAGGTACCCGGGCTTACAGGATGTCCTGAGGCAGGCCAGGAAAGTCTGTGTGCATTTCCGCCGGTCATATAATGCCAGTGCTCGGCTGACGGACCTCCAAAAGGAGTTTAACCTGCCCAAGAACCGCCTAATCTGTGACATGCCCACCAGGTGGAACTCAACGTTGGCCATGCTGCAGCGGCTGCACACGCAGCAGAGGGCCATCAATGAGTACCTGTGCGACTATGGCACCAGGACAGGGTCAGGGGAGCTTGGTTTTTTTTCCCCACGCCAGTGGGCCATGATCAGAGATGCATGCACTGTCCTGTCACCATTCGAGGAGGCCACGAGGATGGTGAGCACTGACAGTGCATGCATCAGTGACACTGTCCCCCTTGTCCACCTGTTGGAGCACACGCTGCGTGGAATAATGGACAGGGCACTTGAGGCAGAACAGAGGCAGGAAGAGGAGGAATTCCTTAGCTCTCAAGGCCCCCTTTATCCAGAGGACGAGGAGGAGGAGGAGGAGGAGGAAGATTGTGTCAGTATGGAGGTGGAGCCTGGCACTCAGCATCAGCAGCAGTCTTTAAGGGATCAGTCACAAGGAACACATGGACTTGTACGTGGCTGGGAGGAGGTGGCTGCGGACGTTGTTGTCCTTAGTGACCCAGAGGACTCCGGACCGAATGCCTCAGCAAACCTACGCTGCATGGCCTCCCTGATCCTGCAAAGCCTGCGTAAGGATCCTCGTATTCGTGGTATCAAGGAGAAGGACCAATACTGGCTGGCAACCCTCCTTGATCCACGTTACAAGGGTAAGGTTGCGGACCTTATCTTGCCATCGCAGAGGGAGCAGAGGATGAAACATCTTCGGGAGGCCTTGCAGAAAGGTCTGTGCAACGCGTTCCCAGAGACTGGGAGGTTACAAACTCCTGTTTCTGGACAACGTGTTGCTGAGGCTTCGGTCAGTCAAAGAAGGAGCGGTGGAGAAGGTGGCCGTCTGACCGATGCGTTCAGACAATTTTTTGGTCCGCAGCCCCAAGGTATGATCGGTTCCAGCAACCATCGCCAGCGTCTGTTTTACATGGTGCAGGAATACCTAGGGGCAAGATCAGACTTGGACACCTTTCCCACCGAAAATCCTCTGGGTTACTGGGTCTTGAGGATGGATCACTGGCCAGAAGCTTGCACAGTATGGCCTGTCCTGCTGGCCTGTCCTGGCCTGTCCTGCATCCAGCGTTCTTTCGGAACGCACATTCAGTGCTGCTGGAGGCGTGGTAACCGATCACAGGGTGCGTCTGTCCACCGACTCGGTCGATCGGCTGACCTTCATAAAAATGAATCAGTCTTGGATCACCACCAGCTACCAAGCACCTGATGCTGATTAACCGAATAATTTTTTTTGAAATCTCAGATCCCTTCAAAGACTGCCTATGCTGATGCTGAGTGACTATCCCTGAGTAATTATCCTCTTCCTCCTCAATCATCACGCTGATAGCTTGTAAGAACATTTTTGGTTCTGGGCGCCACCACCAGTGCCTAAGGCACAATTTTTCAGCCCCTGTTTAACAGGGGCGTGTAATTACAATTTTTGATGTAATACTTTGCAGCAGGGCTCGTTCCTGCATTCCAACTAGACTGTCTGTGAGGGGTTGCAGTGTTGTGGCACCAGCACCAGTGCCTAAGGCCCAATTTTTCTGCCCCTGTCTAACAGGGGCGTGTAATTACAATTTTTGATGCAATACTTTGCAGCAGGGCTCGTTCCTGCGTTCCAACTAGAGTGTCTGTGAGGGGTTGCAGTGTTGTGGCACCAGCACCAGTGCCTAAGGCCCAATTTTTCTGCCCCTGTCTAACAGGGGCGTGTAATTACAATTTTTGATGCAATACTTTGCAGCAGGGCTCGTTCCTGCGTTCCAACTAGAGTGTCTGTGAGGGGTTGCAGTGTTGTGGCACCAGCACCAGTGCCTAAGGCCCAATTTTTCTGCCCCTGTCTAACAGGGGCGTGTAATTAGAATTTTTGAAGCAATACTTTGCAGCAGGGCTCGTTCCTGCGTTCCAACTAGAGTGTCTGTGAGGGGTTGCAGTGTTGTGGCACCAGCACCAGTGCCTAAGGCCTAATTTTTCAGCTCCTGTTCAACAGGGGCATGTAATTACAATTCTTGATCTAATATTTCACAGCAGGGCCCTGTGAGGGCTTACAGTGTTGTGGCCACAGCAACACCTAAGGCCCAAATTTCTGCTGAGTATATAGGGCAGGACCCTACTTTCAAACATCTAACTTACAAACGACTCCTACTTGCAAACGGAAGGAGACAACAGGAAGTGAGATGAAATCTACCCCTAGGAAGGGAAATTCTCTCCTGTAAGAGTTAATATGGGAAAACAATTTCTCCTTTCCACTGATGCTTTCCAATCCTTGTTCCACAAAAAAACCCAAATTTTCAAAAAACATTTTTCATTGGGACAAAAAAGTGAGGTGAAATCTTCTGAAGAGGAGGAAAGACAGCAAAACAAATGTCACAGGGGTGATAACCCTTCCCTATGTTTTCCAAAAAGCTTAGAAAAGATTTTTTGGCTGGAGCTAAACACGTTAAAAATGTTCAAAATTACAAAGAGATTCTACTTAACAACAAACCTACAGTCCCTGTCTTGTTTGCACCGCCTGTATACTGCTGTTCAGAGTATATAGGGCCTGGTGGCCCCACACCTTTCCTTATTTTAATTTGGGTGCGGGGTTCCCCTTAATATCCATACAAGACCCAAAGGGCCTGGTAATGGACTGGGGGGTACCCATGCCGTTTGTCTCACTGATTTTCATCCATATTGCCATGACCCGACATGACATTAAACCCGCAAGCAGTTTTAAATGAGATTTTTTCCTTTAAAAATGACATTTGGTGCAGGGACTGTTCTAAACACGGGAAACACGCGTCACTTTACAGGCATACTATAGACACCCCCCAGGTACGATATTTAAAGGAATATTTTACTTTTTTTTTTTTTACTTTAAGCATCATTAAAATCACTGCTCCCGAAAAAACGTCCGTTTTTAAAAGTTTTTTTTGCATTGATACATGTCCCCTGGGGTAGGACCCGGGTCCCCAAACCCTTTTTAGGACAATACCATGCAAATTAGCCTTTAAAATGAGCACTTTTGATTTCGAACGTTCGAGTCCCATAGACGTCAATGGGGTTCTAACGTTCGTGCGAACTTTCGGTCCGTTCGCGGGTTCTGGTGCGAACCGAACCGGGGGGTGTTCGGCTCATCCCTAATTACCACACCCCATTGCTAATGACATATTACGGATAAGGATGCGTGAGCTGCCAAACATTTCTCTGGGAGACCCTTGTAGGGTTTTTTTCTCCCTCTCTCTCCTACTCGCTTCTATTCTTCATCCCTGTCTCTAGACCCTCAGGCTGAAGAGTTTCTCCATAGCAAGGTACACTACAATAATAGGAGGACAACAGAGGCCAAAGTGGATATAAGACTACAACCACACAACACACAACAGATCCCTCCAAGAATAAAAATTTGTACGCCTTACCCCTGGTAGGAGAAACTTTCATTCCCTAATACCTCTCATGCCGCGTACACACGAGCGGACATTACGGCGGACTTTGCCCGGCGGACTTTTCGACGTACTTTCCGACGGACTTTGTGAATGAACGGACTTGCCTACACACAATCCACCAAAGTCCGTCGAATTCGTACGTGATGACGTACGACCGGACTAAAACAAGGAAGTTCATAGCCAGTAGCCAATAGCTGCCCTAGTGTGGCTTTTTGTCCGTCGAACTAGCATACAGACGGCGGACTTTTCGACCGGACTCGATTTCAACGGATAAATTTAAAACAAGTTTTAAATCTAATTCCGTCCAACTTTTGAGAAAACAAAGTCCGCTGGAGCCCACACACATCGAATTGTCCGACGAAATCCAGTCCGCCGGGCAAAATCCGCCGTAATGTCCGCTCGTGTGTACGCGGCATCACTCACTCTTCTCCGATCTTCTCACTTTCCTATACTCAAGATGTTCTCTAAGCTTATAAGCTCTCAATAACCATTTTTGAGATAAGTTGTTATAAATTTTATAAATTAAAGACCCATATACTGCTAACCCGACTTTTAACCTCAAGTTTAAATGTTATGCATTTCCATATAGGCAATTCAAATGTAAACGTTTTGATGCTGTTAGCTGACCCACGAAAGCACTGTTTTCCTATAACTCATCTGCTAGGAATGTCTTTGACTATGAGATGTTTGTAATGTTCAATATGTAAAAGATGTTTACCCGTATGTAAAACAAAACTTTAAAAAAAAAATAAATAAATTGTGTATGTAAAATACCTTCTAGCAATGAAACGCATCTGATTTCCTTCACCAATAAAATGTTATGCCTCGTTAGTTAATGACAATTTCTGATTTGGCTCACCTTGAAGATAAATCAGGTCGTGTTCAGGCAGCTCCTTCAATAAACGTCCTTCTTTAAACCTACATGCCAGATGCTCAGTCATTATATAGCATTGGTGAGCAGGAAATCCAGACTTGTGTGGAGTGAACTCAAACCAAGCTTCTGAAATAAGAAGATTTTCCTCCAGTTATCGTCCATCCTGAGATGTATGTAAGCACATGAGTGCCACCTGCAGTGGAGAATGTAGATGTCACCAATCTACATTCTCCACTGCAGGTGACACTCGTCCAGAACAGTGATGCAGCTGGAGGAGGAAGGAAAGGGAAACTTGGTTTCTCTATGGTTTCCTCAGTCCCTTGGAGCAGCGGTCCAGTTGGTTACGCTGGTTCTAGGTGAACCTGGCGGCCACCTTTAGTAAGCAGAGTCTTTCTATATCCCTGCCCCCTGGGTTTCGACACACTTTCATGCAAATGGCTAGTGCAGGGACAGATCCCCTATTTGTCAGGGATAACATTAGCGTTAGGGAGAGGTTCTGGAGGAGTTGGAAAAGCATAGGGTCTACGTCTGATCTACAGAAAGCTCCTTTTGGGGTTGGACCGGCTGCATCTCGCCCTCCTCGATAGATGCTGTCTTCAGTTTGGGTCTACGCATTGCTGAATTGCTCACAAAATTATTGTAAGTGTACCAGCCAGGTCTGTTGTATTGTTTCCAAGTTTTGCAATACATAATTTTCTGCAACTTGAGACTGTGTGTGCTTCCTGCTGCCGCACCACGCTGCACCTACCCAACATGTGTCCTCTACACACTGAAGAGTCACTTCTATTTCCTGTTCATTACAAACAATGACCTTCCAAGCTTCATCAAGGACAAACAATAAATAAAAACTGTAAAGTTGGCCATGTACTAAAAGAAGTTTGAAAACTTTTAATTTCTGAATATTCGTCTGATTTTTTAATTGTTGGTGAAGGTCAAATTGATGCTCATTTTTTATGAGAACATTTGATGGTTTAAGATGGAAAATTTCTCTGCAATTAACAAATTTTTAACAGGGAATTTTTTTTTTTCATTCTGAAAATTCCATTCCATTCATTCCAAAATTGAATGTTAAAGTGGACCTTTACTTAACCTTTTGCCACCCAGGTAATGCATATAAGTGATGGCAAGAGTATGGGCTTTAACACCTACAAGCCACACATATGTGTTAGTGTAAACATATGTAAACCTAATGTCACTTTGGTGGCCATCTTGAATCAGTCAAGATTCCAGTTCCTGGGCTTGGCGTGCTTTATGCAATTTGCTAGCGTAGGGACAGGTTCCCCGTCTGGCAGGGACTGTAGTAGAGTTAGGGAAAGATTCTGGAGGAGTAGGTACAGTGCAGGAACTGTCTACCTCTCCAGAAAGCCTCCCCTTTGGGTGTGGAACGGCCAGGCCATATTCTACCTCTTGTGGCAGATGCTGTCAGTGCTTTCCAGTCTTCACACCACTGTACCATCAGTGTTGCAGTTAAAAGTGGTTCCGGTGGTTCCGGTTGGGTGGGCCTTCTCACTGGGCCAGTTCGTATTTACTGAACTTTGCTACAATATAATGCTGTTAATCAACTTAGACTCTATGTGTTCTCTGCCCACCGCACAACGCTGCATCTAACTCACACGCTGTCAAAGACAGCTCTTGGTCCGTTCTAATGATCAGGAGTTGGAGGTACTCGCTCCCAATCATGTGGCCACTGTGACAGCCAGTAGCGGCCCATCCATTAGCGGTGCAGGGGCACTGTCCCCCCATTCCATGCATCCGGCCCCCTAATCAACATGGGGGGTGCCGGAAGCATGGATTTCAATGTGTTTTTTTGTTTTTTGAAGCATGTGATTAGAGCCAGAGGCTCTAATTGGCTTAAAAAAGGGTGGGCTCGGGGCAAAGAGCGCTGCAGCCCGAGCCCCCCCACTTGTGTGACATTAGCTTCTCCTCCCAGTCAATCAGGAAGCGGCTCCTGAGACTCAATTGGCCAGAAGTCTTAGGATGGGAGGAGAAGCATCGGCCCGGCAGCAGCAATCTCTCCTAGAGCCCTACCCAGATTGATTCAGCAGTGCACTGCCACTTTGTCCTCCTCCCTGCACCTATCCTGTATAAGGAAAGGAGGCCATAGATCATGTGGGGGGTGGCCATGGATCGCCGCCTATCGAGCACCGGGGGGGGTGCAGTGCAAGTAGATCGCTGGATCGCCGCTGTGATTAAGCGCTGCAAGCCATGCACGGTTAGGTCTGATCGTTCGAGTGAGGGGGCCAGGCCTGTTTGCTGCCCCCCCCCAATTTCGACCACCAACCTCCACTGGTGACAGCCAATCACAGTGGTCATTTGATAGGTGGCTCCTTACTGCCTCCCAATCATACAGACCCTATGCACATCCGTGGGAGTGACTTCATCCCGGATAGGCCAATTAAAATGGCCAAAGGAACACAACCTGGAAGAAGATCAACTACAGATGACAGCACTTGGTGAGGAGGCTCCTGAACACCTCATGGCTGGAGTAGAGGTGAGTAAAGTTCCACTTTAAAAGTAATACAATTTTGAATGTACTAATGAGTAATTTCACATGATTGCTTGTAGGAATGTTTATTCGAAAGTCTACTAGCGTATGGCCAGCTTTATTTCTCCACTAGATTGATTGGCAGGGCTTAAGCTGGATGGAATCATCTTACCAGGGAAGGAGCTTTTAGATCCTGGCTGTAATGAAGTGGGCAAAGCAGTGTATGAAAGAAGTATATGGAAGAAGTATACAGAAGCAGAGGGATAAAGGCCAATCCAAGGCATAATTGTTGTTTTTATTATCCGTCATCATATCAGAATCATACATCCCATATGGCGAGTAATTATTAAGAAGTCTGTTTTAGTAATATTACCTGAATCGTTTTCATATATTTTATCCTGTCTCACAGCAGAGTAGATGGGATACGGGACTTCACCGATTTCACACAACTTCTTGTGACTGGACAGCTTTCCTTCATTAATCTGCAGAAGAAAGAGATGAATATTAATAGTGCATGTATCCCAAGGTTCAGTGTTACTAGTGGTGTACCCCAAGGTTTAGTGTTACTAGTGGTGTACTCCAAGGTTTAGTGTTACTAGTGGTGTACTCCAAGGTTCAGTGTTATTAGTGGTGTACTCCAAGGTTCAGTGTTATTAGTGGTGTACCCCAAGGTTCAGTATTATTAGTGATATACTCCAAGGTTCAGTCTGATTAGTAGTGTACCCCAAGGTTCAGTGTTATTAGACGTGTACCCCAAAGGTTCAGTGTTAATAGTTATGTACCCCGAGGTTTAGCGTTATTAGTGGTGTACCCCAATGTTCAGTGATATTAGCAATGTACCCCAAGGTTCAGTGTGATTAGTAGCGTACCCCAAGGTTCAGTGTGATTAGTGGTGTACCTCAAGGTTCAGTGCTGGTGGTTCACCCCAAGGTTCAGTGTTATTAGTGGGGCACCCCAAGGTTCTGTGGTCTTAGTGGTGTACTCCAAGGTTCAGTCTGATTAGTGGTGTACCCCTAGGTTCAGTGATATTAGCGATGTACCCCAAGGTTCAGTGTTATTAGTGGTGTACCCCAAGGTTCAGTGTTATTAGTGGTGTACCCCAAGGTTCTGTGGTCTTAGTGGTGTACTCCAAGGTTCAGTCTGATTAGTGGTGTACCCCTAGGTTCAGCATTATTAGTGGTGTACCCCAGTGTTTAGCAATATTAGTGGTGTACCCCAAGGTTCAGTGTTATTAGTGATATACTCCAAACTTCAGTCTGATTAGTGGTGTACCCCTAGGTTCAGCATTATTAGTGGTGTACCCCAGTGTTTAGCAATATTAGTGGTGTACCCCAAGGTTCAGTATTATTAGTGATATACTCCAAGGTTCAGTCTGATTAGTGGTGTACCCCATGGTTCAGTGTTATTAGTGGTGTACCCCAAGGTTCAGTGTTATTATTATTCAGTCTGATTAGTGGTGTACCCCTAGGTTCAGCATTATTAGTGCTGTACCCCAATGTTTAGCAATATTAGTGGTGTACCCCAAGGTTCAGTGTTATTAGTGATATACTCCAAGCTTCAGTCTGATTAGTGGTGTAACCCAAGGTTCAGAGTTACTAGTGGTGTACCTCAATGTTTAGCAATATTAGTGATGTACCCCAAGGTTCAGTATTATTAGTGATATACTCCAAGGTTCAGTCTGATTAGTGGTGTATACAATGAAAGAGGATATTCAGAGCTGACGTAAACAGACACAGCAAAAAATGAACCTCTGGCAAACACTCAAGATTAATTCAGAAAATACCTCAAATAAGCATAAAAGTAACCACTTTTTTACTTTTATGATTAGTGGTGTACCCCAAGGTTCAGTGTTATTAGTGGTGTACCCCAAGGTTCAGTGTAATTAGTGGTGTACCCCAAGGTTCTGTGGTCTTAGTGGTGTACTCCAAGGTTCAGTCTGATTAGTGGTGTACCCCTAGGTTCAGCATTATTAGTGGTGTATAGGGATGAGCTTCGTGTTCGAGTCGAACCCATGTTCGACTCGAACATCGGCTGTTCGACCGTCCGTCGAATTGCGAACGTTATGGGCCATTCGCGCCAAATTCGTGTGGCGCGTCACGGCCCATAATTCACTGCGGCATCGCAGTGCATTGCTGGCTGATGATTGGCCAAGCATGCACTATGACCCGCATGCTTGGCCAATCACAGCGCCGTCAGTAGAGAGAGCTGTAATTGGCCAAAGCCAGGGTGGCTTTGGCCAATTATGGCTCAGGGGATTTAGTACACGCCCCACACTATATAAGGCCGCCTGCACGGTGGCCCTGTGTAGTGTGTGTTCCGGTGTGCTGATAGAGAGAGAGACAGACAGTGTCATTTGATTTGAGTTAGATAGATTAGGCTAGATCTGTTCCTGCTATTTACATTTAGTGCAGTGCGTCCTGCTCACAGTGTTCAGCTAGATCCGTTCCTGCTATTTACATTTAGTGCAGTGCGTCCTGCTCACAGTGTTCAGCTAGATCCGTTCCTGCTATTTACATTTAGTGCAGTGCGTCCTGCTCACAGTGTTCAGCTAGATCTGTTCCTGCTATTTACATTTAGTGCAGTCAGTGCGTCCTGCTCACAGTGTTCAGCTAGATCCGTTCCTGCTATTTACATTTAGTGCAGTCAGTGCGTCCTGCTCACAGTGTTCAGCTAGATCTGTTCCTGCTATTTACATTTAGTGCAGTCAGTGCGTCCTGCTCACAGTGTTCAGCTAGATCCGTTCCTGCTATTTACATTTAGTGCAGTCAGTGCGTCCTGCTCACAGTGTTCAGCTAGATCCGTTCCTGCTATTTACATTTAGTGCAGTGCGTCCTGCTCACAGTGTTCAGCTAGATCCGTTCCTGCTATTTACATTTAGTGCAGTGCGTCCTGCTCACAGTGTTCAGCTAGATCCGTTCCTGCTATTTACATTTAGTGCAGTGCGTCCTGCTCACAGTGTTCAGCTAGATCCGTTCCTGCTATTTACATTTAGTGCAGTGCGTCCTGCTCACAGTGTTCAGCTAGATCCGTTCCTGCTATTTACATTTAGTGCAGTGCGTCCTGCTCACAGTGTTCAGCTAGATCCGTTCCTGCTATTTACATTTAGTGCAGTGCGTCCTGCTCACAGTGTTCAGCTAGATCCGTTCCTGCTCTTTACATTTAGTGCAGTGCGTCCTGCTCACAGTGTTCAGCTAGATCTGTTCCTGCTATTTACATTTAGTGCAGTGCGTCCTGCTCACAGTGTTCAGCTAGATCCGTTCCTGCTATTTACATTTAGTGCAGTGCGTCCTGCTCACAGTGTTCAGCTAGATCTGTTCCTGCTATTTACATTTAGTGCAGTCAGTGCGTCCTGCTCACAGTGTTCAGCTAGATCCGTTCCTGCTATTTACATTTAGTGCAGTGCGTCCTGCTCACAGTGTTCAGCTAGATCTGTTCCTGCTATTTACATTTAGTGCAGTGCGTCCTGCTCACAGTGTTCAGCTAGATCCGTTCCTGCTATTTACATTTAGTGCAGTCAGTGCGTCCTGCTCACAGTGTTCAGCTAGATCCGTTCCTGCTATTTACATTTAGTGCAGTGCGTCCTGCTCACAGTGTTCAGCTAGATCCGTTCCTGCTATTTACATTTAGTGCAGTCAGTGCGTCCTGCTCACAGTGTTCAGCTAGATCTGTTCCTGCTCTTTACATTTAGTGCAGTGCGTCCTGCTCACAGTGTTCAGCTAGATCCGTTCCTGCTATTTACATTTAGTGCAGTCAGTGCGTCCTGCTCACAGTGTTCAGCCACATCCGTTCCTGCTATTTACATTTAGTGTAGTCAGTGCGTCCTGCTCACAGTGTTCAGCTAGATCCGTTCCTGCTATTTACATTTAGTGTAGTCAGTGCGTCCTGCTCACAGTGTTCAGCTAGATCTGTTCCTGCTATTTACATTTAGTGCAGTCAGTGCGTCCTGCTCACAGTGTTCAGCTAGATCCGTTCCTGCTATTTACATTTAGTGCAGTCAGTGCGTCCTGCTCACAGTGTTCAGCTAGATCCGTTCCTGCTATTTACATTTAGTGTAGTCAGTGCGTCCTGCTCACAGTGTTCAGCTAGATCCGTTCCTGCTATTTACATTTAGTGTAGTCAGTGCGTCCTGCTCACAGTGTTCAGCTAGATCCGTTCCTGCTCTTTACATTTAGTGCAGTGCGTCCTGCTCACAGTGTTCAGCTAGATCCGTTCCTGCTATTTACATTTAGTGCAGTCAGTGCGTCCTGCTCACAGTGTTCAGCTAGATCCGTTCCTGCTATTTACATTTAGTGTAGTCAGTGCGTCCTGCTCACAGTGTTCAGCTAGATCTGTTCCTGCTATTTACATTTAGTGCAGTCAGTGCGTCCTGCTCACAGTGTTCAGCTAGATCTGTTCCTGCTATTTACATTTAGTGCAGTGCGTCCCGCTCACAGTGTTCAGCTAGATCCGTTCCTGCTATTTACATTTAGTGCAGTGCGTCCTGCTCACAGTGTTCAGCTAGATCTGTTCCTGCTATTTACATTTAGTGCAGTGCGTCCTGCTCACAGTGTTCAGCTAGATCCGTTCCTGCTATTTACATTTAGTGCAGTGCGTCCTGCTCACAGTGTTCAGCTAGATCCGTTCCTGCTATTTACATTTAGTGCAGTGCGTCCTGCTCACAGTGTTCAGCTAGATCTGTTCCTGCTATTTACATTTAGTGCAGTGCGTCCTGCTCACAGTGTTCAGCTAGATCCGTTCCTGCTATTTACATTTAGTGCAGTGCGTCCTGCTCACAGTGTTCAGCTAGATCCGTTCCTGCTATTTACATTTAGTGCAGTGCGTCCTGCTCACAGTGTTCAGCTAGATACGTTCCTGTTATCTTCCTACTGACAGGCAGGCTTGTCTGGTTACAGTATATAAAGCTACCTGAAGAAAATTACAGGTGTTCTATCCCAGCTTAGTGCAGCTACAGGCCATTAGTATGTCTGGAAGGCCAAGAAGGAGAGGCAGACAGTCACAAGCCAATAAGAGAGGGCAAGCAGGCTCTGTGTCTAGTGCTGGTCGTGGAGACGGTGCATCCTCATCAGCCCGTGGCCATGGGACACGCTTGGCCTTTTTTTCGGCAGCTGGCCGTGTTGAGCCGCAACATGTGGAAGACTTGGTCGAGTGGATGACCAAGCCGTCCTCATCCTCCTCATCCTCTCTCACCCATGCCCAGGGTGCTTTGTCTGGCAAAGCAGCGGCCTCTTCCCTCGGCTCAATGTCATCAGTGACTCCTTCCCTAGCTCCACCATGTCCTCATGAGGATTCCCTCGAACTGTTTGACCACAGTGTTGGGTACATGCTCCAGGAGGATGCCCAGCGTTTGGAAGGCTCTGATGATGATACTGAGCTCGATGAAGGCAGTAACATGAGCACGGACAGAGGGGGTGCCCAAGAAGGACAGCAATCTGGCAGTCATGCTCCCCCTGCTGCAGCATACTGCCAGGTTTGCTCCAGTGATGAGGAGGGAGGGGATGATGAGGTCACTGACTCAACGTGGGTGCCTGATAGGAGAGAGGAGGAGGAGGAGGAGGAGGCGGCACATCATCAACGAGGCAGGATGCCCTCCAGGGGCCAGCCTAAGGGCAGCACATTGACTGCATCACACCCCAAAGCTCCACATGTGCAGGGCGCTGCAGTCTCTGCGCGTTATTCAAAAAGTTCTTTGGTGTGGGCCTTTTTTGAGACGAGTGCATCAGATCGCACCGCTGCTATTTGCAACATATGTCTCAAGCGTATCTCGCGTGGCCAAAACATCTCCCGCTTGGGTACCACATGCTTGACCAGACATATGTTGACCTGCCATGCAGTTCGTTGGCAAGCATATCTAAAAGACCCACACCAAAGAACAAAGAGGATCTCTCCTTGCTCCTCATCAGCTGAGATTTCCAACCCCACTAGACCTTCAGTCCTCTCTGAGACCTGCAGTGAGAGGAATGAAGGTGTAGAATTAGGTGTGTCACAGCCAAGTACTTGTGGGCAATCTGCTTTTGGTACACCGACGTCAGATTGTACCAGGCAAATTTCCCTGCCCCAGCTGCTGCACCGCCGAAAGAAGTTCGCTCCCAGCCATCCACATGCCCAGCGGTTGAATGCTAGCTTGGCAAAATTGCTAGCACTTCAACTGCTGCCTTTTCAGTTGGTAGACTCTGCCCCCTTCCGTGAGTTTGTGGAATGTGCGGTTCCTCAGTGGCAGGTACCCAAACGCCACTTTTTCTCACGGAAGGCGATTCCGGCTCTCTACCGGCATGTGGAAGGCAATGTCCATGCCTCGCTGGACAGGGCGGTCAGCGGTAAGGTGCATATTACCGCTGACTCATGGTCCAGCAGGCATGGACAGGGACGTTACTTAAGTTTCACGGCGCATTGGGTGACTCTGCTGGCAGCTGGGAAGGATGCAGGACAAGGAGCAGTAGTGTTGGAGGTTGTTCCGCCACCACGCCTCCAAAATGCTGATTGTGACACACCTCTCTCCTCCACCCCCTCCTCTTCTTCTTCCTCCATGGCCTCTTCCTCGGAACCAGCGGTGCTCCGTAGGCGTTCAAGGGGCTACGCAAGTACGCAGGCCAAAAGATGCCATGCGGTGCTTGAGCTGGTGTGCTTGGGGGACAGGAGCCACACTGGGGCAGAGGTTCTGTCAGCTCTGCAGGGGCAGGTTCAGAGGTGGTTGACGCCACGCCAACTTAAGGCAGGAATGGTGGTTTGCGACAATGGCACCAACCTCCTCTCTGCCCTCCGACAGGGACAACTGACCCATGTGCCCTGTTTGGCTCACGTCCTTAACTTGGTGGTGCAGCGGTTCTTGGGCAGGTACCCGGGCTTACAGGATGTCCTGAGGCAGGCCAGGAAAGTCTGTGTGCATTTCCGCCGGTCATATAATGCCAGTGCTCGGCTGACGGACCTCCAAAAGGAGTTTAACCTGCCCAAGAACCGCCTAATCTGTGACATGCCCACCAGGTGGAACTCGACATTGGCCATGCTGCAGCGGCTGCACACGCAGCAGAGGGCCATCAATGAGTACCTGTGCGACTATGGCACCAGGACAGGGTCAGGGGACCTTGGTTTTTTTTCCCCACGCCAGTGGGCCATGATCAGGGATGCATGCACTGTCCTGTCACCATTCGAGGAGGCCACGAGGATGGTGAGCACTGACAGTGCATGCATCAGTGACACTGTCCCCCTTGTCCACCTGTTGGAGCACACGCTGCGTGGAATAATGGACAGGGCACTTGAGGCAGAACAGAGGCAGGAAGAGGAGGACTTCCTTAGCTCTCAAGGCCCCCTTTATCCAGACAGTGTTCCTGCGTGCCCGCCGATCACACAGGAAGAGGACGAGGAGGAGGAGGAGGAGGAAGATTGTGTCAGTATGGAGGTGGAGCCTGGCACTCAGCATCAGCAGTCTTTAAGGGATCAGTCCCAAGGAACACATGGACTTGTACGTGGCTGGGAGGAGGTGGCTGCGGACGTTGTTGTCCTTAGTGACCCAGAGGACTCCGGACCGAATGCCTCAGCAAACCTACGCTGCATGGCCTCCCTGATCCTGCAAAGCCTGCGTAAGGATCCTCGTATTCGTGGTATCAAGGAGAAGGACCAATACTGGCTGGCAACCCTCCTTGATCCACGTTACAAGGGTAAGGTTGCGGACCTTATCTTGCCATCGCAGAGGGAGCAGAGGATGAAACATCTTTGGGAGGCCTTGCAGAAAGGTCTGTGCAACGCGTTCCCAGAGACTGGGAGGTTACAAACTCCTGTTTCTGGACAACGTGTTGCTGAGGCTTCGGTCAGTCAAAGAATGAGCGGTGGAGAAGGTGGCCGTCTGACCGATGCGTTCAGACAATTTTTTTGGTCCGCAGCCCCAAGGTATGATCGGTTCCAGCAACCATCGCCAGCGTCTGTTTTACATGGTGCAGGAATACCTAGGGGCAAGATCAAACTTGGACACCTTTCCCACCGAAAATCCTCTGGGTTACTGGGTCTTGAGGATGGATCACTGGCCAGAGCTTGCACAGTATGCAATTGAGCTACTGGCCTGTCCTGCATCCAGCGTTCTTTCGGAACGCACATTCAGTGCTGCTGGAGGCGTGGTAACCGATCACAGGGTGCGTCTGTCCACTGACTCGGTCAATCGGCTGACCTTCATAAAAATGAATCAGTCTTGGATCACCACCAGCTACCAAGCACCTGATGCTGATGTAACTGAATAATTTTTTTCAGATCCCTTCAAAGACTGCCTATGCTGATGCTGAGTGACTATCCCTGAGTAATTATCCTCTTCCTCCTCAATCATCACGCTGATAGCTTGTAAGAACATTTTTGGTTCTGGGCGCCACCACCAGTGCCTAAGGCACAATTTTTCAGCCCCTGTTTAACAGGGGCGTGTAATTACAATTTTTGATGTAATACTTTGCAGCAGGGCTCGTTCCTGCATTCCAACTAGAGTGTCTGTGAGGGGTTGCAGTGTTGTGGCACCAGCACCAGTGCCTAAGGCCCAATTTTTCTGCCCCTGTCTAACAGGGGCGTGTAATTACAATTTTTGATGCAATACTTTGCAGCAGGGCTCGTTCCTGCGTTCCAACTAGAGTGTCTGTGAGGGGTTGCAGTGTTGTGGCACCAGCACCAGTGCCTAAGGCCTAATTTTTCAGCTCCTGTTCAACAGGGGCATGTAATTACAATTCTTGATCTAATATTTCACAGCAGGGCCCTGTGAGGGCTTACAGTGTTTTGGCCACAGCAACACCTAAGGCCCAAATTTCTGCTGAGTATATAGGGCAGGACCCTACTTTCAAACATCTGACTTACAAACGACTCCTACTTGCAAACGGAAGGAGACAACAGGAAGTGAGATGAAATCTACCCCTAGGAAGGGAAATTCTCTCATGTAAGAGTTAATATGGGAAAACAATTTCTCCTTTCCACTGATGCTTTCCAATCCTTGTTCCACAAAAAAAACCCAAATTTTCAAAAAACATTTTTCATTGGGACAAAAAAGTGAGGTGAAATCTTCTGAAGAGGAGGAAAGACGCAAAACAAATGTCACAGGGGTGATAACCCTTCCCTATGTTTTCCAAAAAGCTTAGAAAAGATTTTTTGGCTGGAGCTAAACACGTTAAAAATGTTCAAAATTACAAACAGATTCTACTTAACAACAAACCTACAGTCCCTGTCTTGTTTGCACCGCCTGTATACTGCTGTTCAGAGTATATAGGGACCTTTCCTTATTTTAATTTGGGTGCAGGGTTCCCCTTAATATCCATACAAGACCCAAAGGGCCTGGTAATGGACTGGGGGGTACCCATGCCATTTGTCTCACTGATTTTCATCCATATTGCCAGGACCCGACATGACATTAAACCTGCAAGCAGTTTTAAATGAGATTTTTTCCTTTAAAAATGACATTTGGTGCAGGGACTGTTCTAAACACGGGAAACACGCCTCACTTTACAGGCATACTATAGACACCCCCCAGGTACGATATTTAAAGGAATATTTCACTTTTTTTTTTTTACTTTAAGCATCATTAAAATCACTGCTCCCGAAAAAACGGCCGTTTTTAAAAGTTTTTTTTGCATTGATACATGTCCCCTGGGGTAGGACCCGGGTCCCCACACCCTTTTTAGGACAATACCATGCAAATTAGCCTTTAAAATGAGCACTTTTGATTTCGAACGTTCGAGTCCCATAGACGTCAATGGGGTTCTAACGTTCGTGCGAACTTGCGGTCCGTTCGCGGGTTCTGGTGCGAACCGAACCGGGGGGTGTTCGGCTCATCCCTAGTGGTGTACCCCAATGTTTAACAATATTAGTGGTGTACCCCAAGGTTCAGTGTTATTAGTGATATACTGCAAGCTTCAGTCTGATTAGTGGTGTACTCCAAGGTTCAGTCTGATTAGTGATATACTCCAAGTTTCGGTCTGATTAGTGGTGTACCCCAAGGTTCAGTATTATTAGTGGTGTACTCCAAGGTTCAGTCTGATTAGTGGTGTACCCCAAGGTTCAGTGTTATTAGTGGTGTACCCCAAGGTTCAGTGTTATTATTATTCAGTCTGATTAGTGGTGTACCCCTAGGTTCAGTATTATTAGTGGTGTACCCCAATGTTTAGCAATATTAGTGGTGTTCCCCAAGGTTCAGTGTTATTAGTGATATACTCCAAGCATAAGTCTGATTAGTGGTGTACCCCAAGGTTCAGTATTATTGGTGATATACTCCAAGCTTCGGTCTGATTAGTGGTGTACCCCAAGTTCAGAGTTACTAGTGGTGTACCCCAATGTTTAGCAATATTAGTGATGTACCCCAAGGTTCAGTATTATTAGTGATATACTCCAAGGTTCAGTCTGATTAGTGGTGTAAGCCTAGGTTCAGCATTATTAGTGGTGTACCCCAATGTTTAGCAATATTAGTGGTGTACCCCAAGGTTCAGTGTTATTAGTGATATACTCCAAGCATCAGTCTGATTAGTGGTGTACCCCAAGGTTCAGTATTATTGGTGATATACTCCAAGCTTTGGTCTGATTAGTGGTGTACCCCAAGGTTCAGAGCTACTAGTGGTGTACCCCAATGTTTAGCAATATTAGTGATGTTCCCCAAGGTTCAGTATTATTAGTGATATACTCCAAGGTTCAGTCTGATTAGTGGTGTATACAATGAAAGAGGATATTCAGAGCTGATGTAAACAGACACAGCAAAAAATTAACCGCTGGCAAACACTCAAGATTAATTCAGAAAATACCTCAAATAAGCATAAAAGTAACCACTTTTTTACTTTTATGATTAGTGGTGTACCCCAAGGTTCAGTGTTATTAGAGGTGTATCCCAAGGTTCACTGTTATTAGTGGTGTACCCCAAGGTTTAGTGTTATTAATGGTGTGCCCCAAGGTTCAGTGATATTAGTGGTGTGCCCTAAGGTTCAGTATTATTAGTGGCTGATTCCAGGTGACAGATGCACCCCGTTGGGGTCTGGAGTGTACCTCAAGGTAGTGGACCCTACGGCTTACTGCTGCAGGTGGAGCTCTAGATGATACAAGAGAGCAGGTACTCTGTAGTACCAACACCCTTAAATCAGGGTTCCCAGAGTTCTCCCTTACATCAGAGTCTGCAGAGTCCCCCCTTACAGTGAAAGGGAACTCTGCGAGTTCAGATGTAGAAGGGGAACTTTGTGGATTCAGATGTAAAACGGGAACTCTGTGGACTCTGATGTAAAGGGGAACTCTTGTTATTAACTGCTTATGATTAGAAATGTTATTTAATAGCAAAATATATGTATAGTTTATACAACAAAAACAAATTGCCATGTACCACTAAAGTGTTTGGGTTTGACTTGAAGAAAAGGTGGCAACCCCGACTTCCCACTGACCATCACACTAATGTATCATGAGTTGTAGGTATAGTCATTAGTATCAGGGGTTCCTTGAGAGAGTAAAGTTATTTCAAGGGTTCCTCTGTGTTGAAAAGGTTGAGAAAGCCTGATGTAGACAAACAGCAATGAGATAAAGAGTTTAATATCTATGAACAGAAAGAGACAAAGACTGTGCCATCTATATTAATCAAGAAGCTAAAGACAAGTCACCCCAAGCTGAAGGTTCTCCTGGGTTCCAAAACTGGACAGGACCTGGCATGTACTTACTGTATTCATGACAGAGAACACAAATGTATAGGCCCAAAGATCTGTCAGAGAGTACGAGTCTCCAAGAAATTTCTCTTTTATCTTCTCCCACGGCTTTGTCCATTCCCGCTCCATCTCGGATTTGATTCTCCAACTTAAGAGCTTTTCCATGCACGAAAAGTCTGACCAGTTATTTTCCGAATACAGAGAAGACATACACCTGGAATGGAAGTAAAACGTTGAATACTTGATATGTACTGTATGGTATTAATTTAACATTCATTGTTTCACTGAAAACTGTTTAACAATTTAACCACTTAAGGCTCTTAGGTTGCTTTTCGTGTCCCAGACCTAAAAAGGTTGAAGCAATCTCATAGCTGCAGGCACCTGTTTAGTAGAAGTGATCCAGACCGTTCTTCAATCTCATAGCTGCAGGCATCTGTTTAGTAGAAGTGATCCAGACCGTTCTTCTATCTCCCAATCATTTACAGTAGTGAGAGGGGCACCCACCTTCGCTGCTGCCTCCCACCCCCCATGGTGGTTTACTGGCTCATCCTTACTCCAGGGAGCCCTAGACCACTAAAAAATGCCCAATCCTTTAAGCAGGAGGAGATTGAGGAACATCCATTCACTGATGTCCCCCTGCAAGTAATGAATTTGCAATGATTTCATCCCCTCGGTTTCAGAGCTGTCATTCGCCAGCTACTGTAGCTGTTGAGGCAGGTAATATAGCCTGATCTGTGCTTGATTAGCTGCAGTGAACCCAGGGGGAAACATTGGCAGTGTAAGAGACCCTTGATGTCTACATGAAGAGGATTTGTCACCTGTCTATACTATCTCACAGGGGGCTTGCTAGCTTCTTTGTGATAAAAATAAAGTTAAAGGAAAAAAAATGTAAACAAATGAAATAGTTAAAGAATCAATAATAATCATTTAAAAAATTGAAAGCACCCCCCACTTCACAAACATACTGATCCAAATGCGTATGTAGAGCCTGCATGTCAGGGACGTGCAGTCAGGGGAGGCAGGTGAGGCACCTGCCATGAACATAAAAAAAAGATCGACTTCAAGGGTCGTAGCTCGGTGACCTGGGGTCACAGAGAGAATTTGGGGCTCCTATCATCTATGGTTCCGGAGATACGGGGCTTCTTGCAGAGCCTGACAGAAGCTACATACAGAGCCGCCAGTTTAAATACAAGCTGACACCATAGCCCCCAACTGTCCCTGATTTCGAGGGACTGTCCCTGATTTGGAGTAATGTCCCTCTGTCCCTCATTCCTCCTCATTTGGGTCTGATCTATATAGTTCTTAGCTCTTGTGGATTTAATTAACCTTTTGTTTTGTTTAATTCTCCTTTAAGAAGGTGTGGCAGGGGGCGTGTCCTATGCCAACATACGTTTGCCAGTAGGTGTCCCTCATTCCCATCTCAAAATGTTGGGAGGCATGGCTGACACACTCTGTTTGCAGCAGACTTAGAGGATGATCTCTCAGTGCCTCTCCTCACTTCTTGTCAGAGGCACTGAGCTCAATGGACAGCTTGGAGCATTTGACCTGACCAATGGTAAAGCACAACTGGCCTAAGCTGTCCAATAAAAATGCTGCAGTGGAGGCTCGCCTCTCACTGCAGTGTCATAGAAGGGGGCGTGTCTAAAAGACAAACACTCCCTTCCAGCCCAGCCCTCTTAACTAGAAGGAAAAAACATGTGTTTAGGTGTATAAGATTTACCCACAATCCCCATGGTTTTCTCACACAGTTTATAGAGGGAGAAAGAGAATCTTCTGCTGAAAAGTTACAAGCTAAATCATATATTATTATACTATATGTTATAAGATAATTGTTTATTATTTATCTATTTACTGTGAAATTACTGGTTGGAAATTATAACTTCAAACTTCAGTAATTTGTCCGTTAAGTCATCTGCTTGAGCACAGATTTTGAAAATATAGTAAATTACCTTAAAAACAATATATAATAATTATTTGTATATTACTAATGGTAATTAACCCCTTCCCACCCAGGCCAATTCTGGCACTTCTCCCCTACATGTAAAAATCATCATTTTTTTTGCTAGAAAAAAAACCCCCCAAACATTATATATATTGTTTTAGCAGACACCCTAGGGAATAAAATGGCGGTCATTGCAACTTTTTATGTTACACGGTATTAGCGCAGCAATTTTTCAAATGTGTTTTTTTGGGAAAGAAGTTTCATGAATAAATTAAAACACTAAAGTTAGCCCACTTTAAACTTGCGCATACTTGTGAAATTGCGCCAAACTTCAGTACTAGAATCTCCATAGGCGACGCTTTAAAATTTTTTAGAGTTACCATGTTTAGAGTTACAGAGGAGGTCTAGTGCTGGAATTATTTCTCTCGCTCTAACGATGGCGGTGTATGTAACCTGTGTGTATCTGGCTCTGATACTAGCCAGTGCCTCACCAGCCACTCACCTCTCTGCACGTCCCTGGTGCATGTGTACCTGAACAGAGATGGTGCCACATGTGAGGTTTCTCCACAAAAAATGCTAGGGGCCATCATTCATAGTTAACTTTTAATCTGAAATCCCATAAAGGCTTTTAAAGCATCAACTATGAAAAAAATGTAGGTACCGCAGTTTTTTTTTTTTCCATTTTGCGGATGAGCACAATTTTGATGTTCTGACACGTTTGGTATCTATTTACTTAACCACTTGCCACCCAAAGACATCAACTGTAGGTCCTTGAGTTTGAGTGGTTATACTGGGGCTATGGCTGCAGCTGCAGTCATGACCCCAGGCTCAGATATCAGTCCTTTCAGCTGGTGATGCTGAACAAAGTAAAAAGGATCCAAGCCAATAAAGAACAGCTGGATCACTTTTACAGTTGGCCTGAGGGGGTCCCCTCCCACCACCTTTCGCTGCCTTCCCTGGCTCTACTGTCTCACTGGGGAGCCCGGGGACTGAAGCTGAAGGTTCAACGCGGCAACAAGACACAAGGTAGCTATACAGCATCAGCAAGTTCTCTCCCAGGCAACAATTTTAACCCTTTCCGGACCAGCCGCTGCAGTTGTACTGCGGCAGGTTGGCTCCCCTGGACAAAACGGCGTAACTGTACGTCGGTTCGCCTTTTGACCACTAGGGGGCGCACGCGCACCCATGGCGCCACGCCGGAGCTGAAGCGAGTGCCCGGTGGCCCCGATGACATCCCCGGTCATCGGGGGCCGCCGGGCACCCGCGATCGCTCGTGACAGAGCGAGAACCGGGATCTGTGTGTGTAAACATACAGATCCCAGGTTCTCTCAGGAGAGAGGAGACAGATCGTGTGTTCATACCAAGTATGAACACCGATCTCTCTCTTCCCCTAGACAGTCCCATCCCCTCCACAGTTAGAACACACCTAGGGAACACATTTAATCCTTTGATCGCCCCCTAGTGTTAACCCCTTCCCTGTCAGTGACATTTATACAGTAATCAGTACATTTTTATAGCACTGATCGCTGTATAAATGACAATGGTCCCAAAAATGTGTCAATTGTCCAATTTGTCCGCAGTCCCAAATAAAATTGCAGATTGCCGACATTACTAGTAAAAAAAAAAAAAATAATAATAAAAATGCCATAAATCTATCCCCTATTTTGTAGACGCTATAACTTTTGTGTAAACCAATCAATATACGCTTATTGCGGTTTTTTGTTTACCAAAAATATGTAGAAGAATACGTATTGGCCTAAACTGAGGAAAAATTATTATTATTTTTTTTAAATTGGGGATATTTATTATAGCATATAGTAAAAGATATTGTGTTTTTTTTTTCCAAAATTGTCGCTCTTCTTTTGTTTATAGCGCAAAAAATAAAAAACATTATCAAATACCACCAAAAGAAAGCTCTATTTGTGGGAATAAAGGACCTCAATTTTGTTTGGGTACAGCTTTGCACGAGTTTTCAGGTAAAGCGATGCAGTGCCGTATCGTAAAAAATAGCCTGGTCATTGAGCAGCCAATTCTTCCGGGGCTGAAGTGGTTAAAGCAGAATGGGGGTTCAAGGTGTGCTGCTCAAGCTCATATGAAGAAGCACAAAAAAACGGGCAATGTTGAGGAGCGTAGATGCAGTGGTTGGACAAGGAAATGTAATGCAGCAGATGAAGGACACATCATGCTTACTTCTGTTCCACCATGGAGGATGTCCAGCACCGCCATTAGCACAAAACTGGCTGAAACCAGTGGAACCCGTGTAAACCCATCTACTGTCTGGAGAAGTCTGTCCATGAGTGGTCTTATTGCGGACAAAAAGCCAAACCTCCGATGTGGAAACAAGGCTAAGTGACTCAACTATGGAGGAAAACATAGAAACTGGGGTGCAGAAAATTGGCAGCAGGTGGTCTGGATTGATGAATCACAATGTGAAATATTTGGCTGTAGAAGGAGGCAGTTTGCTGGTGAAGGGTTGGAGAGCAGTACAATGATGAGTGTCTGCTGGCAACTGTGAAGCATGGTGGAGGTTCCTTGCAAGTTTGGGGCTGCATTTCTGCAAATAGAGTTGAAGATTTGATCAGGATCAATGGTGCCCTCAGTCCTGAGAAATACAGGCAGATACTTCTCCATCATGCCAGACCATCAGGGAGGCGTATAATTGGCCCCAAATGTATTCTGCAGCAGGACAACAGCCCCCAAACATACAACCAATGTCAATAAGAATTATCTTCAACATAAAGGAGAACAAGGTGTCCTGGAAGTGATGGTTTGGCCCCCACAGAGCGCTGATCTCAACATCATGGAGTCTGTCTGGGATGACATGAAGAGACAGTAGGATTGGAAGTGGCCGACATCCACAGAAGATCTGTGCTTAGTTCTCCAAGATGTACATAGAACAACCTACCTGCCTTCTATCTCTTTTTTTTACACCTGCCTAAAACTTTTGCACAGTAGTGTGTGTGTGTTTAATGTTCATTTTCTAGCAATAAATGCTGATTTTACAATGCATGTGAAAAATGTAAAACATTTCCCCAGGGCAAGGTGACTAAACAATAAGGATATCTGTTAAGTTATGCAGGTACCACATTGCTATATAAAATTGTTATAATGTATATACCATGTTGATCCAGATGTCCCACCGATATATGTAACAGCACCTAAAAGGTTGAGTTCGACCAGTTTTGCAATTGTTCCCAGAAAACCAACCATGGCTCGGAGTCCACCCCCTGATCCCAAGACCGCGATTACAGGAGGGTCGGAATGCTTCACATAAAAAAAAAAAAAATGATTTTAACTGTTATAGGTTATGTTACAGGCATAGCATGTATTAGACAGTGGTAATAAAACACAGTGTGACAAACCCAACTGGGACAGAACCAACTAGGACAGGGGCTTTTAGAGAAGACTAAGGGCTATCCTCCTACCCACTGATTATGTCCCATGGAGGAGACCAGGGATTGTGTCTGCTTCTTCAGGTCAGAGCATGGGAAAGAACTCAGCCTCTGATCCCATGGAGAGAGCAGATCATTCTCTAATGATGGACAACTGATGGACAACCACGTGATGTACCTTGTAAGCGAGACTTGGATTAATTCTCTGAATAAGGACAATAAAGCTTCCCTTCTAGAGTGGATAGAAAGGTGTAATATTAATCTTGTACAGGGTAATGGTCAGAGGAAATATGGTGGCCCTCCTGCAGACTGGGTTGGATAGGCTTCTTCACTTGGGGCAGACATATTTATCAACAGTATCCCTCGGGAAATCTATGAAGATAAATTAATTCCACTTTTTCAGACTGCTGGAACATGGTATGCGTTTTGTCTCATAGGCTGTCTGAGGTGGGCTGGTATCTCCGATTAATAAAGCATTGTCTAGGTAACTAATTGTGAATTAGGTTACTGTTTATTAAGATCACTGTTAGCTGCTAATTGGATTGCTTTTTGAAGTTTTGCATTCTCATGCTAATATCCCCAAGAGGGGAATGTCCTCCTGTTGGGTATAAAATATTTGTCTGAGTTTCAATAAACAGTCATTCTTTTGGTTTTTACCTCAACATCTTGTCTGTGTGCAATGCTTGGGGTTGCTGCTATAAGCCCTTGGTCTGCTGGAAGGGTTTAGAGGGCAGGAGCAGTGGCGGTTAGGCCTGTATATTTTGGGGGGCGGCAAATACAAGACATCCTGCCGCCACCCCCCACGGTTGGTCGGCCCTGCACTTACCCACCACCCCCTGCCTGGTTTGTCGGTCGGTAAGCCCTGCACTTACCCCATCTAGGGCGCGGGCGGCTTTGACTCCTTCCTGCGTTTCATCCTCCTCAGTGGCAGCTTCCTCCTTGATGGCTTCACCCTGCGTTTTAGGCTTCATGGCGGCTTTCTGCTCGGTGGATTCAACCTGCATCTCGGGCTTCACATTGGCTTCCCTCCTCCTTCCCTCGGTGGCCAATATGATTGCTTCTCCTCTCGGCCAATCAGGTCTTAAGACCTGCTTCCTGATTGGCCGGGAGGAGAATCAGGAAGACAATAGCGAATATTCATTTGCTATTTTCACACAACTGGGTGGGCTCAGGGCGCAGTGCTTTGCTTTGAAATCAATGCGTCTGGTGCCCTGCATGTATATTAGGGGCCGGTCACATGGATTATGGGGGGCGCCCCTGCACCCCTTATGGACAGGCTGCCACTGGGCAGGAGGCACTGTTTGGGTGAATCGAAGAAATGACTAAGCAAAGAAATTTGGGAAATGCGTCAACCATGCTCCCCTCTGTGCTGTCATGATGCTGTAACCTCGTTGGTTTTTCACGTTGGATGTTTTTATACAAATAAACCAATTTTCCCTATTGGGTTATGACTAAGCGAAAAAATTTGTGAAACGCGTCAACCATGCTCCCCTCTGTGCTGTCATGATGCTATAACATCGATGGTTTTTCATGTTGGATGTTTTTATACCAATAAAGCAATTTTCCTTATCTTTGGAGTGCGGTCAATCGTTTTGTCTCCTGCATCACCCAGGCGGGTGGTAAGCGCTCTATCACACACAGCATCATGGAAGAATTCCAAACTGAATACAAGTATGGAGCAAATCAACATCTGTATGGAGATATCTAATTGTATAAGGCTGAAGGGAAAGCTTGCTTATACAAAGGTCACTTTGTCAATTTGCACAGCTCTTTATGGTTGTTCAGTTTAGGCTCCCAACCTGCTGAAGAAGCCCATTAGGAGGGTGTAACGCGTATGGGGGAGGAACCATTGCTCTTGATGTCATTTACTTGGAGCGTGGTGAGCTGACTATATGCTGTTTTTTTTTATGTGAGTGTTTTTAATTCCCATTATTCAGTTTTTAATAAACAATTTGTAGCAAAGAGCCCTATGGTTTCTCCATTTCTATTCTGCGGTATGTCGCATGGTTGATCGAGACATAAGAAGTGAAGTGGCGTGTTTCAGGGAAGATTCTGGCAGGAGTATTCCAGTACCATCTTAAATGGAATTCATTAAGACTATTATGACTCTGTAATGGGGTCATAGACTGGAGGTGTGAAAGCAATTTATCTAGAGGTGGTGGTCACTGAACACATTGGATGTTACTATATGAACTATGGCTTTGAGTTGGCACAGCGGTGGAGCATTTATATTTTGAAATTGGATACTGTTGTTCATCACATCAACTATTGTAATTGTTATACTTAATCTATTTCTCTCAGTTAGATATGTTATATGTGATTGTGCTGCACTTACAATTTTCACTTTATGTTGTAGCTGTAGTTCCTCCCTTTTGTCAGTAGGTGGCACTGTTACCTTTGGTGTTAGTATGATGAGCTGCAGTAATGTTAGGTTATGAATATGCATACGTCTCTCAGCCAATCAGCAGGAGTTTCATGGCCACTGATGCATGCTGGGAGAGAGTATATATACAGTATTTGGGGAGGTCAAGTGATCAGGGTCCTCCCACCCAGACCTTGGTCTGGTGTGGATGTGTGATGAACTTGTGATGAATTTGTTGCCTGGAGGCACGGGGGAGACTCTGCCAGAGAGGGCCTGTTTGTTGCCCAGGGTTACTGGGGAGACTCTGCCAGAAAGGCCCTGTTTGTTGCCCAGGGGCACAGGGGAGACTCTGCCAGAGAGGGCCTGTTTTTTGCCTGGAGGCACGGGGGAGGCTCTGCCAGAGAGGGCCTGTTTGTTGCCCAGGGTTACTGGGGAGACTCTGCCAGAAAGGCCCTGTTTGTTGCCCAGGGGCACAGGGGAGACTCTGCCAGAGAGGGCCTGTTTTTTGCCTGGAGGCACGGGTGAGACTCTGCCAGAGAGGGCCTGTTTGTTGCCTTGAGGCATGGGGGAGGCGCTGTCAGAGAGGGCCTGTTTGTTGCCTGGAGGTACGGGGGTGGCTCTGTTAGAGAGGGCCTGTTTGTTGCCTGGAGGTACGGGGGTGGCTCTGTTAGAGAGGGCCTGTTTGTTGCCTGGAGGCATGGGGGAGACTCTGTCAGAGAGGGCTTAGGCATGTGGAAAGCGATGGAGTTTTGAGATGAAGTAGCAGAGGTGACTCTTCCAAGAGCCCGGTACTGTGGAGAGCCTGGGAAAGCATCAAGACAAACTCATACAAAGAATCCCTGCACTGTGCTGTGAGATTTTGGTTGCTATATAAGACATCTGTTGCTACATAGGTACAGAACATTGGGTGCAGGCCTAAGGCCCTCATACTGCTGTCTACTTGGCTTTTTTTTTGTCTTTGGAGTCTGCTGGTCTGTTTGCTTACTGTCCTAGGGTTTCATGTGCCCTAACCCTCTCTCCCTTCATTTTGTTATTGTGAGCAATAAACTCACTTTTGTTCAGCCTAAAAGTGACTGGCACCCATTTTTTCTACAACTGTCCATGTAACAGAACGTCCCACACTCAGCTTGAGTACGTCCATCATATACTGTTTCCTCCAGTCTGAATATAGATATTAGATATTATAGCCACATATTACAACCAAGAACAAGGCAGGACTCATTTGGCTGCAAAGCTGGAACATGAACTGTTTATTTGAACAGAGGCACACAGAGATATACACTCAGAGGACAATCCCACCTCCTTTACATAATGACACAGGGCGGGGTAAACTACATTCAGTAACAGACACACAGGTGTATTCAAAGTGACTGTCCTATCAGCAAGGAGAGCTGTTGGAGGAATTCCTCCCTCCCTCCTCATAGTTAATCCACATACACATATACTTCCCATAATACTTTTCACCCAAGGCAGACAGACACAATAGAACAATGTGATACAGGCACTTAACAAACACATAGCGAACCCCCACTCCACCTCAAACCATTTAGCAATGGTCTCTGACAAAAGGGGGACTTTATCTTCATATATTCTTGAGATCAGACTGGGGTTCTCGGTCACTCTGTGCCCCTAATAGATACAGGGTAGTTTACACATAGGAGGGGCCGGGGGAGCTGGACAAGGAGTTTCCAGAGCTCTCCAAGAGAAGCTGCGCAGTGGTGTCACTGGGGGGGGGGGCAGAGGGGGCCATGTCCCCCCTAACGTTATACTGTGCCCCCAACAAAAAAACGGACACTGGGAATGCAGGGGACTGGTATGGACTGAGCCACTGTGTTGCTGGCTCCGGCTCCGCCTCCACCTCCTGAGTCTACTACCGGCCACTGGTTGCTATAACCGCCTCGTGTCTAGCAACCAGTGACGTCAGAGCCGGCAATAGCTTTGATGTCTCTCTCTCCCCTCCTTCCTCTCTCGCATTGAATGATACACAGATGATCTGCTCCTTCTCCCCCTCCCCTCTCCTGTGTGTGTACCGCGGGAAGTGAGAGCTCCTTAGCTTCACACTTGACTTCCCTGGAGCACACACAAGAGGGGAGGGGGAGAAGGAGCAGATCGTCTGTGTATCATTCAGTGCGAGAGAGGAATGAGGGGAGAGAGAGACATCAATTCCGGCTCTAGGGCTCTTAGCTGTTCCATGCAGGGACAACCCCCCCCCCCCCCCCAGAGCATCAGTCAATTTCACAGTAGCCTATCAGCTGCAGGAGCTGAACTGCAGACGCTCAATACTGGCTGAAAATACATTTGTCCCCGATCTGCCTGCATTGGAAAGCAGGTCGGTTCTTGAGAGGTCCCGTATGATGTCGGGAGGGAGAAAGGCACTTATCGTGAGCATCAGCTACCTATTGGCTGGGAAGGCAGCAGGGGGCGGTGCTTCTGCCTCCTCAGCCAATGGGTACACACAGTGCATTGTCCTTCCCTGCAAATTCATCCCACGGGCTTCCAGAAGCTGCAGAAGTTCCTGCAATGATCGAGGTGAGAGAGGAGAAAAGTCACTTTCACTTTCTCCTGATACATCGGCATCTTTTACTCCCAGCTTTACTTTCCTTCCCTCTGTGTACTACATGGCTCCACATTCTCCTGATAAGACTATGCAGTGATCAGACACTCGCACACCGATCCTCACCGATCCTCACCCCCCTCCCCTTTCCACTTCACTATCTGCTGTTACTTTCCATTCTCCACTTCCATAATTCTGCACTGAACACATCCTGCAGCCTCCTGTCTCTGTTTTGTGCATTCAAAACTAGGAGTCCACACACTGACTGTGTGCCTGACACCCTTCAATTCCCAGCTTACTTCCAACTCTTCTGCAGCCTCATACATTCTTTACAGTCCTTAAATATATATTTTTTTCTTTCAGCCAGCAGGCTAGTATAGTACTAGAGTGAGAACCAGACTGCAGACGTTGCTACAATATACTGCTGTTATTACTTTTGACAAGAGTAGTAAAAGTATACAGTGCAAACACTGTCTGCAGCCATGAAAGATACAGCCACAGATCCTGTGATCATCATTATCATGCTGATGATCACATTGTACAGCCTATACAGTAGAGTCACACAGCGGTGGACTGATAACTCATAGGGCCCCCGGGTAATAGGAGATTATGGGGCCAAACAGTATACACACACACAGTATACAATCACACAGTATACACATACATGTATACACAGACAGATGTAAAAAAAAAACACAGATTTATACATACTGTCCCTGATTTTACTGAGGCTGGCAACCCTGATGGGGCCCCAAGTGGCCCAGGGCCCTCGGGCAGTGCCCGAGTGGCTCAATGGTCAGTCCGCCCCTGGGGTCACATGAAGTACAGTGTAATCATCAGCATGATAATGATGATCACAGGTGCTGTGGCTGTATCTTTCATGGCTACTACAGACAGTGTTTGCACTGTATACTTTTACTCCGGGCTTTTTTTCAGCTGAAACTTGGCACTCCTGAATTCTGTACTCTGTGCGTAGCACACCCTGTACTCTGCACGTAGCACACCCTGTACTCTGCACGTAGCACACCCTGCACTCTGCACGTAGCACACCATGGACCCTGTACTCTGCATGTAGCACACCCTGAACTCAGTTCTCTGCACGTAGCACACCATGGACCCTGTACTCTGCACCTAGCACACCCTGAACTCAGTTCTCTGCACGTAGCACACCCTGCATATGGGTATGGATATTGCGTTTTACAGTTGGCCCCCCTACTTTTGTCCCTGTCCCCCCATGTGCCCCCCCTAAATATGAAAGCTGGAGACGCCACTGAAGCTGCGGTCCACAAGCCCTCCGTTCAAAGTGACTCCTGTCACAGTCCACACCCACCATACCTAGGAACCAACACCCTGAGGTGAAATGTCAGCCCTCCCAGGTGCCAGGGGTCCCGTGGTTGCAGGAAAAAAAAATAGTTTGACTCCGCCATCAACACAGTCAGTGTTTAATGGGGGAATCCCTTCCGTGGAGCTATTGTGTTCTCCCAGTGGGGGGGGGGGGCACAGGGAACAGTCCCTGCCGGGAGAACACAGCGATTAATGTTAGTGGCTATAGCCACTAGCAACAATTGCATGCTAAAAATCCAACATGCTGCTTGTACCCAAGTTGATTGGTGGATCAGTCAGCCTGCCCATAGATGGATCAAATCTCAGCCAGTCCAGTAAAGACGTTTACCTCTCTAACATTCATGCCCAAGGACAAAAGGGTCTTCTTTACTTTTTTCTTCCTTGCATTGACAGCTATGGTTTCCCCTTCTGATCTGTTAAGTGGAAAGAAAATGAAAACAGTATTAAAAACAGAATACAGTTAACGTATCTCTAAAGCCAAGGCCTTTTCATTATGAATAGAACAGGTCATTAAAACTCCAGTCAGTGAGGGAATAAAAATCTCTCTAAAGTGACAATAATTCCCTCTTGAACAAGCGTTCCCATTAGAGCAGCTATTCTCAACCAGGGCCCTGTGAAATATTAACAACTGTTCTGTCCTGAGGAAGTGAAACGCGTTGACAGCTATATGGGAGGGATGCCTTGCTACATACCTCAATATTCAATCCAAAAATTTTGTAAAGTATTTTATTATTTGTTTTGGAGGTGTTCTATCCCTGATTAGGAACGTTGTCATGTACTGAAAACCTCACACATATTTTTTTAATATACAGTATGGGTATATCTTTCAGATCCTTCAGGGTTACGTACGTATTTGAATACATTTGTGAATAAATTGTGTGTTTTTATGAGAAACCCGTTTGCCCCATGGTGTACCTGAAAAATCTGACGTTGCAGAGTACCAGAAATGTTCCGCTATCTGGGGTTGGTTTTGGATTATTACAAATATATTTTCTGCAAATAATCTGAAGTACTGTTAGCTATATTTTTGAGATCAGGGATGACAGCCCCCGGAAGACCTGTCTGCATATGTCTACAAAGGAACAATGAAAACACACTCTCTATAATAAAATACAAATAAGTCAGAATGACTTGACTTACCCATCTACAATGTCAATGTTATCCTGTGAGAATACAAAAGACACATTGTGATGTTCAGAAGCAATCAAGTGATGCAACCCAAATGACAAAAAAAAACATTTTTCCAGAAATAAATGAAAAGTTCTCGGATGTTTGCAGTGTAAGGACCAGGGCTTTTTTTCAGCAGGAACTAGGGGGAACTCAGTTCCACCACCTCTGGCTCAGGTCTTCTGCTCCCTGCTCACCACTATCTCTTGGTAACACTGAAGTCCAGCTTCTGCATTTACAAGTGATAGCTTATCTCCCAGTAGCTCCCACAGGTCAGATCTCCTGCGCAGATCTCACTGAGTGCCGGACAGGGACAAGAAGATACAGAACAGGTGCACCCTAGATGGTCTCCATTTTTTCTCTGGTGACCAGTTGTTGATGCTCCTACTGCATGATATCCCTTGCAAGTGACTGTAGTATAGTATAGTATGCTGGGAGGTACTACAGCCGGATAGGTGCTTCAGCTTAATATTGCAACAAAGGTAAGACATATGACAGATGGTGGAGCTTTTAAGAAGGGGGGGAAGATGAGGGCAGTGGAGGGAGGGGTAGTATGCAGAGGGAAGAGCTACTATTTGATGCCATTTGGCAGGTATGTGAGTGTGGCAGGCATGGTTGAGTTCCTGCACCTTTTCTCCGAGAAAAAAAGCCCTGGTAAGGACTGTGTACATAAACTTTCCTCTAACACATTTTATCTCCACAAGTCAATGCCAAAGCAGTTAGCAGTAGCTTCATGTAAATAAACTCTGCACTGGGCACACCCTAATCACCCCATATGCCAGGGCCATCTGGCACTGGCCATGTGCCCAAGGGGCACCCTGCAGTCCCCTCCCCCCACGCCCTGTGACAGCAGGAAGGAATTAGTAGTCTCAAACTGTATAGGAACAGCCACCAGCCAGCATGACAAGGAGTGGGAAACTGAAGAGTTAACTACACAGCTACAGCTGATCTGTAGGGATGAGCCGGACATCCCCCCCGGTTTGGTTCGCACCAGAACATGCAAACAGGCAAAAAATTTGTGCGAACACCGTTAAAGTCTATGGGACACGAACATGAAAAATAAAAAGTCCTAATTTTAAAGGTTAATATTGCCATAAAAAGTGTTTGGGGACCTGGGTCCTTCCCCAGGGGACATGGATCAATGCAAGGAAAAGTTTTTAAAATGGACGTTTTTTCAGGAGCAGTGATTTTAAAGCGGAGGTCCGCCCACCACTGCAAACATTAAAAACCAGCAGCTACACACTGCAGATGCTGGCTTTTATTAATAGGACACTTACCTGTCCTGGATTACAGCGATGTCGGCACCGCAGCTGATGTTTCCATCAGCTGTTCAGCTGTTGGGTGCTGCCACCACCATTGCAGGTAAGAGAACCCGGCAGTGTAGCCTTTTGGCTTTACACCGGGAACCCTACTGCACATGCGCAAAGCTCCACTCCTCTCTCCTACTGGCCCGGCAACAGGGGAAGGAGGAGGGAAGAGGTGAGAGCCGAGCCGTGACGTCAATATCTGCGGCTGTGGCTCCCGAAATTGGGAACAGGATACCTGTCAGAGACAGGTATCCTTTCCCCCCGCCCCCGAAAAGGTGCCAATTGTGGCACCGGAGGGGGGGGAGGAAACAAATGAGCGGAAGTTCCACTTTTGGGTGGAACTCTGCTTTAATAATGCTTAAAGTGAAACAATAAAAATGAAATATTCCTTTAAATATCGTTCCTGGGGGGAGGGGGCGGGGTCCCCTTAGTCTACCTGTAAAGTAGTGCATTTTTTCCATGTTTATAATAGTACCACAGCAAAATGACAATTCCAAAGAAAAAAATGTAATTTAAAACTGCTTGCAGCTGTAATGTATTGCCAGCAAAATATACATAAAAATCATTGAAAAAAACAGCGTGGGTTTCCTCCTCCAGTCCATACCAGGCCCTTCGGGTCTGGTATGGATATTAATGGGAACGCCACGCCAATTTTTTTATTTAAATGGCATGGGGGTCCCTCCTAAAATCCATACCAGGCCCTTCAGGTCTGGTATGGATTTTAAGGGGAACCCTGCACCAAATTTAAAAAAAATGATCCACCCCAAAATCCATACCAGACCCTAATCCGAGCATGCAAACTGGCAGGCCCCAGGAAAAGGGGGGGATGAGAGAGTGGCCCCTCCTGAACCATACCAGGCCACATGCCCTCAACAAATCTTGCCCACCCTATTTGAATGGGTAGGGGTACAATGTACCCCATACCTATTCACATAGGAGGGCGAGATCTGGGGGCCCCCTTTTTAAAGGGGGCTCCCAGATTCCGATAAGCCCCCCAGCCCGCAGACCCCCACAACTACCGGTCAAGGGTTGCGGGGACGGACCCCAATGCACCCTCCCCATGTTGAGGGCGTGTGGCCTGGTATGGTTCAGGAGGGGGGCGCTCTCTTGTCCCCTCTTTTCCCGATATGGATTTTGGGGGGGACCCAATGCCAATTTTTTAAAAATTTTGGTGTAGAGTTCCCCTTAAAATCTATACCAGACCCAAAGGGTCTGGTATGGATGGGCCTTCGGTGGTGGTGGTGCCCTAAATCAAAAATATTGTTGGAAGCTAGCATCATCATGATTGAGGAGGAATAGGATAGGCAGCATAGGCAGTCTTCAAGGGATCCCAGATCTGTAGCAAATTCAATCAGTTACATCAGAATCAGGTGCTTCATAGCTGCTGATCCAGGACTGATTCATTTTTATAAATGTGAGCCTATCAACGGAGTCTGTGGACAGGCGCACTTTTTGATCCATTACAAACCCTCCAGCAGCACTGAATGTGTGTTCAGAAAGCACGCTGGATGTAGGACATGCCAGTAGCTCAATTGCATATTGAGCAAGTTCTGGCCAGCGGTCCATCTTCAAGACCCAGTAACCCAGTGGATGCTCTATTGGAAAGGTCTCAAAGTCTGCTCTTGCCCCTAGATATTCCTGTACCATATAATGCAGACGCTGGCGATGGTTGCTGGAACCAATCAGACTTTGGTGTTGAGGACTGAAAAATTGTTTAAAAGCATCGGTCAAGAAACGCTGCACCACCAAATTTAGGACATGTGCCAAACATGGAACATGGGTCCAGTGTCCCTGTTGGAGGGCGGAAAGAACGTTGGTACCATTGTCGCATACAACCATTCCAGGCTGAAGCTAGCATGGTGTCAACCACCTCTGAGCCTGCCCCGGCAGAGCTGACAGAATCTCTGCCCCAGTGTGGCTCCTGTCCCCTAAGCAGAACAACTCAAGCACCGCATGGAATCTTTTTGCCTGACTGCTTGTGTAGGCTCTTGAACGCCTATGGAGCACTGCTGGGTCAGAGGAGAAATCTGCAGAAGAGGCCATAGAGGAAGAAGAAGAGGAGAGAGGGGAGCATACAGATGTTGTGGCAGAATCATCACTAGCTTTTTGGAGGCGGTACAAGCTCCAACACTTAACTCTGTCCTGCATCCTTCCTGGTTGCCAGCAGAGTTACCCAGTGAGCCATGAAGGAAAGGTGATGTCCCTGTCCTTGCCTGCTGGGCCATGAGTCATTGGTAATATGAAACTTACTGCTGAACGCTGTGTCCAACGAGGCCAAAACATTGCCTTCCATATGGCGGTAGAGAGCTGGAATGGTCTTACGCAAAAAGAAATGGTGTTTTGGAACCGGCCATTGTGGTACAGCACATTTCACAAATTCATGAAAGGGGGCTAAGTCTACCAGCTGAAAAGGCAGCAGTTGCAGTGCTAGCAATTTGGCAAAGCTAGCATTTAGACGCTGAGCATGGGGATGGCTGGGACCAAATTTCGTTTTACTGTTCAACAACTGGGGTAGGGAAATTTGTCTACTGATATCAACTGGTGGTGTACTGCTAGCAGATTGGCTGCAAGTACTTGTGACACCTATTCCTATACCTTCATTCCTCTCAGTGCAGGTTTTTGAGATGACTGGAGGTATAGTAGGGTTTAAGATCCCAGATGAGGAGCAAGGAGAAGTCCGCCTTTTTCTATGACATGGGTCTTTCAGGTGCTGTTGCTAATGGATAGCATGGTAGGTCATCATATGTCTGGTCAAGCATGTGGTGCCCAAGTGGCTTCTGTTCTGGCCATGTTTGATCCGCTTTTGACATAGGTTGCAAACAGCAACGGTGCGATCTGCTGCACGCGTGTCAAAAAAGGCCCACACCAAGGAACTTTTAAAAGTCAGCTGGGAGTCAGCAGTGCCCTGCACCTGTGGAGATCTGCAGTGTGATGCAATAGGGTGGCTGCCCTTAATCTGCCCCCTAGAGGACATCCTGATTCGTTGGATTTGTGCCTCCTCCTCCTCACTTTCCTCCTGTCTTCTCTCAGGCACCCAAGTACAGTTAGTGACATCATCATCCCCTCCCTCCTCATCACTGGAGCAAACTTGGTAGTATGCTGCAGCTGGGGGAACATGACAGCCGGTTTCTTGTCCTTCTGTGGTACCTCCTCTCTCTAGGCTCAAGTTATTCCCTTCCTCAACCTGGAAACAAACATTGGAGTCTTCAAATTGCTGCGCATCCTCCAGCAGTATGTACCCAACACTGTGGTTGAATAATTCTGGGGACATGCATGATGGTGGGGCTACAGTGGGGCTACAGAAGGAGTAACAGTGGACAAGGAGCCGGATCTCCAACGCTTTAGCATCTGCATTGGAAGGCAAACTACTATGAGCCTGGGTAACAGAGGATGAGGAGGATGAGGAGGATGAGGAGGATGAGGATGGCTTCGTTATCCACTCCACCAAGTCTTCTGCGTGTTGTGGCTCAATAACACGGCCAGCAGCAGAAAAATAGGACAAGCGTGCCCCACGGCCACCTGCAAAGGATGCAACATGTTCACGACCAGCACTGTTGACTGTAGACACAGAGGCTGCTTGCCCTCTTTTAGTGTCCTGTGAGCGTCTGCCTCTCCTTGGTGGCCTTCCAGACATGATTTTTTCTTTTCACAGCACACAACACTGTATTATATACTGTGTACACTGCCTGAAGTGTAAGTGTATTGGAAACTGTACATCACAGAATGCACTGTAGATATAGGATATAGGAATTTACCGCCTGAAGTGTATTATATAATGTACACCATCGAATGCACTTTATATATACGATATACTGAATTCAGAGTATATACAGTATCTCACAAAAGTGAGTACACCCCTCACATTTTTGTAAATCTTTTCTTCTATCTTTTCATGTGACAACACTGAAGAAATGACACTTTGCTACAATGTAAAGTAGTGAGTGTACAGCTTGTATAACAGTGTACATTTGCTGTCCCCTCAAAATAACTCAACACACAGCCATTAATGTCTAAACCGCTGGCAACAAAAGTGAAAATTTCCAAATTGGGCTCATATAGCCATTTTCATGTGGCTCATTAGTGTTACAAGGTCTCAAGTGTGAATGGGGAGCGGGGGTGTTAAATTTGGTGTTATCGCTCTCACTCTCTCATACTGGTCACTGGAAGTTCAACATGGCACCTCATGGCAAAGAACTCTCTGAGGATCTGAAAAAAAGAATTGTTGCTCTACATAAAGATGGCCTAGGCTATAAGAAGATTGCCAAGACCCTGAAACTGAGCTTACAGCACGGTGGCCAAAACCATACAGCGGTATAACAGGACAGGTTCCACTCAGAACAGGCCTCGCCATGGTCGACTAAAGAAGTTGAGTGCACGTGCCCAGCGTCATATCCAGAGGTTGTCTTTGGGAAATAGATGTATGAGTGCTGCCAGCATTGCTGCAGAGGTTGAAGGGGTGGGGGGTCAGACTGTCTGTGCTCAGACCATATACCACACACTGCATCAAATTGGTCTGCATGGCTGTCATCCCAGAAGGAAGCCTCTTCTAAAGTCTAAAGTCTAAAATTATTTGGTTCAGATGGTGTCAAGCGTGTATGTGGCAGCAACCAGGTGAGGAGTACAAAGACAAATGTGTCTTGCCTACAGTCAAGCATGGTGGTGGGAGTGTCATGGTCTGGGGCTGCATGAGTGCTGCTCCCGGCACTGGGGAGCTACAGATCATTGAGGGAACCATGAATGCCAACATGTACTGTGACATACTGAAGCAGAGCATGATCCCCTCCCTTCAGAGACTGGGCCACAGGGCAGTATTCCAACATAACGACCCAAAACACACCTCCAAGACAACCACTACCTTGCTAAAGAAGCTGAGGGTAAAGGTGATGGACTGGTCAAGCATGTCTGCAAACCTAAACCCTATTGAGTATCTGTTGGGCATCCTCAAACAGAAGGTGGAGGAGCTCAAGGTCTCTAACATCCACCAGCTCCGTGATGTCATCAGTGAGGAGAAGAGAACTCCAGTGGCAACCTGTGAAGCTCTGGTGAACTCCATGACCAAGAGTGGTAAGGCAGTGCTGGAAAATAATGGTGGCCACACAAAGCATTGACACTTTGGGCCCAATTTGGAGATTTTCACTTAGGGGTGTACTGACTTTTGTTGCCAACGGTTTAGACATTAATGGCTGTGTGTTGAGTTATTTTGAGAGGACAGCAAATTTACACTGTTATACAAGCTGTACACTCACTACTTTACATTGTAGACAAAGTGTCATTTCTTCAGTGTTGTCACATGAAAAGATAGAAGAAAAGATTTACAAAAATGTGAGTGAGCGGTGTACTCACTTTTGTGAGATACTGTGTGTGTATATATATATATATATAGACCAGGGCTCAAAATTTCAAGTCCTGAGCTACTAGCCAGGCCTTAAGGGTTACTCTCCACCAGTTGCCCCACCCAACCCTTACCATGCCCCGCCCTGCCCCTAATCCCGCCCCTATACATGACCTCAAAAAATTCTCATGAAATGACACTTAAATGTTTTATGCAGAATTAGGTCACACAAATAAATTTTAATAACAACTTTATCACCCGTGCCCATCAATACAGCCTCCCCCATGTCCATCAATCCAGCGTGACCAGTGCCCACTAATGCAGCCTTACCCGTGCCAATCAATGTAGCCTCACCCATGTCCCTCAATGCAGGGTGACCAGTTCCCACTAACGCAGCTTCACCTGTGTTCATCATTGCGGCCTCACCCTTGCAGCCTCACCTGTGTCCTTCATTGCAGCCTCACCTGTGTCCATCATTGCAGCCTCACCAATGTAGCCTCACCCATGTTCATCATTGCAGCCTCACCCGTGCAGCCTCACCTGTGTCCATCATTGCAGCCTCATCCGTGTAGCCTCACCTGTGTCCATCATTGCGACCTCACCCGTGTCCATCATTGTGACCTCACCCGTGTCCATCATTGCAGCCTCACCTGTGCAGCCTCACCTGTGTCCATCATTGCAGCCTCACCCATGCAGCCTCACCTGTGCAGCCTCACCTGTGTCCTTCATTGCAGCCTCATCCGTGTAGCCTCACCTGTGTCCATCATTGCAGCCTCATCGGTGTAGCCTCACCTGTGTCCATCATTGCGACCTCACCCGTGTCCATCACTGTGACCTCACCCGTGTTCATCATTGCGGCCTCACCTGTGCAGCCTCACCTGCGTCCATCATTGCAGCCTCACCCATGCAGCCTCACCTGTGCAGCCTCACCTGTGCCCATCATTGCAGCCTCACCCATGCAGCCTCACCTGTGTCCATTGTGCAGCCTCACTTGTGTCCATAATGCAGCCTCACCTGTGCAGAGAGGGCGGCCGGATCATTATAACTTGGAGGAAGAGGAGAGCCGGCTTGTTCACAGAGTGGGGTTTGCCAGCTGCATCAGCTTACAATACATTTGCAGTCCGCGTGACGTCACACACAGCCACGCCCTCCTGACCCCGCACCTATGACAGACATAATGCGCCCTGGCATTGGACCGGCTTTCTGTCTGTCACAGGTGTGGGATCAGGAGGGCAGGGCTATGTGTGACCAACGGCGCACAGACTGCAAATGTAATGTAAGCTGATACAGTGGGCAAACCCCGCTCTGTGAACAAGCCGGCTCTCTTCCTCCACAATGATCTGGCCGCCCTCTCTGTTCCTCCACACTCTTTCTCTGGGAGAACGGCTCCCATTCATCCCCCCTGATGGCGGTGCTCCCCCCCCCGTTCCCAGGCAGCCCAGATTCTTGTCAGACCTCATTTTCCACTCCTAAAATGCGAGTAGGCGAGTGGAAAATTTGAGGGCTGATATGGACTGCAACTAATTAACCACTTCAATACCGGGCACTTATACACCTTCCTGCCCAGATCAATTTTCAGCTTTCAGTGCTGTCGCAGTATGAATGACAATTGCGCAGTTATCCATCACTGTACCCAAACTACATGTTTATCATTTTGTTCCCACAAATAGAGCTTTCTTTTGGTGGTATTTGATCACCTCTGCGGTTTTTAGTTTTTGCTAAACAAATAAAAAAGACCAAAATTTTTGCTTTTGTTTCTGTTATAAAATTTTGTAAATAAGTACGTTTTCTCTTTCACTGATGGGCACTGAAAAGGCGGCACTGACAGGTACTGATAAGGCGGCACCAATGAGGTGGCACCAATGATCGGGCACTGATATGCGGCACTGATGGGTGGCACTGATATGCAGCACTGATGGGCATTGATAGGAGGCACTCATGGGTGGCACTCATGGGTGCCAATGGTGGGCACTGATAGGCGACACTGATGGGCACTGAAAGGCTGCAAAGATGGGTTCTTATGGGTGGAACTGATAGGCGGCACTGCTGGGCACTGATAGGCGCCACTGATGGGCACTGATAGGCGGCATTGCTGGGCACTGATGGGCATTGATATGTGGCACTGATGGGCACTGATACGTGACACTGATATGAGGCACTGATAGGCATCCCTGGTGGCACTGGCAGTGGTAGGCATTGTGAGTGGGCACTGATTTGTAGCTGCATGGGAATTGATTGGCAGCTGCCTGCCAAAAATTAGTATTTCCCTGGGGGTCTAGGGGGGAATACCTGGTGGTCCAGTGTGGATGGCCATCCTGGTGGTCCTAGGCGGCATGATGGTGGTTCTGGGTGGAATCCGAGGGGGGGCTGTGCTGATAAACAATCAGCACAGACCCCCCCTGTCAGGAGAGCAGATGATCGGCTCTCCTCTACTCGTGTCTGTCAGATGTGAGTGAGGAAAAGCAGATCACCGGCTCTTCCTATTTACATCGTGATCAGCTGTGATTGGACAAGGCTGATCACGTGATAAAGAGTCTCCATCAAAGACTCTTTACCTAGATCGGAGTTGCGGTGTGTCAGACTGACACACCGCAACAACGATCGCCGCGATTCGCGCCCCCGGGGGCGCACAGCAACTTAATATCCTGATCATGCCATATGACTTCTGGTCAGGATATTGAAACCACTTTGCCGCCGTCATTCTGCTATATGGCCGGCGGCAAGTGGTTAAATAACCTGCCTGCCTGTTGTGTAAATTTTATGAATCTGTATTTTAATATGTATTGTCATAGTGTCTCCCAGTGTTCGTTCTCCCGCAGCTTGCTCTAAAGAGCTGACTGGGGCAGACTGACGCTGGTTGAGATCTGTTAGGTAGTGGAAAACTTCCTGGGATTGGAGAGAGGTGTTTGCAGAGTGGGGACATGTCCGCCAGCGAAAGGGCCCCTGTGCATTGCACAGACGATCGTCTGAGGGGATATGTTCGCTCTGCAAGGACATTATTGGTTATAGGCGGCTGCACGCTCTTGTCTCTGCTGTGTCTGATCGGTACATGTCGAGATTTGTAGCGTGCACCTGCAGATAGCCTCCCATCCACAAGGAACGGTAGTATAAGGATTCCTATCAGCGGAATTGTAGTCATAGTTCGTTGGTTGCCTGTGTTGACATTTACATCCTGTGATGTTACATCCTTATTTGGTCATTTCCTATGAGGTCACATCCTATGTAGGAGGCGATTGGCTGTTGGAGGCAAACCCTCCAGTTTGGGACTTCCTGTTTATGTGTAAATAAAAGCAAGTGCACTGCTTGGAAAGGCATGCATACTGATGGAGCTGAGAACGTAAGCTATGGTGATGATGTCTGTTTACTTGGGGATATACGGGAAATAGAATGATGGATTATTCAAATGCCGCGTACACACGGTCGGACTTTTCAGCTACAAAAGTCCGACAGCCCGTCCGACAGACTTTCAGCAGACTTTCGACGGACTTTTGGCAGACTTTCAACAGACTTTCTAACAAACGGACTTGCCTACACACGATCTCACCAAAGTCCGATGGATTCGTACGTGATGACCTACACCAGACTAAAATAAGGAAGTTGATAGCCAGTAGCCAATAGCTGCCCTAGCGTGGGTTTTTGTCCGTCGGACTAGCATACAGAAGAGCGGATTTCTGGATCTGGCGGAGTTACGACGTAAAGATTTGAAGCATGTTCCAAATCTAAAGTACATCAGATTTGCGAATGGATAGGTCCACCGAAGGTCCGGTGAAGCCCACAAACGATCGGATTGTCCGCCGGATTTGGTTCGTCGGCGTCCGTCGGACAAGTCCGGTCAAAAAGTCCGACCGTGTGTACGCGGCATTAGGCTGCATTATACCATTATGGTGGAAGGGCGCTTATTAGCGCAAGAGTATAGTGGAATATCCACGACAGTTAAAGGGGTTGTAAAGGTAAACATTTTTCACCTTAATGCATTATATGCATTAAGGTGAAAAAACTGTTGACAATACCGCCGCCCCCAGCCCCCCCATTTTACTTACCTGACACCTCGAATCTCCGCTGCTCGTTCCCGTCATCTCTTTTGCAGCTCAGCCTGGTCGCTGATTGGTTGCAATGGATGGATTGAAAGCAGCGCAGCCATTGGCTCGCGCTGCTGTCAATCACATTAGATGACGCGGCACGCCGGGGGGCGGAGCCGAGTGATACAGTGAGCGGCTATAGCCGCCGGCTGTATCACGGGAGCGTGCCCGCAAGAACTAACCACCATGCGAGGGAGCTCGCATTAAGGTGGATAGTTCTTGCGGGGAGGAGCTGAAACAGCCGCCGAGGGACCCCAGAAGAGCAGGTTCGGGGCCACTCTGTGCAGAACGAGCTGCACAGTGAAGGTAAGTATGACATGTTAGTTATTTAAAAAAAAAAAATTACCTTTACATCCCCTTTAAGATGGCGAGTCAGGACCTCTTGGAGTGAACAGAACCTCCTTCACACCGGAAAAGAAAAGGGGGAGAACAGATCCCAGTCCAGGGCATCAAACTTTGTTGTACGTTTTCTCTATCCGATGTATTAGGTAGGTTCTGCTTTGCAAAAGAACACATTTTTTATCATTTGGTGCAGCCTGCTGGAATTTTAATTGTATGTCTGTTGTGTGTGTGTGTGTGTGTGATTTGTCAGCATGGATTGGGCAACCTGGAATGTTTATGTAAGGAGACTGTGTGTTGTGTGAGTGACTGATGCTGTGTAAGACGTTTGTGATGCATGTGAGAAATGTATGAATTGTGTATGGTTTTTATGGTATGGTGTTTATTTTATGGTGTTTATGGTATGGTGTTTATGGTATGGTGTTTATGGTATGGTGTTTATGGTATGGTGTTTATGGTATGGTGTTTATTGTATGGTGTTTATTGTATGGTGTTTATAGTATGGTGTTTATGGTATGGTGTTGATTGTATGGTGTTTATGGTATGGTGTTTATGGTATGGTGTTTATGGTATGGTGTTTATGGTATGGTGTTTATTGTATGGTGTTTATGGTATGGTGTTTATGGTATGGTGTTTATTGTATGGTGTTTATGGTATGGTGTCTATGGTATGGTGTTTAATATTGAAGTTGTGGAAGTAACTGAATGATAAATAGAAATGTATGAATTGTGATTGTTACCTTTGTATGGGACCAAGCCAGTAGTGTATATAGATTCAAGACACATGTCCCCATAAATGTAATAATATTTTTTAGTAGTTTTGAAAGCTTTGAATTTGTTTGTAAAATGCCTGCTGGGATGAGGTTTTTGCGGGGGAGGGGCGACCAGGCATGGCTGGTCCATCAAATACAATAGAAACTGTTGGCTACTCCCTGTGGACAATAGAAAGGGGAGCTTTTTTTTTGTTTTGAGATGAAAAGACCATGCTAGCATCACCGTGGATGGGATGGTCTCAGGTCTCTAGGATCACTGTTTGTATTTCTGAAATGTCTTGAGAAAAGAGTGTATGTTTGAGCCATGTTATTTTGTGGTTTATGTGGCGCTGTTGTGTGATTGGAGAGCCTGTGTTGTTTGGTTGGCCAAGGGTCCTAATAGTTAGCCTAAAATGTTTGTAATGCCGCGTACACACGGTCGGACTTTTCAGTTACAAAAGTCCGACGGACGCCGACGAACCAAGTCCGGCGGACAATCCGATCGTGTGTGGGCTTCACCGGACCTTCAGCGGACTTTTCCAGCCGCAAATCTGACGGACTTTAGATTTGAAACATGCTTCAAATCTTTACATCATAACTCCGCCGGACCCAGAAATCCGCTCGTCTGTATGCTAGTCCGACGGACAAAAACCGACGCTAGGGCAGCTATTGGCTACTGGCTATCAACTTCCTTATTTTAGTCCGGTGTACGTCATCATGTATGAATCCATCGGACTTTTGTGTGATCGTGTGTAGGCAAGTCCGGTTGTTAGAAAGTCTGTTGAAAGTCCGCCAAAAGTCAGTCGAAAGTCTGTCGAAAGTTTGTCGGACGGGCTGTCAGACTTTTGTGTGCACACGGCATAAGTGTTCATGTGGTGCCTCAAATGTGCAGTTTTGTGGGGAGAAGTTTGTGTAGCTAGTGAAGAAATCTTGGTTTTGGCAGGAAAATCATGCCATTTTGTCGTGGCCTGGCTTTTGTTGTTGTCTGCCGTGTGGCCATGGTCAGCGGCCATTTTGAGAGGTGCAGTTAAAGGATTTTGTGCTGTTTGACCTGTGGGTCATCCTAGAGGGGAAGTTGCTCCATTTCCTTTGTGTGTGTGTAGCCATGCGGTCTACTTTGCACTGAATTTACTAGCTTTAACTGAGTTTTTGTTCTAGAGAGAGTTGTGTTATTTTAATTTTTTTAAACATTTGGGAATTCCTCAGACGGCAATTCATTGTTTTGTGGCTTGTATGGTATAGCCTGCAGAGGAAGGGGGCTTTGGTTGACCTTTTATGATGTTAGCCATAGATTTTTCTAATGTCTTGATAGTGCTAGGCTTCCCCTCCCCCTACCTCTTTCCGTTCATTGATATTTAAATAAACCAGTTAGATGGGTTTTTAGAGCTGAGGTTTGTATTGAATAGCCTGCAGTTGAAACAGGGCTTCCCCTCCTCCTCCCCCTCCCTTTTCCTGTTCAGATGTGCAACAGGAAGTTGGTGGGAGGAGCTTGGGGGTTCGTGTTTTGAAGTCTGTTTGATTTTTACATTTAATTCCAGTTGTTTTTGTGAATTTTTTTACTGTAATATAGTTTTGGGTAGAGAGCAAACAGGAGGCATCCAAATTATTGTTGTAATATCGAGGTACAGAGAGACGCCACAAATAATAAAGCAGGCATAAGTGCTCTGTGCGGTTTAGTCTGGCGACGCAGTGTACGGTCGTACAGCGCAGTGCGCTTGTGTATGCATACACTGTGAGGGGTAGAGACATAATTTGGGGGTGATCTGTGGTTGTTGACGAATCATTTGGCATAGTTAATAGTTGGTTGTTAAAAGAGTGGTACTCTGTAGTTCTGTGCCAAAAGTGTTGGGACAACAAGCCATAGAGTTGATGCCTCAGTTAGGGTTTCTAGTTGGGGGACAGGACCAGATATAATGGTTGTAGTCCGTTGATCCACCGTAAAAGAAGGCACCGGGCGGTGCTCTCCTAAATGGGTTTCCCTGGACGCAAGGGTAAGACTATAAGCCGATTCGAATTGCCATGGGCACTTGGAGGTCCATGCAAGGGAAGGAATGTGAGGCTTCCCACAGTCAGAAGGCTGCACAGTACATAAAGTCTAGTTTTGGGGAAAAAGGCCATTAAACCCCAAAAAGATTGACATAGGTGGTCCAAGGATACTATTTTGGGTATCACTCTGGAGTTGATGTAGCGCGACTATGGCTTCAGAAATCTGTAATGATGAGTGAGTTGATGGATGTTGTGACGGGAGTCACTTTTGGGTGCAGGGTGACCAAGAAAATAATGAACCCTGTATCTGCCATATTAGAAATAGTGGCTGGTTCATAATGCTGGGACAAATACTGTTAGGAGATGCTGATGTCAATTCCAGCCACCTGTCTCTGTCTGTGTCTGCTATAATGTAAATTAGTCTAGTATGACTTGTCACAGCTTCTAAGAGTCTTTCACTCAGTGTGCTAATTAAACCTGCAATTGTATGAAGGAGTTCTGTGTTGAGATGTATGATAAGACGTGAAATCTGTCCTAAAGGTCATGTCTTTGAGTCACCTAGGCTGTCTAAAGGATTAGATAATTAGCTCATGTTAATTAGGTTTCTGATTACAGGTTGTATTTTCATCATGCTGCATGTATTTGTGTGAGATCTCAAAATAAAGATTCATTCCTGTTTGACCCCCAATACAGAGCCTTGTCTCGTACTTGGGGGGAGAATTATTTGTATGGGTTTCTTGTTCGGCTGATTGAAGTGTCCGGTAGCTGCCTTTTTGTTCAGAAATGGAATGTCTTAAACGGCTTTAACCCCTTTCATACTCGGGGTGTCGTTACACTGGTGGCTAGCAGCAGGATCATTTCAACAGCCCAGAAGGACAGCTACAAGAGGACACAGGCCAATGGAAGCACAGTATGAATGGCTAAAGCGATCTACCCTGAAGGACTTACTGGAGAACTGGGGCCAACAACCGTAAGAAGAGGGACATTATCGCAGAACTAGTCGAAATGGATACAGCCAAAGGATCCAACATAACCGAAAGGCCCAGCGTAACAGACAGGACACCCGAAGAGGCAAGTTTTGATCGGGCTGTTAACATAAGACTGGCACATTATGGCCCTAACCCTACAGCAGAGATCATAGACCGAGTTATAGCGCCTGTGGAGGAAAATTGGTTACAGCAAAGAGGTGCTGCAGCAGCAGGAGTCACAACAGCACCTACTGAAAGGAGAAAGGTACATTTTTCTGCTTTTAAAAATTTCATTGAAGCAGAAGGGGAGATTGATGGATACCTTGCCGATTTTGAACGGCAATGTGCCCTACACCGGGTGCCCACAGAGGAATGGGTTACCAATATGTCTGGGAAATTATCCGGCCGGGCCAGTAAAGCATTCAGGACCATCCCAGATGAGGAGATTATGAACTATGGGCTGGTAAAAGAAGCACTTTTGGGCAGGTATGCCGTCACACCAGAAGCATACCGGAGGCGGTTCCGAGAGATGAGCAAGCAGACTAGAGACTCATATACCGAGTGGGCATGCCGCCTACACTGCACGGCATCCCACTGGGTCACTGGATGCCAAGCAGTATCCGGGGAAGAGGTGCTACAGCTGTTCCTGCTGGAGCACTTCTTTGACAAGCTGTTCCCGGAAGTCAGAAAGTGGGTTCGGGACCGAAAACCTTTCACCTTGCCTGAAGCAGCTCGCCTGGCAGACGAATACACAGACACCTGCAAACTGGATAACCCAGTGGTCAAGACAACAGTTCGGGTGGATTATCGATCAGCGTCACCCCCTCCAGCTGGTGCCTACAAACCACAGTCGTACCGCCCTACAGCATCACCTCCAGCAGCCACTTATTCTCAGCAGCCCAGGTTCAACTCCCAGGACTACTCACAACCCCTCAGGTGTTTCGGGTGTAAACAGCTAGGGCACAAAAAGCCAGACTGTCTGTTGAATTCAGCCAGGCAGTCCCGGTCATGGAGAAAGCCAACAGGGGGGTATCCCTGCACATCTATGCCTGCGGCTCACTGCGTTGAGGAGGAAGAACATTGGGGCGTCCTGCTGATCCAGTACAAGCAGCTAACCGGGACAACAGGCAGGCCTGTACCTGCCTTCTATTTTGCCTGGAGAATCCTGCGGAACTACTGTTCCTCCTGCTGCTGCTTCTGATTCCACAGACTGCAACCCATCAGGCACTCGTGCGACTCTGCACTCCTGTGCCTCCTGTCTGCTCTACCAGGGGGTCTTGAGTTAGAGGTGTAAAAGAGGCCGTCCTCTGCATATCAGGCTCTACCATCAGGTACGTGACACAGGGTCTTGCAATGTCTCATGGGACTTGTAGTTTCTCCAAAGCTGGAGGGCCGAGGTTGTCTACCCCTCCTAATGCAAAAGGCTGCATACACCTATGCCAAAGTTCATGGTTTCTGTACAAATGATGGGGAAGCCCAGAGGGGTCTGACTGGAGATAAAGTTCTGAATTGTACTGACTGCTATTCAGGATTTTAAAGTAATATTTAAACTTCAGCTTTTAAAAAACAAAAAAAACAAACATGTTATACTTACCTGCTCTATGTAGTGGTTTACCACAAAGCAGCCCCATCCTCTTCTTATCAGGTCCCCTGCCAGTGGGCATAGTCCCCCCTGACTAGTGCCCCCAAATAGCTTGCTATGGGGTCACTGGTGTGTGCTCGCTCCTGAGCATTGCTCTATGTGTCCAAAAGACACATAGACCCGTGGCTTGGCGCTGCCCCCTGATCTCTCCTCATTGGCTTACTGGCCAATGGCTTCCTCTGCTGTGTCTCCCAATGAGGAGACGGGGACCCGGGACAGCCAAGGCTCTCGTGAAAATCGCTGCATCTAGAGGGGGCTCAGGTGAGTCTTAGGGGGTCTGTGGGGGGAGCAAAACAGAGAAAGTTTTTACCTTCATGCATTCAATGCCTGAAGGCAAAAAAACCTTCAGCCTTTACAACTGCTTTAATTGAGAGGAGGAATAGATACTAATCAGTTTCATCAAGGACTGTAATAAATCCATTTTAACCACATCCCACCAGGCCTATAGCAGAATGACGGCCGGGTGGGGGACCAGTTATCCTGACTGGGCATCATATGATGTCCATCAGGATAAGCCGCTCGTACACGCCCCCCGGGGTGCAAAGAGTGGCGATTGGTGGTGCGGTGTGTCACTCCGACACACCGCATCTCTGATCTCAGTACGGAGCCTATGAAGTAGGCTCTTTACCATGTGATCAGCTGTGATTGGTCACAGCTGATCACAGCGGTAACCAGTTCACGCTGACAGAGTGTGAGTAGAGGAGAGCTGTTCAGTGGCTTTCCTGACAGGGGGGATCTGTGTTGATAATTAGCACATTGATTATCAGCGCAGCCCCCATCAGAGTTGCCCACCCAGATGCCAATCAGTGTCCATCAGAAATGCCAATCACTGCCCATTACTAATGTCTGTCAGTGCCTCCTCGTCAGTGCTGCCTATCAGTGCCATCAGTGCCCAGCATTGCCGCCTAGCAGTTCCCATCAGTGCCACCTATCATTGCCGCCTATCAGTGACATCATTGCCACCTATTGGTGCCCATCAGTGCTGCCTATCAGTGCCATCAGTGCCCAGCATTGCCGCCTATCAATGCCATCATTGCCACCTATCAGTTCCCATCAGTGCCACCTATCATTGCCGCCTATCAGTGCCATCATTGCCACCTATCGGTGCCCATCAGTGCCGCCTATAAGTGCTGCATATTAGTGCTGCCCATCAGTACCCATCATTGCTGCATATCAGTGCCGCCTCATCAGTGCCCATCAGTGAAGGAGAAAACTTAATTATTTACAAAATATTACAACAGAAACAACAAAAAACTTTTTTTTTTTCAAAAATTTCTGTCTTTTTTAATTTGTTTAGCAAAAAAAAAAAAAAACCCAGTAGTGATCAAATACCACCAAAAGAAAACTCTATTTGTGGGAAAAATTATAAACATTTCATGTGGGCCCAGTGAAGCGTGACCGCACAATTGTCATTCAAAGTGCGACAGTGCTGAAAGCTGAAAATTGGCCTGGGCAGGAGTGGGGGGCAGTATTAAAGTGGTTAATAGACATAGGAATTTTGCGATAATGAAGTTTGTTTAATTGTATAGTAAATATCAAATTCATGGTTGGTGACATCGATACAAAACCTTGGCAACCAATCACAATGTGGCTCAGTTGGTTATAAAATGGACCTACAAGCCTCTTTTCTAATGCCGCGTACACACGAGCGGACTTTACGGTGGACTTTGCCCGGCGGACTTTTCGACGTACTTTCCGACGGACTTTCTGAATGAACGGACTTGCCTACACACAATCCACCAAAGTCCGTCGAATTCGTACGTGATGACGTACGACCGGACTAAAACAAGGAAGTTCATAGCCAGTAGCCAATAGCTGCCCTAGCGTGGCTTTTTGTCCGTCGAACTAGCATACAGATGGCGGACTTTTCGACCGGACTCGATTTCAACGGATACATTTTAAACAAGTTTCAAATCTAAGTCCGTCCAACTTTTGAGCAAACAAAGTCCGCTGGAGCCCACACACATCGAATTGTCCGACGAAATCCAGTCCGCCGGGCAAAGTCCGCCGTAAAGTCCGCTCGTGTGTACGCGGCATTAGAGCTTGATTGAACACGTTCCCACCTACAGCTGTTGTCCTATTTTATCGGATATTCTGCTGGTCTGATCCTTTCTTCTATTCTACTTCAATATGTCAGATGTCACAGGTAGAAGAATCATTTGTTGGCTATCATTTAGGCGAAGCTCCCAAATCATGAGCTGTAAAGTTTTCATTAAAGCTTCCATTGACAATTCCGGGTTTTGTAGTTTTCATAGTCATACAATCACACAATATTCTGAGACTAGATACATTTTTATATTTATTGTTATTGTTGGTGACAGTACAGTATGTACCGTAAAAAAATAAATATTTTTTTATTTACATTTTTTAAGATTTTTTTTTCTTTTTTAAGATTTTTTTTTTAAAGTTTTTTTTTTGTTTTACATACTGTCAAATATTTATTAACACAACACGTCCAAACAAGGCTTTTTCTAAAGAGATTTCTTATTACAGAATCCAGACCAGTATTGGATGCATTTTGATTGGCTGCTATGAGTTCTTCACTCTTATTGTTGGGCCATTTGTAATAAATGATTTGAAATCACACTGGTGGAAATTAATATAAAGTCACTCACCTCGGTGCCCGCCATTGGAAATTAAGGTAGGTCACTGCTTATCTCACAATCTGTTAAAACAAAATGAAGCAGTAAGACTTCTGAACCCGTTTAGCTCAGTAATACATACATACTGGTTTTGAGTGGCACTCCCCCGTCTGACTGTCCAACTAGACATAACATCTGGGTGGTGTCCAAGCCTGTTTTTAAGCCTTTAGTGCTTATGATAGTGTTTGCATCATGTACTCCCTGTTTACCTGCTTTGTTCCTGTACCTTGGCCGTTACCTTCTTCCAATCCCCCCACCCTGCCTGCTAGTTTGGATTTCCTTATTATCAACCTTGAACTGGAATTTGGACTACTCTCTGAACTCAGCCTACCTCTTTAAAAAGAAGGCCATACAGGCAGTTAGTGCACTAAAGGAAGGCCACAGAGCCAGTCAGTGCACTAAAGATAAGATAAGATAAGATGTATTGTCATTGTAGAAACAAATTTACAATGAAATTACATTTCTACTCCACACATTATTCATACATCACAATTTTTAACCGTGTGTGTGTGTCCATGCTTTGCTAATATAAGGCATTACATTTATTATGGTTGCAAATGAGTTTGGCTCCCTCTAGTGTCCATTTAATGCTATTAAGACTTTTGTTTCGTTTCTGTGAAGCAGCGCTACAAAGCATTGTGGGAGATGTAGTTTAATGAGAAAGTGACTCATGTGTTAACTTAGTTTGGGAACTACTAAACCCACAATGCCAAGTCACAGACCCACAAGGCCAAGTTACTGTGCTGCATGCTAGGAGCAGGAATAAAAGGGTCAGTAAGGCCATTTTTTCGGCCTCTTGGGATGCCAAGCAATACCTGCCTGCAGTGAAGTCTGTGTGTGTGTGACCGAGAGACTACAGCCTGTATGGCGCGGAGTGGAATCGATCGGCCTCTAAAGGTGTTCCAGAGTACAGCCGGCTGGCCTAGGAGCGGATGAACCTGAGGTACCAGGGTCTTTGAAGGGTTCCCGCATTTCAGCCATCAGCAATCCGGAGGAGCGATGCAGTGTGGCGGCGCCATCTTTGGATCAGACTGAGACATCAGGAATGGAGTCTGGATGATTTGATGGACTTCTCCAGTGAAGTATTGCCAGTTCCTGAAATTGAGAAGTCTTCACAAGTTCTTGCAACTGCAACCGAAGACCCCTCCATTGACTTGAGTGTTCGGAATGAAGTCAAGGAGACAGTCAAAGACTCAGTACAGCCTGCTGGGACCTATTCACCCATGCGGTTAAGGCGGGATGTGCATCCTCCCAAGAGACTCACATATGACACACTGGGAAAGAGTTCTGAAGAGCAGATTCTTACCATTCGTATTCCAGCTCCTTAAAATACACCCCCCACTGTTAATTGGGTAGGGGGCGACCCTGCTCTAACCTCTGGCACCAATGGGTTTGACACGGCAATTGCCCTGGCTTGTTCAAAGACTGATTATGAACTTACTGATGGTGGGTACAAGTGGTTTCAAGAAAATCCAGAAGTGTGTCAGTATTTGTTAAATTTAGAGTGGAATTAGAGAAAGAAGTCAATAATAACTTACCCTTTCTTTTCAGCAAGATGAAGTGTTAATCCCCATGTCTTTGGGGACCAAAGAGTTTAAGTGGGGGAGTGAGTAGCCATGCTTTGCTAACATAAGGCATTACAGTTATTATGGTTGCAAATGAGTTTGGCTCCCTCTAGTGTCCGTTTAATGCTATTAAGTTTTTTGTTTAGTTTCTGTGAAGCAGCGCTACAAAGCATTGTGGGAGATGTAGTTTAATGAGGAAGTGACTCATGTGTTAACTTAGTTTGGGAACTACTAAACCCACAATGCCAAGTCACAGACCCCCAAGGCCAAGTTACTGTGCTGCATGCTAGGAGCAGGAATAAAAGGGTCAGTGCGGCCATTTTTCGGCCTCTTGGGATGCCAAGCAATACCTGCCTGCAGTGAAGTCTGTGTGTGTGTGACCGGGTGTCAGGGAAATAGGCTAGAAAACCAGCACAGGCAAGGCCGCGCTAACGCGCATCAACGCACACGAATGTTTCTACTAGGCGGACGCCTGGCGCCACATTCGGACGAATGCGCGTGCGTAGCAACGTCGCAATGTTACGAACGCACAAACGGAACGGTGTGCGTACGACGTGATACTACGCCTTGTCTATTTAAATGTCCCACTGATAGTGCCACATTGCTGGATTATCGTCAGCTCTTTCTGTGTTCCTGTGATTGTGTTTCCTGTTGTCCTGACTTCCTGTTGTCCTGACTTCCTGTGTACCGACCCGGCTTGTTATCGACTCCTCTGGACCTCCTGGCTTATTCAACTGGCTTGCTTCTGACTCTCCCTGCCTGCTTCCTGCATCTGACCCCGGCTTGGCTAAACGGACTCCGCATTCCTCTGTCTCCTGTACCTGGACTTGTTGCTTTGATTCTCGGACTGCTTACTGTGTTTGACCCCCTGGCCTGGCTTCTGATTTTCCTATTGGACTTCCATTGGTCCCCTCCTTGGACCCTAAGCACGTTGCCTCTACGGACTTTCTCTATCAAGCCACCAACACCGGCTCCTACTTCCAGGCAACCCGTGCTTCTGTGAGCACCACATCCCTGTACCATATTCAGGGTTGTGCTGCACTCGGCCGCAAGGGGAGCCCTCTCAGCAACTCGGTCTCCTACCAAGGTCCTGACACCGGGAGACTGCGGCCTGTAGGCGCGGACCGGAATCGATCGGCCTCTGAGGTGTTCCAGAGTACAGCCAGCTGGCCCAGGAGTGGATGGACCTGACGTACCAGGGTCTTTGAAGGTTTCCTGCATTTCAGCCATCAGCAATCCGGAGGAGCAGTGCAGTGTGGCGGCGCCATCTTTGGATCAGACTGAGACATCAGGAATGGAGTCTGGACAGAGCCTTACAGTTCTGGGTCTATTGTGGTGAGAGGGCACTTGCCCAGTCCAGTAGAGTGCATTGTTTGCTGAGTGAGTTATTTACAGACTGCTGGTGAGACTTGTAGTTCCACAGAAGTGATCCTACTTATTCACAGGCCACATACAGCTGAACTCTGGGGTTTGTTATTCCCTGCCCTGTGAAGTCAGTACTGCATTACACTCACAGATGAGAAGGAAGTGTTACAAGTGTTCTGTCTCTTCATTTAAAACAGTTATCAACGCACCAAATATTCTACTACTTTACATTTTGTACATTGAATTGCAACCTAGGGGGAGCCCTTGAGTACAGGATATATATATATATATATATATATATATATATATATATATATATATATATTACATTGTATTATTATATGAGAGAAGTATTATATTATAGTGCAGTTTGGTGTGTGTGTATTGAGGCCTCAGTGGGAAGGTGTTTCATATGTCTATTGATCATTTGTCCCACTTTGTACCTGTCTGCATATACTCTCCTGTGGTAACTATTGAATCTGCCACTTTTACATTTACACTGATTGTTGTCAACTGCCACTTATTCTTTATGTTTTATTGCAATGTTCCTGTGTTCAATATCCACTCCAGTAAATTTTCATTGATAACATCCCATTACAGCATGGAACCCGAGGTGTCAGAGGTAAGAGAGGATTTGCAGAGTCAGGGTAGCCAGTGGGGTATAGAGTCAATCAGCAGCCCCCATGGGGGGGTACCGCTACACATGCATTTACCACACAGGATTTAATTATACCAAATAAATATATACCGTATTTATCGGTGTATAACACACACTTTTCCCCCCTGAAAAGAGAGGGTAAACAGTGTTAAAAACTGCGTGTTAAATGCCGATACTATGTTTTACTAACAGTGGGAGGGGATCGGGCGGTCTGCCCCAGGGGCCACCCATTGGGGGGGTGTCAGGCCGGCCGTCCCGCCTCTCCTGGCCCTGGGACAGTGCTGCCTGCATAGTTTAAAGTTGAGAAAAAAATATCACTTGCCAGCCCCTTCTCCTCCACCGCTCCTCCTGTGTCAGGGTCATTGTAAATATCTCAATAGCTCTGTTTTTCTGGCTGCTCTTCTCCTCCCACTCCTCCTCCTCTGAGTGTAGCTTTAGATTGGAGGAGGAGAGCGGTCACATGACCATCTATGTAACATAAGAGGAGAGCAGTCATGTGACCAGGTCAGTGGAAAAACTGAACTATTAAGGTATATGGAAGCTTCATTTTACAATAGGAGTGACACAGGAGGAGCCGTGTGGAAGGGGCTGGCAGTGTTTTTTTATAAACTGTATAGAATGCTGGGAGTGCAGGGAGGGGCTGGTATACTGGATGGGGGGCTGTGTACTGGGGAGGGGGGCTGTATAATGGATGGGGGGCTGTATACTGGGGAGGGGGCTGTATAATGGATAGGGGGCTGTATACTGAGGAGGGGGGCTGTATAATGGATGGGGGGCTGTATACTGGGGAGGGGGGCTGTATAATGGATGGGGGGCTGTATACTGGGGAGGGGGCTGTATAATGGATGGGGGGCTGTATAATGGATGGGGGGCTGTATACTGGGGAGGGGGCTGTATAATGGATTTGGGGCTGTATACTGGGGAGGGGGATGTATAATGGATGAGGGGCTGTGTACTGGGGAGGGGGCTGTATAATGGATGGGGGGCTGTGTACTGGGGAGGGGGGCTGTATAATGGATGGGAGGCTGTATACTGGGGAGGGGGGCTGTATAATGGATGAGGGGCTGTGTACTGGGGAGGGGGGCTGTATAATGGATGGGAGGCTGTATACTGGGGAGGGGGGCTGTATAATGGATGGGGGCTGTATACTGGGGAGGGGGCTGTATAATGGATGGGGGGCTGTATACTGGGGAGGGGGATGTATATTGGATGGGGGGCTGTGTACTGCGGAGGGGGCTTTATAATGGATGGGGGGCTGTGCACTGCGGAGGGGGCTGAATAATGGATAGGGTGCTGTATACTGGGGAGGGGGGCTGTATACTGGGGGGCTGTATAATGGATGGGGGGCTGTATACTGGGGAGGGGGCTGTATACTGGATGGGGGGCTGTGTACTGGGGAGAGGGGCTGTATAATGGATGGGGGGCTGTATACTGGGGAGGGGGGCTGTATAATGGATGGGGGCTGTATACTGGGGAGGGGGGCTGTATAATGGATGGGGCTGTATACTGGATGAGGGGCCTGTATACTGGGGAGGGGGCTGAATAATGGATGGGGCTGTGTACTGGGGAGGGGACTGGGTACTGGATGGGGGGCTGTATACTGGATGGGGGGCTGTATACTGGGGAGGGGGGCTGTATACTGGATGGGGGCTGTGTACTGGGGAGGGGGGCTGTGTACTGGATAGGGGGGCTGTATGTAGGATGGGGGCTGTATACTGGGGAGGGGGCTGTATACTGGATGGGGGCTGTGTACTGGGGAGGAGGGCTGTGTTCTGGATGGGGGCTGTGTACTGTGCAGGGGAGGGGGACTGTGTACTGTAAAGGGGGCTGTGAAAACATTTTTTCCTTAACCGCTTGCCGACCGCCTAACACACTTATACGTCAGCAGAATGGTACGGGCAGGCAAAGCAATGTATATATACGTTGCTTTGAACCTGCCGCCTAGCCGGCACGCATGCACCCGCAGCGGTCTCCGTGACCGTGTCCGCAGGACCTGTGGACTGGATGTGGCTCAAAGGGGGTGTGGTTAGAGTCTGAGATGAATGAGGGATGGAGAGGGAAAGGGGGAAAAGGGGAAATGGGGGGGCAGCAGGCCCAGATTCTACACCACAATAGAAATGTGTATTCCAGAGTTTAACAATCAGCAGATAAAGATACGCCAAACACCTGGTGTTAGCGCTTCAATCATCCCGGCACCATGGTTGTTGTGGTGTCAGGATGATTGAAGTGCATTATTTCTATTATTACATTGTAATATAGAATGAAATCATGCCCATTGTGCCCCATGCAACGCTAAAGCTATTGCATCTTCTGTGCTTCTATTTGCCCTATACGCAAACTGATAAGGACTACCCGCTAATCTAACCTTGATATATTTCAAGACCAACCTCTCAAAGCACTTCATTAGTACTGAGGTCAGTGCTATTGGTCTATAATTGTCTAAACTTCCCACAGTTGACTTTTTTGGAATTGGAATAATACTGGCTGATTTTAAACATGCCGGAACAACAGCAGATGATAACGATTGATTAAAGATCTTGGCAAAGACTCCAGCTAATTGATCAGCACAGGCCTTAACTACCCTCCCTGGGATTCTGTCTGGACCCGATGATTTCCTCGTATTTATAGCCTTAAATACCTGCCTCACCTCATATTCCTGTATAGTGAGTGTACAGTTTCCTGGAAGTAAAGGACACCCTATATCCTGGTTTGCTAACACAACCTCAAACAGTGTGAAGAACCTATTTAATTCTTCAACCAGTGAAGCACTAGAATTCCCTTCCATTTTTTTAGTTCCTCCATGCTGTGCCAAATACTGTGTACCCCTCCAACCCTCCCTCGCATCGTTTCCATTAATATAGTCCTCAATTTTCTTTTTATTGGTAATTTGGCTTCTTTTATGCCTCTTTTCAGATTATATTATACATTGCTTTATCTCCGACATTGAATGCTCTATTCCGTTCTCTAAGAAGACTAGTTATTTGCTTAGTCATCCAGGGTTTCTGATTTGAAAAGACCCAAATGCGTTTATCCTCAGTAGGCCATACGGGCAGTTAGTGCACTTAGAGAAGGCCATGCGGAAAGTTAGTACACTTAGAGAAGGCTATACGGGCAGTTAGTGCACTTAGAGAAGGCTATACGGATAGTTAGTGCACTTAGAGAAGGCCATGCGGAAAGTTAGTGCACTTAGAGAAGGCTATACAGATAGTTAGTGCACTTAGAGAAGGCCATGCGGAAAGTTAGTGCACTTAGAGAAGGCCATGCGGAAAGTTAGTACACTTAGAGAAGGCTATACGGGCAGTTAGTGCACTTAGAGAAGGCTATACGGATAGTTAGTGCACTTAGAGAAGGCTATACAGATAGTTAGTGCACTTAGAGAAGGCCATGCGGAAAGTTAGTGCACTTAGAGAAGGCTATACAGATAGTTAGTGCACTTAGAGAAGGCCATGCGGAAAGTTAGTGCACTTAGAGAAGGCTATACGGATAGTTAGTGCACTTAGAGAAGGCTATACGGATAGTTAGTGCACTTAGAGAAGGCCATGTGGACAGTTAGTGCACTTAGAGAAGGCCATACGGACAGTTAGTGCACTTAGAGAAGGCTATACGGATAGTTAGTGCACTTAGAGAAGGCTATACGGATAGTTAGTGCACTTAGAGAAGGCCATACGGACAGTTAGTGCACTTAGAGAAGGCTATACGGATAGTTAGTGCACTTAGAGAAGGCCATGTGGACAGTTAGTGCACGTAGAGAAGGCCATACGGACAGTTAGTGCACTTAGAGAAGGCCATGCGGACAGTTAGTGCACTTAGAGAAGGCGATACGGATAGTTAGTGCACTTAGAGAAGGCCATGTGGGCAGTTAGTACACTTAGAGAAGGCCATACGGGTAGTTAGTACACTTAGAGATGGCCATACGGGTAGTTAGTGCACTTAGAGAAGGCCATGTGGGCAGTTAGTACACTTAGAGAAGGCCATGTGGGTAGTTAGTACACTTAGAGAAGGCCATACGGGCAGTTAGTGCACTTAGGCCTGATTTACACCTATGCAGGTTGCAGTTTTCATATTGCAGGTGCATTTTGCATTTTTAAATACACATTTGTGATCCATTAAAGTCTATAGAATCAAAAACCAGAAAAAAATCTTTGGCCCTTTCCATAAAATGCACAGATGTGAACTACATCCATAGGAAAGCATATAGTATAGCATAGTTGCCAACATTGTAAAAAAAAATTTAGGGATACTTTTTTAGCTGTAGGTGGAGTCGCATTATAATTAGGAGGTGGGGCATGCGTTCGTAGGTGTGTCATAGAAAATAAAAAAATGCGCCGTGCGAAGCGCGGCGTGCCGAAAAATGGGTGTGGTTTATTCGAATAGTGGGCGTGGCTTTAATGGGCGTGGCTTTAATGGGCGTGGCTCAAAGGGGTGTGGTTAGAGTCTGAGATGAATGAGGGATGGAGAGGGAAAGGGGGAAAAGGTGAAAGAGGGGGACAGCAGGCCCAGATCCTACACCACAATAGAAATGTGTATTCTAGAGTTTAACAATCAGCAGATAAAGATACTCCAAAGACCTGGTGTTAGCGCTTCAATCATCCCAGCACCATGGTTGTTGTGGTGTCAGGATGTTATTTCTATTATTACATTGTAATATAGAATGAAATCATTCAACTCACCATAATGCAGAATCAGTAAGAGCCCTGAGAGTGTCACCTGCCACCAGATGCCATCAGGTGTCCCCAGCAGAGCCCCTTCTTACATCAGGTGCCACCATCAGCGGAACCCCTCCTTACATCTGTATCCCCATCAGCGGAGCCCCTCCTTACATCTGTGTCCCCATCAGTTCTCCTTACATCTGTGTCCCCATCAGTTCTCCTTACATCAGGTGTCCCCATCAGTCCTCCTTACATCTGTGTCCCCATCAGTTCTCCTTACATCTGTGTCCCCATCAGCAGAGCCCCTCCTTAAATGTGTGTGCCCATCAGTCCTCCTTACATCTGTGTCCCCATCAGTTCTCCTTACATCAGGTGTCCCTATCAGTTCTCCTTACATCTGTGTCCCCATCAGCGGAGCCCCTCCTTACATCTGTGTTCCCATCAGTCCTCCTTACATCTGTGTCCCCATCAGTTCTCCTTACATCAGGTGTCCCCATCAGTCATCCTTACATCTGTGTCCCCATCAGTCCTCCTTACATCTGGTGTCCCCATCAGTTCTCCTTACATCTGGTGTCCCCATCAGTTCTCCTTACATCTGGTGTCCCCATCAGTGGAGCCCCTCCTTACATTGGTGTCCCCATCAGTCCTCCTTACATCTGTGTCCCCATCAGCAGAGCCCCTCCTTACATCTGTGTCACCATCAGTTCTCCTTACATCTGTGTTCCCAACAATCTTCCTTACATCTGGTGTCCCCATCAGTCCTCCTTACATCTGGTGCTGCCCCATCAGCGGAGCCCCTCCTTACATCTGTGTTCCCATCAGCAGAGCCCCTCCTTACATCTGTGTTCCCATCAGCAGAGCCCCTCCTTACATCTGTGTTCCCATCAGACCTCCTTACATCTAGTGTCCCCATCAGCGGAGCCCCTCCTTACATCTGTGTCACCATCAGTTCTCCTTACATCTGTGTTCCCAACAGTCCTCCTTACATCTGGTGTCCCCATCAGTCCTCCTTACATCTGGTGCTGTCCCCATCAGCGGAGCCCCTCCTTACATCTGTGTCCCCATCAGTTCTCCTTACATCTGTGTTCCCATCAGTCCTCCTTACATCTGGTGTCCCCATCAGTGGAGCCCCTCCTTACATCTGTGTCCCCATCAGTTCTCCTTAAATCTGTGTTCCCATCAGTTCTCCTTACATCTGATGTCCCCATCAGTCCTCCTTACATCTGTGTCCCCATCAGTCCTCCTTACATCTGGTGTCCCCATCAGTTCTCCTTACATCTGGTGTCCCCATCAGTGGAGCCCCTCCTTACATTGGTGTCCCCATCAGTCCTCCTTACATCTGTGTCCCCATCAGTGGAGCCCCTCCTTACATCTGTGTCCCCATCAGCTGAGCCCCTCCTTACATCTGGTGTCCCCATCAGCGAAGCCCCTCCTTACATCTGTGTCCCCATCAGCGGAGCCCCTCCTTACATCTGTGTCTCCATCAGTCCTCCTTACATCTCTGTCCCCATCAGCAGAGCCCCTCCTTACATCTGTGTCCCCATTAGCCCTGCTTACATCTGTGTCCCCATCAGTCCTCCTTACATCTGTGTCCCCATCAGTGGAGCCCCTCCTTACATCTGTGTCCCCATCAGCGGAGCCCCTCCTTACATCTGTGTCCCCATCAGCGGAGCCCCTCCTTACATCTGTGTCCCCATCAGTCCTCCTTACATCTGTGTCCCCATCAGTCCTTACATCCGGTGTCCCCATCAGCGGAGCCCCTCTTTACATCTGTGTCCCAATCAGCGGAGTCCTCCTTACATCTGTGTCCCCATCAGCGGAGCCCCTCCTTACATCTGTGTCCCCATCAGCAGAGCCCCTCCTTACATCTGTGTCCCTATCAGTGGAGCCCCTCCTTACATCTGTGTCCCCATCAGAACTCCTTACATCTGGTGTCCCCATCAGCAGAGCCCCTCCTTACATCTGTGTCACCATCAGTTCTCCTTACATCTGTGTTCCCAATAGTCCTCCTTACATCTGTGTCTCCATCAGTCCTCCTTACATCTGGTGTCCTCATCAGCGGAGCCCCTCCTTACATCTGTGTCCCCATCAGCGGAGCCCCTCCTTACATCTGTGTCTCCATCAGTCCTCCTTACATCTCTGTCCCCATCAGCAGAGCCCCTCCTTACATCTGTGTCCCCATCAGCGGAGCCCCTCCTTACATCTGTGTCCCCATTAGCCCTCCTTACATCTGTGTCCCCATCAGTCCTCCTTACATCTGTGTCCCCATCAGCGGAGCCCCTCCTTACATCTGTGTCCCCATCAGTGGAGCCCCTCCTTACATCTGTGTCCCTATCAGTCCTCCTTACATCTGTGTCCCCATCAGTCCTTACATCCGGTGTCCCCATCAGTGGAGCCCCTCTTTACATCTGTGTCCCCATCAGCGGAGTCCTCCTTACATCTGTGTCCCCATCAGCGGAGCCCCTCCTTACATCTGTGTCCCCATCAGCGGAGCCCCTCCTTACATCTGTGTCCCCATCAGTGGAGCCCCTCCTTACATCTGTGTCCCCATCAGAACTCCTTACATCTGGTGTCCCCATCAGCGGAGCCCCTCCTTACATCTGTGTCACCATCAGTTCTCCTTACATCTGTGTTCCCAATAGTCCTCCTTACATCTGTGTCCCCATCAGTCCTCCTTACATCTGGTGTCCTTATCAGCGGAGCCCCTCCTTACATCTGTGTCCCCATCAGTTCTCCTTACATCTGTGTTCCCATCAGTCCTCCTTACATCTGGTGTCCCCATCAGTGGAGCCCCTCCTTACATCTGTGTCCCCATCAGTTTTCCTTACATCTGGTGTCCCCATCAGTCCTCCTTACATCTGTGTCCCCATCAGACCTCCTTACATCTGGTGTCCCCATCAGTTCTCCTTACATCTAGTGTCCCCATCAGTGGAGCCCCTCCTTACATCTGTGTCCCCATCAGCTGAGCCCCTCCTTACATCTGTGTCCCCATCAGTCCTCCTTACATCTGGTGTCCCCATCAGCGGAGCCCCTCCTTACATCTGTGTCCCCATCAGCGGAGCCCCTCCTTACATCTGTGTCCCCATCAGTCCTCCTTACATCTGGTGTCCCCATCAGCGGAGCCCCTCCTTACATCTGTGTCCCCATCAGTTCTCCTTACATCTGGTGTCCCCATCAGTCTTCCTTACATCTGGTGTCCCCATCAGTTCTCCTTACATCTGTGTTCCCATCAGTCCTCCTTACATCTGTGTTCCCATCAGTTCTCCTTACATCTGGTGTCCCCATCAGTGGAGCCCCTCCTTACATCTGTGTTCCCATCAGTTCTCCTTACATCTGGTGTCCCCATCAGTCCTCCTTACATCTGTGTCCCCATCAGTCCTCCTTACATCTGGTGTCCCCATCAGTTCTCCTTACATCTGGTGTCCCCATCAGTGGAGCCCCTCCTTACATTGGTGTCCCCATCAGTCCTCCTTACATCTGGTGTCCCCATCAGCAGAGCCCCTCCTTACATCTGTGTCCCCATCAGTCCTCCTTACATCTGGTGTCCCCATCAGCGGAGCCCCTCCTTACATCTGTGTCCCTATCAGCGGAGCCCCTCCTTACATCTGTGTCCCCATCAGTCCTCCTTACATCCGGTGTCCCCATCAGCGGAGCCCCTCCTTACATCTGTGTCCCTATCAGCAGAGCCCCTCCTTACATCTGTGTCCCCATCAGCGGAGCCTCTCCTTACATCTGGTGTCCCCATCAGCGGAGCCCCTCCTTACATCTGTGTCCCCATCAGTCCTCCTTACATCTGGTGTCCCCATCAGTGGAGCCCCTCCTTACATCTGTGTCCCTATCAGCGGAGCCCCTCCTTACATCTGTGTCACCATCAGTTCTCCTTACATCTGTGTTCCCAATAGTCCTCCTTACATCTGTGTCCCCATCAGTCCTCCTTACATCTGGTGTCCTTATCAGCGGAGCCCCTCCTTACATCTCTGTCCCATCAGCAGAGCCACTCCTTCCATCTCGTGTCCCCAGCAGTCCTCCTTACATCTGGTGTCCCCATCAGTCCTCCTTACATCTGGTGTCCCCATCAGCGGAGCCCCTCCTTACATCTGTGTCCCCATCAGTTCTCCTTACATCTGTGTTCCCATCAGTCCTCCTTACATCTGGTGTCCCCATCAGTGGAGCCCCTCCTTACATCTGTGTCCCCATCAGTTTTCCTTACATCTGGTGTCCCCATCAGTCCTCCTTACATCTGTGTCCCCATCAGACCTCCTTACATCTGGTGTCCCCATCAGTTCTCCTTACATCTAGTGTCCCCATCAGTGGAGCCCCTCCTTACATCTGTGTCCCCATCAGCTGAGCCCCTCCTTACATCTGTGTCCCCATCAGTCCTCCTTACATCTGGTGTCCCCATCAGCGGAGCCCCTCCTTACATCTGTGTCCCCATCAGCGGAGCCCCTCCTTACATCTGTGTCCCCATCAGTCCTCCTTACATCTGGTGTCCCCATCAGCGGAGCCCCTCCTTACATCTGTGTCCCCATCAGTTCTCCTTACATCTGGTGTCCCCATCAGTCTTCCTTACATCTGGTGTCCCCATCAGTTCTCCTTACATCTGTGTTCCCATCAGTCCTCCTTACATCTGTGTTCCCATCAGTTCTCCTTACATCTGGTGTCCCCATCAGTGGAGCCCCTCCTTACATCTGTGTTCCCATCAGTTCTCCTTACATCTGGTGTCCCCATCAGTCCTCCTTACATCTGTGTCCCCATCAGTCCTCCTTACATCTGGTGTCCCCATCAGTTCTCCTTACATCTGGTGTCCCCATCAGTGGAGCCCCTCCTTACATTGGTGTCCCCATCAGTCCTCCTTACATCTGGTGTCCCCATCAGCAGAGCCCCTCCTTACATCTGTGTCCCCATCAGTCCTCCTTACATCTGGTGTCCCCATCAGCGGAGCCCCTCCTTACATCTGTGTCCCTATCAGCGGAGCCCCTCCTTACATCTGTGTCCCCATCAGTCCTCCTTACATCCGGTGTCCCCATCAGCGGAGCCCCTCCTTACATCTGTGTCCCTATCAGCAGAGCCCCTCCTTACATCTGTGTCCCCATCAGCGGAGCCCCTCCTTACATCTGGTGTCCCCATCAGCGGAGCCCCTCCTTACATCTGTGTCCCCATCAGTCCTCCTTACATCTGGTGTCCCCATCAGTGGAGCCCCTCCTTACATCTGTGTCCCTATCAGCGGAGCCCCTCCTTACATCTGTGTCCCCATCAGTCCTCCTTACATCTGTGTCCCCATCAGCAGAGCCCCTCCTTACATCTGTGTCCCCATCAACGGAACCCCTCCTTACATCTGTGTCCCCATCAGCAGAGCCCCTCTTTACATCTGTGTCCCCATTAGCCCTCCTTATATCTGTGTCCCCATCAGTCCTCCTTACATCTGTGTCCCCATCAGCGGAGCCCCTCCTTACATCTGTGTCCCCATCAGCGGAGCCCCTCCTTACATCTGTGTCTCCATCAGCGGAGCCCCTCCTTACATCTGTGTCCCCATCAGCAGAGCCCCTCCTTACATCTGTGTCCCCATCAGAACTCCTTACATCTGGTGTCCTCATCAGCGGAGCCCCTCTTTACATCTGTGTCCCCATCAGAACTCCTTACATCTGGTGTCCCCCTCAGCGGAGCCCCTCTTTACATCTGGTGTCCCCATCAGAACTCCTTACATCTGGTGTCCCCATCAGCGGAGCCCCTCTTTACATCTGTGTCCCCATCAGTGGAGCCCCTCCTTACATCTGTGTCCCCATCAGCAGAGCCCCTCCTTAAATCAGTGTCCCCATCAGCGGAGCCTTCCTTACATCTATGTCCCTATCAGTCCTCCTTACATCTGGTGTCCCCATCAGCGGAGCCCTCCTTACATCTGTGTCCCCATCAGTCCTCCTTACATCTGTGTCCCCATCAGCGGAGCCCTCCTTACATCTGTGTCCCCATCAGTCCTCCTTACATCTTTGTCCCCATCAGCGGAGCCCCTCCTTACATCTGGTGTCCCCATCAGCGGAGTCCGTCATTTATTAAAGTGTTTATAACAGTGACCATACACGCTTTGACAAATGAACAATTTATTTTTTGATCAATCTTTCCTGATAGGAATAATCAATCGATAGTTGACAACACAGACAATTGATATGCCACACATGGGGAAGTGGAATTTGATCGACAGCTGGAAGGTACGATTAACGATAAGTTATTGATTGTTTCTCTTTTACCACTAGCAACCTCATAATCCTGTCAATCGAAATGCAATCAAGTTTTTTACCAAATCAGTTCTGCAGACTGATGCAAAATGATAGTTAATTTGTTCATTTTTCCTCCTGGCTGATTAACCCAGTTTAATCAATTCTGATCTAAACTGCCTCTAAATCAATCGGAGTACTTCAATCGGTTTTTGGTTTGATCATTTTGAATGATCAAATAATAGATTTGAAGTGTGTAAGAGTTGCCCCCAAATCTGCTGCTCCTTCTAACATATATCACCTTCCTCTTGCTGGGAACCTCCTCTGCTCTCCTGTGGTGCCCCTCTATGGAGATGCCAGGCTCTCTTGGTTGGACTTTAAGCAGCAGATCAGCCTGTGGCCAGGACTGTCTTCTGAGCTCAGCCATGAAGTGGGTGCAGAGGAAAAATTGCCAAGCACAGGACCAGGAGGCACAGTGTGCAGGTTCTCCTCCCTGGCCAGCATAGTCCTCTTGCTGCTGTCAGGTCAATGCATGAAGGTAGCACACAGGACCCCACAATCTTAACTCAGTGTCCCCAGGGCCAGCGGAGGATTGGCTGCAGTGCAGCTACATCTCCTCTCGTTCCTTGTGTTCACTGTTCATTGGCTGCACAGACCGGCCCCTCCCATCTACATTGAAAACAAGGAACAAGAGGAGATGTAGCTGAACACAAGGGGAAAGAGCTCTCGCAGCAGTGCCGGTGGCCATTTTGTTGAAGCCAGGAGCCAGGACTGCTGGAGAGCCAAACATTCCCATTTTTTTTCACGGACAAAAGGCAAAATCCCAAAATCGGGATTGTCCCGGGAAAATCGGGACTGTTGGCAACTATGGTATAGTATGTAGTGTGTTTCTGCAAAAATGCACTGAAAATGCATAGGTGTGAACCAGGCCTGAAGAAGGCCATACAGGCAGTTATTTATTTATTTCAGGTACTTATATAGCACCGTCAATATATTCAATATTACACAGCCCTTTACATATACATTGACATCGCTCACTGCCCTCAAGGAGCTTACAATCTAAGGTCCCTGACTCACATTCATACATACACATACTAAGGCCAATTTCGACAGGATCCAATTAATCTCCCAGCATGTCTTTGGAGTGTGGGAGGAAACCTGAGAACCCGGAGGAAACCCACATGAGCACAGGGACAATATGCAAACTCCAGGCAGGTAGTGCCATGGCTGCTATTCAAACCAGTGACCTTTTTGCCGCCAGGCGAAATTGCAAACCACTACACCACTGTTTGTGTACTAAGACAGGGTCAGATGGGCCCAAAAGAAAATCCTAATCGGGTAGGCTGAGTGGGTGACAGCCTTTTTAAGCCATATGGGCTTTGAGTGCACTAAGAGAAGCCAGACAGGCCTGGGCCATATGGGCCCAAAAGAGGGGTTATGGTGAAGGAACATATGATATGGACCGTGGTTAGTCAATCCCCCTAGATGATTGGCACAGGGAAACAAAGGGGACTAAAGCCTCATAGACACGGTACAATTGTTGGAAGGGGATTGTCTGTTGACAGATTGTTGTCCTAAATTCTTACCGCTAGTACGCCCCTTTTGACAATTGTTGTACAATTTTCGGCCAGCAAATGTTGGATGGCAGCCTAGTAAATTTTTGGCGGACAACGGCTCCACGTCTGATTTTCGTACGGTCAGTATACAAATCCGTCACACAAAAGTGGAAAGTACAAACACGAATGATAGGAATCCATGCTCACCAAACACGAAATTAACAGAAGGGGCCCAAAGGGTGGCGCTCAAGAGCCAAAATTCCTCGTAGTACGTCACTAAGGTCGTGTTTGTGGCACAATAGTGTAACGTTTTTAAATTAATGAAGTATCAACACATAGTGGTAGTGTGGATACATAGATAGTACTAAGTGCCACGTCCCGATAAAGTGCGTATGGAGAGAGAAAAAATTGGGCTTTGGACTTTATTGGCACAATAATCACTGTAGTTATTATAATTTAAAAAAGTCCAAAGCCCAATTTTTTCTCTCTCCAATAGTGTAACGTTAGTATGCAAGACAAGATCCCGGCACACGCCCCTTTGACAAAAATCAGAGGCTTGGTTGGCCAACAATCGTACCGTGTGTACGAGGCTTTAGAATGTGATTTCCAAGGAAGGTAAAATTAGATGTACACATAGTTACATAGTTACATAGTAGGTGAGGTTGAAAAAAGACACAAGTCCATCAAGTCCAACCTATGTGTGTGATTATGTGTCAGTATTACATTACATATCCCTGTATATTGCGGTCATTCAGGTGATTATCTAATAGTTTCTTGAAGCTATCAATGCTCCCCGCTGAGACCACCACCTGTGGAAGGGAATTCCACATCCTTGCCGCTCTTACAGTAAAGAACCCTCTACGTAGTTTAAGGTTAAACCTCTTTTCTTCTAATTGTAATGAGTGGCCACGAGTCTTATTAAACTCTCTTCTGCGAAAAAGTTTTATCCCTATTGTGGGGTCACCAGTACAGTATTTGTAAATTGAAATCATATCCCCTCTCAAGCGTCTCTTCTCCAGAGAGAATAAGTTCAGTGCTCGCAACCTTTCCTCATAACTAGGATCCTCCAGACCCTTTATTAGCTTTGTTGCCCTTCTTTGTACTCGCTCCATTTCCAGTACATCCTTCCTGAGGACTGGTGCCCAGAACTGGACAGCATACTCCAGGTGCGGGCGGACCAGAGTCTTGTAGAGCGGGAGAATTATCGTTTTATCTCTGCAGTTGATCCCCCTTTTAATGCATGCCAATATTCTGTTTGCTTTATTAGCAGCAGCTTGGCATTGCATGCCATTGCTGAGCCTATCATCCACTAGGACCCCCAAGTCCTTTTCCATCCTAGATTCCCCCAGAGGTTCTCCCCCCAGTGTATAGATTGCATTCATATTTTTGCCACCCAAATGCATTATTTTACATTTTTCTACATTGAACCTCATTTGCCATTTAGTCGCCCACCCCATTAATTTGTTCAGGTCTTTTTGCAAGATTTCCACATCCTGCAGAGAAGTTATTGCCCTGCTTAGCTTAGTATCATCTGCAAATACAGAGATTGAACTGTTTATCCCACCCTCCAGGTCGTTTATGAACAAATTAAATAGGATTGGTCCCAGCACAGAACCCTGGGGGACCCCACTACCCACCCCTGACCATTCTGAGTACTTTCCATTTATCACCACCCTCTGAACACGCCCTTGTAGCCAGTTTTCAATCCATGTACTCACCCTATGGTCCATGCCAACGCACCTTATTTTGTACAGTAAACGTTTATGGGGAACTGTGTCAAATGCTTTTGCAAAATCCAGATACACCACGTCTAGGGGCCTTCCTTTATCTAGATGGCAACTCATCTCCTCATAGAAGGTTAATAGATTGGTTTGGCAAGAACGATTCTTCATGAATCCATGCTGATTACTGCTAATGATATAATTCTTATTACTAAAATCTTGTATATAGTCCCTTATCATCCCCTCCAAGAGTTTACATACTATTGATGTTAGGCTAACTGGTCTGTAATTCCCAGGGATGTTTTTTGGGCCCTTTTTAAATATTGGTGCTACATTGGCTTTTCTCCAATCAGCTGGTACCATTCCAGTCAATAGACTGTCTGTAAAAATTAGGAACAACGGTCTGGCAATCACCTGACTGAGTTCCCCTAAGTACCCTCGGATGCAAGCCATCTGGTCCCGGTGATTTATTAATGTTAAGTTTCTCAAGTCTAATTTTAATTCCGTCCTCTGTTAACCATGTAGGTGCTTCCTGTGTTGTGTCATGAGGATAAACACTGCAGTTTTGGTTACTGAAGCCCCCCGATTCACTCGTGAAGACTGAGGAGAAGAATAAATTCAATACCTTTGCCATCTCCCCATCCTTTGTAACCAGATGTCCTTCCTCATTCTTTATGGGGCCAATATGGTCTGTCCTCCCTTTTTTACTGTTTACATACTTAAAGAATTTCTTGGGATTTTTTTTGCTCTCCTCCGCTATGTGTCTTTCATGTTCTATCTTAGCCATCCTAATTGCACCCTTACATTTCTTATTGCATTCTTTATAAATTCTGAATGCTGTGGATGATCCCTCAACCTTGTATTTTTTGAAGGCCTTCTCCTTTGCTTTTATGTGCATTTTTACATTGGAGTTAAGCCATCCAGGATGTTTGTTCGCTCTTTTAAATTTATTACCCAGTGGGATACATTGGCTAATGCCCTTATTTAATATGCTCTTAAAGCAAACCCATCTCTCCTCCGTATTCTTTGTTCCTAATATTTTATCCCAATTTATGCCTTTTAGCAAGGTTTGTAGTTTAGGGAAGTTGGCTCTTTTGAAATTCAGTGTCTTTGTGTTCCCTTCATGTCTCATATTTGTGTGATTTATACTGAAACTAATTGACCTGTGATCGCTGTTACCTAAATTGCCCCGTATTTCCACATCTGTTATCAGGTCTGTATTGTTGGTAATCAGTAGATCTAGTAATGTTTTATTTCTAGTTGGTGCGTCTACCATCTGACCCATAAAATTGTCCTGCAAGACATTAAGGAACTGGCGAGCCTTAAATGAATGCGCGGTTCCCTCCGCCCAGTCTATGTCTGGATAATTAAAATCCCCCATTATGATAACACTTCCCATCCTTGCTGCTAATCCAATTTGTGATTGGAGATCCGTCTCTACTTCCTCCCTCAGGTTAGGGGGCCTATAGCATACTCCCAGTATTATTTTCCCCTTAGCTTCATCCCTTTGGAGCTCTACCCATAAAGATTCCACCTCCTCCTTAGCCCCCTCAGTGATGTCATCTCTCACATTCGCTTGTACATTATTCTTGATATATAGGCATACCCCTCCCCCTTTTTTACCCTCTCTATCCTTGCGATAAAGGGTATACCCTTGAATGTTTGCCAGCCAATCATGAGAGCTGTTGAACCAGGTCTCTGAAATTCCCACAAAATCCAAATCCTCCTTGTACAACAGTATCTCTAGTTCACCCATCTTGTCCGCCAGGCTCCTGGCATTGGTGAACATGCCACATAGTTTAGACCGGTCGCATATTGTCCTCGTATTGGGTGTTTCAAGGAATGTGGAGACAACTTTTAAGACACCTATTTAGTGAAGTATGATCAAGTCAAAGAATACAGAAAATAATCCAATATTAGGGAAAGAAAACCAGTGAAGGAAGAGTCATTTATGGTAACATAGAAATTTAGCTATGAGTTCCCAGAAAACTGAAAAAAAAACTGAAGCGGCGGTCACAGTTGGTGCAGTTCTGACTACAGACTTCGACCTCAAAAGAAGAGGATGGTCTTGGCTATGAGAAATCTAGTACCGGGCGAACTAGTAAAAAAAAACGTGAGGACAATAGAATAACAAAAAGGACCAAAATAAAAAGACTAAAAATGTCTCCTCAGATAGGACATGCTGGTGACATGACAAGCTTTGGCTTAGGAGGAACAACCGTGCCCATAAAAGTAAATGGTCCCATGTAAAATACAGGAATGATTACCTCTTGGGTTTGTTTCAGAAGAAGGTCCTCTTGGTTTTACCAGCAGACATCACAATTCAGATGCAAGTCTTAGCAAAAGCAGCAGCAGATGTCCTCTTCGTATGGAGAGGGAGGCCTTTTATATAACGCCTTGTTACAATACAATCTGGATGATTCATGAGCTGGAATCCTTTCTGATGTACAGTTCTCATATGTAAACCAACTCATAAATACCAAGAAATTAAAGTTAAAGTTAAACTGGTTAACCAGTAAGTGTGAAAATAAAGTTTTTCTGCCTTGCACCTCCTCATCAAATACATATTCAGTGAGAAAAAAAAAAAAATAAGACAACCACCTTTTTTTTTAGTACAGAAGATTTAACCACTTCACCTCTGGAAGGGTTTACCCCCCTTCATGACCAGGGCATTCAGCATATAATTATATATATATATATATATTTGAAAATCCGTTTTTTTTTCTTACATACTGTCACTAGTGCAGTACAGTGTCATCATATGATAAGGGATACTGACTATGTACTGTAAAATAAATAACTAAAAACTAATTTTTATTTACATTATTAAAGACATTTTTTTCTTTGTTAAGATTGTTATTTTTTTTACTTTTTTAAAGATTTTTTTGTTTTACATACTATCATCAGAGTAGTTCAGTTTGTGTCATAGTGACACTTTACTACTCTTAATGCCGGTACACACGGTCGGATTTTCCGATGGAAAATGTCCGATCGGAGCGTGTTGTCGGACATTCCGACCGTGTGTGGGCTCCATCTGACTTTTTCCATCGGATTTTCCGACACACAAAGTTTGAGAGCAGGCTATAAATTTTCCGACAACAAAATCCGATTGCGTCAATTCCGACCGTGTGTGGCCAGTTCCGACGCACAAAGTGCCACGCATGCTCAGAAGAAATTCCGACATGGAACAGCTCGGTCTGGTAAAATTAGCGTTCGGAATGCATACAGCACTTTCGTCACGCTGCAATGTTTTAAATAGTTTAATACAGCGCACTCTCTTCTTCTTTATAATGTGAGAAGAATGAAGTAGTTTTGCTGCTCATATTCACACAGACTTCTCACAAACTTCTTTCTTTATTATTTATTGTGATTCCCTCAATATATTTAGATTTGTCACATCTGACCAAATTTTTTTTGTTGGTTTTTAAATATTTTTTTTTTTTTTGGTCAAGGCATTTTTTTTTTTTTTTGTGTTTGTATTTTTTCCAAGGCTGATGGTTTTTTTTGTTTTTTTTGGTGTTTTACTCCATAATATTTTTGTGTGTGTTTTGTGTGTCAAGTTACCACAACACCATTGATATCTTGTATTATTTAATCTCAAGGAGGTTGTTTGGTGTTGGTGTCTCTTGTTAATTTCACATTGTATTTTTGAAATGTACCTGAATCCTCACAAACAAACTGTACTTTTTGAATGAAAACACACATAGGCGAGTATAATTGAAACAAAAAATCCTTTATTAAGGGCTCAGAACCAAACAAAGAGGGAGGCAACGCTGGAGAAACAGCTGAAATGGGTGAAGCTTTGGACCCCCAGGGCAGACATCAATTATTTTCAAGCAAAATTGGTGGCCTGAGGAGTCCTTATCTAAGGGAGTGCAGTCTGGTCCAGAAGTCCCAGAGATCATCAAAGATGACATACATGTCTCCAGGCTGTGGTCATACAAGAGACTGCATCTTTGGCCAGCCCAGACTGAACCCAGGGCCATCACTCTCTGGTCTTCCTTCCACGCTTCCTCCCCCGCTGTGGCTGTGGTGGTGGAGTTGTGGCAGGAGGAGGAGGGGGAGGAGGAGGGGGATGGGCCAACTCACTCAGATGGGTATTGGGTGTTATTTCTCCACTCACCCCCTTACTTAGGACTTTATACAGAAGGTCCTCACATAGCTTGCGTTGACCCTCCTGCATGCCCTTCAGTTTGGTGGCAGCCATGCAGGCAAAGGCCTCTTCAGGAGTGGGGAAGGCTCTGAGGGACGCAGAAGCCTCCTGAATAAGGCCGTGTGCAGAATCCTGCATGTGAGTCGCCTTCCTCGCTCTTTTGTATGGAAGGCGGAGGGGAGGAACCTGCGATTCAGTCAGGCTGCGACTGGTCCCAGGCTTCTCTTGGCTGACACTTAGCCCCGCCTCCTCCTGGCTGCCACTAATCCCCGCCTCCTCCTGTGTGCCACATTCCACAGCCTCCTCCTGGCTGAGGTCTTCCTGTGTATGAAAAAGAGACATAGTTTTAGTTTTTTCTTCATCAATCACACACAATTTTCATCTCATGACTGTTGCAAATGGAATGTTAACAAATATAACAGACTGAGCCCAGCATTTTTCTTTCTTGTCCGACTTTTTTGTGCCCACTACTGTCTATTGATATGTAAAACACTTTATGAAATCAGCAATTAGTGATCAATAATAACATCTAGTAAACAACGTTTATTTATTGACCAGAAATCTGTAGAAGAATGCTATACCTGACTCCAGCTGGGCTCCTCCAATTCTTCCTGGCTGGAAGGCCCAGGTTGGACATCAGAAGCCTCAGCTGGTAAGGAAGGAAGAGTGGAAGGAAGAGTGGAGAGGGATTCCCTGACTTCAGTGTGGTCTGACAGAAATCACAGTCTCTCATAGTACCACAGCCTGGGGACATAAATGTCATCTGCTGCAGCTCCGGACCTCTGGGAATCTGTGACTTTCTTGTGCTCCATAAGATAAGTGCTCCTCAGGCCACCAATTTTGTCTTTTAAATAGGGGATGGTTGCTGTGGGGACCACCGGCTTCACCAACTCCAGCAGTCTCTCCAGCGCTGCCTGCCTCTTTTGTTTATTGTTGTATTGGGGATGTTTCACCTGCCACAGACAGGGCAGCTCCCTGTATTTGTCTATGAAAAGGGGGAGGAAATTGTGGTCATTGAACCCATCCATTTTCTCTGCAAGACACAACACAAGACAAACCCTAATGTCAGGCCAAACTCTCCTAATATAGTTACAATATAGGCCTCAATCTAGAAGCAGTATAGGCCCAAGTTTAGATCTTACCTTCGTTTTCACGATCGGCGCCTCCGTTACTCCTTCCTCCACTCACAGATCATACATACTACGCACGCGTGTTACGCTTTATAGACACTGCGCATGCGTGTAACTCCGCCCGCCCCTGACGTTCTTTCTATTCTTTTCCCCGCCCCTTCTCGTTCGGCACAGTGGGGGAGAGCACATTGCGGAGTCAGAGCAGGTGTGTGCTAATTATAGCAACGAGGAGGAGGAGGAGGAAAGCCCGGAGCCAGAAACGTCCCGATCCCGGAAGAGACGATTTAACCACTTGCCGACCGCCTCACAACTATATACGTCGGCAGAATGGCACGGGCAGGCAGAATCACGTACCTGTACTTGATCTGCCTCCCACGGGGGGGGGGGTCCGATCGGACCCCCCCTGGTGCCCGAGGCGGTCAGCGTTTGTCCCCTGGTGATCGGAGGTGAGGGGGAGGCCATACATTTGTGGCCCCCCCTCGCGATCGCTCCCAGCCAATGGGATCATTCCTTTGCTGCTGTATGCTAAACAGCAGCAGAGGAAATGATGTCACCTCTCCTCGGCTCGGTATTTTCCGTTCCGGCGCCGAGGAGAGAAGACATCAATGTGAGTGCACAACACACTACACACACAGTAGAACATGCCAGGCATACTTTACACCCCCCTTTACCCCCCCAATCACCCCCCCCCCCCCCCGTCACACTGACACCAAGCAGTTTTTTTTTTCTGATTACTGCATTGGTGTCAGTTTATGACACTTATAAGTGGTAGGGCAGTTAGTGTTAGCCCCCTTTAGGTCTAGGATACCCCCCAACCCCCCTAATAAAGTTTTAACCCCTTGATCACCCCCCGTTGCCAGTGTCACTAAACAATCATTTTTTCTGATTGCTGTGTTAGTGTCACAGGTGACGCTAGTTAGGGAGGTAAATATTTAGGTTCGCCGTCAGCGTTTTATAGCGTCAGGGACCCCCATATACTACCTAATAAATGTTTTAACCCCTTGATTGCCCCCTAGTTAACCCTTTTACCACTGATCACCTCATAACTGTAACGGGTGACGCTGGTTAGTTCGTTTATTTTTTATAGTGTCAGGGCACCCGCTGTTTATTACCTAATAAAGGTTTAACCCCCTGATCGCCCGGCGGTGATATGCGTCGCCCCAGGCAGCGTCAGGTTAGCGCCAGTACCACTAACACCCACGCACGCACCATACACCTCCCTTAGTGGTATAGTATCTGAACGGATCAATATCTGATCCGATCAGATCTATACTAGCGTCCCCAGCAGTTTAGGGTTCCCAAAAACGCAGTGTTAGCGGGATCAGCCCAGATACCTGCTAGCACCTGCGTTTTGCCCCTCCGCCCAGCCCAGCCCAGCCCACCCAAGTGCAGTACCGATCGATCACTGTCACTTACAAAACACTAAACACATAACTGCAGCGTTCGCAGAGTCAGGCCTGATCCCTGCGATCGCTAACAGTTTTTTTGGTAGCATTTTGGTGAACTGGCAAGCACCAGCGGCCTAGTACACCCCGGTCGTAGTCAAACCAGCACTGCAGTAACACTTGGTGACGTGGCGAGTCCCATAAGTGCAGTTCAAGTTGGTGAGGTGGCAAGCACAAGTAGTGTCCCGCTGCCACCAAGAAGACAAACACAGGCCCGTCGTGCCCATAATGCCCTTCCTGCTGCATTCGCCAAATCCTAATTGGGAACCCACCACTTCTGCAGCGCCCGTACTTCCCCCATTCACATGCCCACCGACTGCATGAGAGGCATTTTCTTTATGTCCTCCCGAGTACCCCTACCCAACGAACCCCCCCAAAAAAGATGTTGTGTCTGCAGCAAGCGCGGATATAGGCGTGACACCCACTATTATTGTCCCTCCTGTCCTGACAATCCTGGTCTTTGCATTGGTGAATGTTTTGAACGCTACCATTCACTAGTTGAGTATTAGTGTAGGGTACAGCATTGCACAGACTAGGCAAACTTTCACAGGGTCTCCCAAGATGCCATTGCATTTTGAGAGACCCGAACCTGGAACCGGTTACAGTTATAAAAGTTACAGTTACAAAAAAAAGTGTAAAAAAAACCCACAAAAAAATATATAAAATAAAAAAAAAATAGTTGTTGTTTTATTGTTCTCTCTCTCTCTATTCTCTCTATTGTTCTGCTTTTTTTTTACTGTATTCTATTATGCAATGTTTTATTGTTATTATGTTTTATCATGTTTGCTTTTCAGGTATGCAATTTTTTATACTTTACCGTTTACTGTGCTTTATTGTTAACCATTTTTTTGTCTTCAGGTACGCCATTCACGACTTTGAGTGGTTATTCCAGAATGATGCCTGCAGGTTTAGGTATCATCTTGGTATCATTCTTTTCAGCCAGCGGTCGGCTTTCATGTAAAAGCAATCCTTGCAGCTAATTAGCCTCTAGACTGCTTTTACAAGCAGTGGGAAGGAATGCCCCCTCCACCATCTTCCGTGTTTTTCTCTGGCTCTCCTGTCTCAACAGGGAACCTGAGAATGCAGCCGGTGATTCAGCCAGCTGACCATAGAGCTGATCAGAGACCAGAGTGGCTCCAAACATCTCTATGGCCTAAGAAACCGAAAACTACGAGCATTTCATGACTTAGATTTCACCGGATGTAAACAGCGCCATTGGGAAATTGGGAAAGCATTTTATCACACCGATCTTGGTGTGGTCAGATGCTTTGAGGGCAGAGGAGAAATCTAGGGTCTAATAGACCCCATTTTTTTCAAAAAAGAGTACCTGTCACTACCTATTGCTATCATAGGGGATATTTACATTCCCTGAGATAACAATAAAAATGATTTAAAAAAAAATGAAAGGAACAGTTTAAAAATAAGATAAAAAAGCAAAAAAATAATAAAGAAAAAAAAAAAAGCATCCCTGCCCCCTCCTGCTCAAGCCCTAAGGCGAACGCAAGCGTCGGTCTGGCGTCAAATTTAAACAGCAATTGCACCATGCATGTGAGGTATCACCGCGAAGGTCAGATCGAGGGCAGTAATTTTAGCAGTAGACCTCCTCTGTAAATCTAAAGTGGTAACCTGTAAAGGCTTTTAAATGCTTTTAAAAATGTATTTATTTTGTTGCCACTGCACGTTTGTGCGCAATTTTAAAGCATGTCATCTAAAAATATATATATATACACTACCGTTCAAAAGTTTGGGGTCACCCAAACAATTTTGTGTTTTCCATGAAAAGTCACACTTATTCACCACCATACATTGTGAAATGAATACAAAATAGAGTCAAGACATTGACAAGGTTAGAAATAATGATTTGTATTTGAAATAACATTGTTTTTACATCAAACTTTGCTTTCATCAAAGAATCCTCCTTTTGCAGCAATTACAGCATTGCACACCTTTGGCATTCTAGCTGTTAATTTATTGAGGTAAGCTGGAGAAATTGCACCCCACGCTTCTAGAAGCAGCTCCCACAAGTTGGATTGGTTGGATGGGCACTTCTGGCGTACCATACGGTCAAGCTGCTCCCACAACAGCTCAATGGGGTTCAGATCTGGTGACTGTGCTGGCCACTCCATTACCGATAGAATACCAGCTGCCTGCTTCTGCTGTAAATAGTTCTTGCACAATTTGGAGGTGTGTTTAGGGTCATTGTCCTGTTGTAGGATGAAATTGGCTTCAATCAAGCGCTGTCCACTGGGTATGGCATGGCGTTGCAAAATGGAGTGATAGCCTTCCTTATTCAGAATCCCTTTTACCCTGTACAAAGCTCCCACCTTACCAGCACCAAAGCAACCCCAGACCATCACATTACCTCCACCATGCTTAACAGATGGCGTCAGGCATTCTTCCAGCATCTTTTCATTTGTTCTGCGTCTCACAAACGTTCTTCTTTGTGATCCAAACACCTCAAACTTGGATTCATCCATCCACAACACTTTTTTCCAGTCTTCCTCTGTCCAATGTCTGTGTTCTTTTGCCCATCTTAATCTTTTTCTTTTATTGGCCAGTCTCAGATATGGCTTTTTCTTTGCCACTCTGCCCTGAAGCCCAAAATCCCGCAGCCGCCTCTTCACTGTAGATGTTGACACTAGTGTTTTGCGGGTACTATTTAATGAAGATGCCAGTTGGGGACCTGTGAGGCGTCTGTTTCTCAAACTAGAGACTCTAATGTGCTTATCTTCTTGCTTAGTTGTGCAACGCGGCCTCCCACTTCTTTTTCTACTCTGGTTAGAGCCTGTTTGTGCTGTCCTCTGAATGGAGTAGTACACACCGTTGTAGGAAATCTTCAATTTCTTTGCAATTTCTCGCATGGAATAGCCTTCATTTCTAAGAACAAGAATAGACTGTCAAGTTTCAGATGAAAGTTCTCTTTTTCTGGCCATTTTGAGCGTTTAATTGACCCCACAAATGTGATGCTCCAGAAACTCAATCTGCTCACAGGAAGGTCAGTTTTGTAGCTTCTGGAAGGAGCTAGACTGTTTTTAGATGTGTGAACATGATTGCACAAGGGTTTGCTAATCATCAATTAGCCTTCTGAGCCAATGAGCAAACACATTGTACCATTAGAACACTGGAGTGATAGTTGCTGGAAATGGGCCTCTATACACCTATGTAGATATTGCACCAAAAACTAGACATTTGCAGTTAGAATAGTCATTTACCACATTAGCAATGTATAGAGTATATTTGTTTAAAGTTAGGACTAGTTTAAAGTTAGCTTCATTTAAAAGTACAGTGCTTTTCCTTCAAAAATAAGGACATTTCAATGTGACCCCAAACTTTTGAACGGTAGTGTATATATGTACAGGGAGTGGCGCTGTGCATGAGGGAATAATAAATAATAATCTACTGGTTATAGTTTTAGTGCCTATAAATCATAATAGGAAAAAAACATAGTGTGAATAAATTGGATTAGATATGTATCCCACATGGGGATTAGTGACTACCAGTGGGATGGGTGTGTCCCATACACAATAACCGCTGATAATCTCAAATAGTGTTGTATGTTGTGTATTACTAGGTGCCAAAGTGTCAAATGTAATCCAATTGAGTGTTCCAGCCTCTGCGGGAATAGACTCAGGTGATTGAAATATAAGAGGGGGTATCCACACCCTCTAAAGTGCAGTGCTAAAAAATATATTTAATATAAATATACACCCAAATATATGAACTAAATAAATATACATATGTGCAAAATATAATTCCAATAGATGAGGAATATAAATTTAAGATTGAGTAGTGAATAGTAAATTAATTAATAAATAATGATGGGTATAACACAATTCATAAGCAGCATGAGATCATATGTGAAAACACAAAAATGAAAGTGAAAAGTCCAGTTCCAAAAAAATTCATATAGTATCTTCCACCCGACGACTTCCAAACTCTCTAGACATACAATCCCCCTGTTGTGATTCCACTCACCGGAACGCTATACCCCTGCAGGGGTATAAGCATAAGATGTTTCCACTCAGCCGATCAGATCCGGATGCCGATCGAATCCTGGTATCCTCTTGCCTCTGATTTCCCAGTCCAGATCAGCCTCTCTAACCGGACAGCAGGACGGGGGAACTGGATAATCCCCTAGTGTACTCCTATCTCCAGCCGGACATCCGCTCCAAGGATTTAGTATGTAATAAAAGGAATTATATCCACATAGCGTAACTCCTTTTTAAAAGTTTATTAAATAAAAAACGACATACAATCGGAGGCGCCTCCGATGACGTCCGTATGACGAAACGCGTAAGGCGGGACTATCTTGGCACGCACAACGTCACTTCCTGCCGCTGTGGTTTCTGCTGTGTGACCGGTGGAACGCAAGCGGTGGTTACGAACAACGCTGCGTCCCGGGACAGCAAGGGGAGCCAGTGAGCTTGCTAGCTCCTCATATATAACTTTCTCCCCCGTTTTTAAATCCATCCCTTGAAGCAATTTTATTTTTGGATTGTATGTCGTTTTTTATTTAATAAACTTTTAAAAAGGAGTTACGCTATGTGGATATAATTCCTTTTATTACATACTAAATCCTTGGAGCGGATGTCCGGCTGGAGATAGGAGTACACTAGGGGATTATCCAGTTCCCCCGTCCTGCTGTCCGGTTGGAGAGGCTGATCTGGACTGGGAAATCAGAGGCAAGAGGATACCAGGATTCGATCGGCATCCGGTTCTGATCGGCTGAGTGGAAACATCTTATGCTTATACCCCTGCAGGGGTATAGCGTTCCGGTGAGTGGAATCACAACAGGGGGATTGTATGTCTAGAGAGTTTGGAAGTCGTCGGGTGGAAGATACTATATGAATTTTTTGGAACTGGACTTTTCACTTTCATTTTTGTGTTTTCACATATGATCTCATGCTGCTTATGAATTGTGTTATACCCATCATTATTTATTAATTAATTTACTATTCACTACTCAATCTTAAATTTATATTCCTCATCTATTGGAATTATATTTTGCACATATGTATATTTATTTAGTTCATATATTTGGGTGTATATTTATATTAAATATATTTTTTAGCACTGCACTTTAGAGGGTGTGGATACCCCCTCTTATATTTCAATCACCTGAGTCTATTCCCGCAGAGGCTGGAACACTCAATTGGATTACATTTGACACTTTGGCACCTAGTAATACACAACATACAACACTATTTGAGATTATCAGCGGTTATTGTGTATGGGACACACCCATCCCACTGGTAGTCACTAATCCCCATGTGGGATACATATCTAATCCAATTTATTCACACTATGTTTTTTTCCTATTATGATTTATAGGCACTAAAACTATAACCAGTAGATTATTATTTATTATTCCCTCATGCACAGCGCCACTCCCTGTACATATATATATATATATATATTTTTAGATTTAATCTTTGAGGGTACCAGTGAGTATCCTCTGTTTATATAGGGGGGCTACAGTTGCAAGCATACCCTGGAGCGTGGATCTTCTGGCTATAACCATTAAAGCATGTCATGTTTGCTATCCATGTACTCGGCCTAAGATCATCTTTTTTATTTCATCAAACATTTGGGCAATATAGTGTGTTTTAGTGCATTAAAATTTAAAAAAGTGTGTATTTTCCACAAAAAATGCGTTTGAAAAATCGCTGCGCAAATACCGTGTGAAAAAAAAAATGAAACACCCACCATTTTAATCTGTAGGGCATTTGCTTTAAAAAAATATATAATGTTTGGGTGTTCAAAGTAATTTTCTTGCAAAAAAAAATAATTTTTTCATGTAATCAAAAAGTGTCAGAAAGGGTTTTGCCTTCAAGTGGTTAGAAGAATGGGTGATGTGTGACATAAGCTTCTAAATGTTGTGCATAAAATGCCAGGACAGTTCAAACCCCCCCCCCAAATGACCCCATTTTGGAAAGTAGACACCCCAAGCTATTTGCTGAGAGTCATGTCGAGTCCATGGAATATTTTATATTGTGACACAAGTTGCGGGAAAGAGACAAATTCTTTTTTTTTTTTTGCACAAAGTTGTCACTAAATGATATATTGCTCAAACATGCCATAGGGATATGTGAAATTACACCCCAAAATACATTCTGTTGCTTCTCCTGAGTACGGGGATACCACATGTGTGGGACTTTTTGGGAGCCTAGCTGCACACGGGACCCCGAAAACCAAGCACCGCCTTCAGGCTTTCTAAGGGCGTAAATTTTTGATTTCACTCTTCACTGCCTATCACAGTTTCGGAGGCCATGGAATGCCCAGGTGGCACAAACCCCCCAAAATGACCCCATTTTGGAAAGTAGACACCCCAAGATATTTGCTGAGAGGTATAGTGAGTATTTTGCAGACCTCACTTTTTGTCACAAAGTTTTGAAAATTGAAAAAAGACAATTTTTTTTTTTTTCTGGTCTTTCTTCATTTTCAAAAACAAATGAGAGCTGCAAAATACTCACCATGCCTCTCAGCAAATAGCTTGGGGTGTCTACTTTCCAAAATGGGGTCATTTGGGGGGGTTTTGTGCCATCTTGGCATTTTATGGCCTTCAAAACTGTGATAGGTAGGGAGGCGTGAAATCAAAAATTTATGCCCTTAGAAATCCTGAAGGCGGTGCTTGGTTTTCGGGGCCCCGTACGCGGCTAGGCTCCCAAAAAGTCCCACACATGTGGTATCCCCATACTCAGGAGAAGCAGCTGAATGTTTTTTGGGGTTCAATTCCACATATGCCCATGGCCTGTGTGAGCAATATATCATTTAGTGACAACTTTTTGTAATTTTTTTTTTTTTTTTTTTGTCATTATTCAATCACTTGGGACAAAAAAAATAAATATTCAATGGGTTCAACATGCCTCTCAGCAATTTCCTTGGGGTGTCTACTTTCCAAAATGGGGTCATTTGGGGGGGGGTTTGTACTGCCCTGCCATTTTAGCACCTCAAGAAATGACATAGGCAGTCATAAACTAAAAGCTGTGTAAATTACAGAAAATGTACCCTAGTTTGTAGACGCTATAACTTTTGCGCAAACCAATAAATATACGCTTATTGACATTTTTTTTACCAAAGACATGTGGCCGAATACATTTTGGCCTAAATGTATGACTAAAATTTAGTTTATTGGATTTTTTTATAACAAAAAGTAGAAAATATCATTTTTTTTCAAAATTTTCGGTCTTTTTCCGTTTATAGCGCAAAAAATAAAAATGGCAGAGGTGATCAAATACCATCAAAAGAAAGCTCTATTTGTGGGAAGAAAAGGACGCAAATTTCATTTGGGTACAGCATTGCATGACCGCGCAATTGGCAGTTAAAGTGACGCAGTGCCGAATTGTAAAAAGTGCTCTGGTCAGGAAGGGGGTAAAATCTTCCGGGGCTGAAGTGGTTAAAAACAATATATAATAATTATTTGTATATTACTTATGGTAATAACCCCTTCCCACCCAGGCCAATTCTGACACTTCTCCCCTACATGTAAAAATCATCATTTTTTTTGCTAGAAAATTACTCAGATCTTCCCAAACATTATATATATTGTTTTAGCAGACACCCTAGGGAATAAAATGGCGGTCATTGCAACTTTTTATGTTACACGGTATTAGCTGCAGCAATTTTTCAAATGCGTTTTTTTGGGAAAGAAGTTTCATGAATAAAATAAAACACTAAAGTTAGCCCACTTTAAACTTGTGGAATGGCACCAAACTTCAGTACTTAAGAATCCCCATAGGCGACGCTTTAAAATTTTTAGAGGTTCCATGTTTAGAGTTATGCCCCGTACACATGGTCGGACTTTGTTCGGACATTCCGACAACAAAATCCTAGATTTTTTCCGACGAATGTTGGCTCAAACTTGTCTTGCATACACACGGTCACACAAAGTTGTCGGAAAATCCGATCGTTCTAAACGCGGTGACGTAAAACACGTACGTCGGGACTCTAAACGGGGCAGTGGCCAATAGCTGTCATCTTTTTATTTATTCTGAGCATGCGTGGCACTTTGTGCGTCGGATTTGTGTACACACGATCTGAATTTCCGACAACGGATTTTGTTGTCGGAAAATTTTATATCCTGCTCTCAAACTTTGTGTGTCCAATGGAAAATGTCCGATGGAGCCCACACACGGTCGGAATTTCCGACAACACGCTCCGATCGGACATTTTCCATCGGAAAATCCGACCTTGTGTACGGGGCATTACAGAGGAAGTCTAGTTCTGGAATTATTTCTCTCGCTCTAACGATGGCGGTGTATGTAATCTGTGTGTATCTGGCTCTGATACTAGCCTGTGCCTCACCAGCCACTCACCTCTCTGCACGTCCCTGGTGCATGTGTACCTGAACAGAGATGGTGCCACATGTGAGGTTTCTCCACAAAAAATGCTAGGGGCCATCATTCATAGTTAACTTTTAATCTGAAATCCCATAAAGGCTTTTAAAGCATCAACAATGAAAAAATGTAGGTACCGCAGTTTTTTTTTTCCATTTTGCGGATGAGCACAATTTTGATGTTCTGACACGTTTGGTATCTATTTACTTAACCACTTGCCACCCAAGGTCGTCAACTGTAGGTCCTTGAGTTTGAGTGGTTATACTGGGGCTATGACTGCAGCTGCAGTCATGACCCCAGGCCCAGATATCAGTCCTTTCAGCTGGTGATGCTGAACAAAGTAAAAACGATCCAAGCCAATAAATAACAGCTGGATCACTTTTACAGTTGGCCTGAGGGGGTCACCTCCCACCACCTTTTTGCTGCCTTCCCTGGCTCTACTGTCTCACTGGGGAGCCCGGGACTGAAGCTGAAGGTTCAACGCGGCAACAAGACACAAGGTAGCTATACAGCATCAGCAAGGTCTCTCCCAGGCAACAATTTTAACCCCTTCCTGACCAGCCGCTGCAATTGTACTGCGGCAGGTTGGCTCCACTGGACGAAACTGTACGTCGGTTCGCCTTTTGACCACTAGGGGGCGCGTGCGCACCCATGGCGCCATGACGGAGCTGAAGCGAGTGCCTGGCGGCCCCGATGACCACCGGGCACCCGTGATCACTCGTGACAGAGCGAGACCCGGATCTGTGTGTGTAAACATACAGATCCCGGTTCTCTCAGGAGAGAGGAGAAAGATCGTGTGTTCATACCAAGTATGAACACTGACCTCTCTCTTCCCCTAGTCAGCCCCATCCTCTCCACAGTTAGAATACACCTAGGGAACACATTTAACCCCTTGATCTCCCCCTGGTGTTAACCTCTTCCCCGCCAGTGACATTTATACAGTAATCAGTACATTTTTATAGCACTGATCGCTGTATAAATGACAATGGTCCCAAAAATGTGTCAATTCTATCCCCTAATTTGTAGACGCTATAACTTTTGCGTAAACCAATCAATATACGCTTATTGCGATTTTTTTTTACCAATAATATGTAGAAGAATACATATTGGCCTAAACTGAGGAAAAATGATTATTATTTTTTTTTTTTAAATTGGGGATATTTTATTATAGCATATAGTAAAAGTTATTGTGTTTTTTTTTCCTCAAAATTGTCGCTCTTCTTTTATTTATAGCGCAAAAAATAAAAACCACAGAGATTATCAAATACCACCAAAAGAAAGCTCTATTTGTGGGAAAAAAAGGACGTCAATTTTGTTTGGGTACAGCTTTGCACGACTGTGCAGTTTTCAGTTAAAACGACGCAGTGCCGTATCGCAAAAAATGGCCCGGTCATTGAGCAGCCAATTCTTCCGGGGCTGAAGTGGTTAAAGCAGACTGAGGGTTCAAGGTGTGCTGCTCAAGCTCATATGAAGAAGCACAAAAAAACGGGCAATGTTGAGGAGCGTAGATGCAGTGGTTGGCCAAGGAAATGTAATGCAGCAGATGAAGGACACATCATGCTTACTTCTGTTCCACCATGGAGGATGTCCAGCACTGCCATTAGCACAAAACTGTCAGAAACCAGGGGAACCCGTGTAAACCCATCTACTGTCTGGAGAAGTCTGTCCAGAAGTGGTCTTATTGCGGCCAAAAAGCCAAACCTCCGATGTGGAAACAAGGCTAAGTGACTCAACTATGGAGGAAAACATAGAAATGGGGGATGCAGAAAATTGGCAGCAGGTGGTCTGGATTGATGAATCACAATGTGAAATATTTGGCTGTAGAAGGAGGCAGTTTGCTGGTGAAGGGTTGGAGAGCAGTACAATGATGAGTGTCTGCAGGCAACTGTGAAGCATGGTGGAGGTTCCGTGCAAGTTTGGGGCTGCATTTCTGCAAATAGAGTTGGAGATTTGATCAGGATCAATGGTGCCCTCAGTCCTGAGAAATACAGGCAGATACTTCTCCATCATGCCAGACCATCAGGGAGGCATATAATTGGCCCCAAATGTATTCTGCAGCAGGACAACAGCCCCCAAACATACAACCAATGTCAATAAGAACTATCTTCAACATAAAGGAGAACAAGGTGTCCTGGAAGTGATGGTTTGGCCCCCACAGCGCGCTGATCTCAACATCATGGAGTCGGTCTGGGATGACATGAAGAGACAGTAGGATTGGAGGCGGGCGACATCCACAGAAGATCTGTGCTTAGTTCTCCAAGATGTACATAGAACAACCTACCTGCTGAGTTCCTCCAACAACTGTGTCTTTTCATTTACATTTTATTAATTGATAAAAATAAACTTTTAACACTTCTATCTCTTTTTTTTACACCTGCCTAAAACTTTTGCACGGTAGTGTGTGTGTGTGTTTAAAGTTCATTTTCTAGCAATAAATGCTGATTTTACAATGCATGTGAAAAATGTAAAACATTTCCCCAGGGCAAGGTGACTAAAAAATAAGGATATCTGTTAAGTTATGCAGGTAAGACATTGCTATATAAATTGTTATAATGTATATACCATGTTGATCCAGATGTCCCACCGATGTAGGTAACAGCACCTAAAAGGTTGAGTTCGACCAGTTTTGAAATTGTTGCCAGAAAACCAACCATGGCTCGGAGTCCACCCCCCGATCCCAAGACCGCGATTACAGGAGGGTCGGAATGCTTCACATAAAAAAAAATGATTTTAACTGTTATAGGTTATGTTACAGGCATAGCATGTATTAGACAGTGGTAATAAAACACAGTGTGACAAACCCAACTGGGACAGAACCAACTAGGACAGGGGCTTTTAGAGAAGACTAAGGGCTATCCTCCTACCCACTGATTATGTCCCATGGAGGAGACCAGGGATTGTGTCTGCTTCTTCAGGTCAGAGCATGGTAAAGAACTCAGCCTCTGATCCCATGGGGAGAGCAGATCATTCTCTAATGATGGACAACCACGTGGTGTACCTTGTAAGCGAGACTTGGATTAATTCTCTGACTAAGGACAGTCAGTAAAGCTTCCCTTCTAGAGTGGATGGAAAGGTGTAATATTAATCTGCTACAGGGTAATGGTCAGAGGAAATATGGTGGCCCTCCTGCAGACTGGGTTGGATAGGCTTCTTCACTTGGGGCAGACATATTTATCAACAGTATCCCTCAGGAAATCTATGAAGATAAATTAATTCCACTTTTTCAGACTGCTGGAACATGGTATGCGTTTTGTCTCATAGGCTGTCTGAGGTGGGCTGGTATCTCCGATTAATAAAGCATTGTCTAGGTAACTAATTGTGAATTAGATTACTGTTTATTAAGATCACTGTTAGCTGCTAATTGGATTGCTTTTTGAAGTTTTGCATTGTCATGCTAATATCCCCAAGAGGGGAATGTCCTCCTGTTGGGTATAAAATATTTGTCTGAGTTTCAATAAACAGTCATTCTTTTGGTTTTTACCTCAACATCTTGTCTGTGTACAATGCTTGGGATTGCTGCTTTAAACCCTTGGTCTGCTTGAAGGGTTTAGAGGGCAGGATCAGTGGCGGCTAGGCCTTTATATTTTGGGGGTCGCAATTACCTACCACCCCCTGCCTGGTTTGTCGGTCGGTCAGCCCCACACTTACTCCATCTAGGGTGCGGGCGGCTTTGACTCCTTCCTGCGTTTCATCCTTCTCAGTGGTGGCTTCCTCCTTCACGGCTTCACCCTGCGTTTTGGGCTTCATGGTGGCTTTCTGCTCGGTGGATTCACCCTGCGTCTCGGGCTTCACGTCGGCTTCCCTCCTCCTTCCCTCGGTGGCCAATATGATTGCTTCTCCTCTCGGCCAATCAGGTCTTAAGACCTGCTTCCTGATTGGCCGGGAGGAGAATCAGGAAGACAATAGCGAATATTCATTTGCTATTTTCACACAACTGGGTGGGCTCAGGGCGCAGTGCTTTGCTTTGAAATCAATGCGTCTGGTGCCCTGCATGTATATTAGGGGCCGGTCACATGGATTATGGGGGGCGCCCCTGCACCCCTTATGAACAGGCTGCCACTGGGCAGGAGGCACTGTTTGGGTGAATCGAAGAAATGACTAAGCAAAGAAATTTGTGAAATGCGTCAACCATGCTCCCTTCTGTGCTGTCATGATGCTGTAACCTCGTTGGTTTTTCATGTTGGATGTTTTTATACCAATAAACCAATTTTCCCTATTGGGTTATGACTAAGCGAAAAAAATTGTGAAACGCGTCAACCATGCTCCCCTCTGTGCTGTCATGATGCTGTAACCTCGTTGGTTTTTCATGTTGGATGTTTTTATACCAATAAACCAATTTTCCCTATTGGGTTACGACTAAGCGAAAAAATTTGTGAAACGCGTCCACCATGCTCCCCTCTGTGCTGTCATGATGCTGTAACATCGATGGTTTTTCATTTTGGATATTTTTATACCAATAAAGCAATTTTCCTTATCTTTGGAGTGCGGTCAATCGTTTTGTCTCCTGCATCACCCAGGCGGGTGGTAAGCGCTCCATCACACACAGCATCATGGAAGAATTCCAAACTGAATACAAGTATGGAGCAAATCAACATCTGTATGGAGATATCTAATTGTATAAGGCTGAAGGGAAAGCTTGCTTATACAAAGGTCACTTTGTCAATTTGCACAGCTCTTTATGGTTGTTCAGTTTAGGCTCCCAACCTGCTGAAGAAGCCCATTAGGAGGGTGTAACGCATATGGGGGAGGAACCATTGCTCTTGATGTCATTTACTTGGAGCGTGGTGAGCCGACTATATGCTGTTTTTTTTATGTGAGTGTTTTTAATTCCCATTATTCAGTTTTTAATAAACAATTTGTAGCAAAGAGCCCTATGGTTTCTCCATTTCTATTCTGCGGTATGTCGCATGGTTGATCGAGACATAAGAAGTGAAGTGGCGTGTTTCAGGGAAGATTCTGGCAGGAGTATTCCAGTACCATCTTGAATGGAATTCATTAAGACTATTATGACTCTGTAATGGGGTCATAGACTGGAGGTGTGAAAGCAATTTATCTAGAGGTGGTGGTCACTGAACACATTGGATGTTACTATATGAACTATGGCTTTGAGTTGGCACAGCGGTGGAGCATTTATATTTTGAAATTGGATACTGTTGTTCATCACATCAACTATTGTAATTGTTATACTTAATCTATTTCTCTCAGTTAGATATGTTATATGTGATTGTGCTGCACTTACAATTTTCACTTTATGGTGTAGCTGTAGTTCCTCCCTTTTGTCAGTAGGTGGCACTGTTACCTTTGGTGTTAGTATGATGAGCTGCAGTAATGTTAGGTTATGAATATGCATACGTCTCTCAGCCAATCAGCAGGAGTTTCATGGCCACTGATGCATGCTGGGAGAGAGTATATATACAGTATATATATTTGGGGAGGTCAAGTGATCAGGGTCCTCCCACCCAGACCTTGGTCTGGTGTGGATGTGTGATGAACTTGTGATGAATTTTTTGCCTGGAGGCACGGGGGAGACTCTGCCAGAGAGGGCCTGTTTGTTGCCCAGGGTTACTGGGGAGACTCTGCCAGAAAAGCCCTGTTTGTTGCCCAGGGGCACAGGGGAGACTCTGCCAGAGAGGGCCTGTTTGTTGCCTGGAGGCACGGGGGAGGCTCTGCCAGAGAGGGCCTGTTTGTTGCCTGGAGGCACGGGTGAGACTCTGCCAGAGAGGGCCTGTTTGTTGCCTGGAGGTACGGGGGTGGCTCTGTTAGAGAGGGCCTGTTTGTTGCCTGGAGGCATGGGGGAGACTCTGCCAGAGAGGGCCTGTTTGTTGCCTGGAGGTACGGGGGTGGCTCTGTTAGAGAGGGCCTGTTTGTTGCCTGGAGGTACGGAGGTGTCTCTGTTAGAGAGGGACAACCCCCCCCCCCCCAGAGCATCAGTCAATTTCACAGTAGCCTATCAACTGCAGACGCTCAGTACTGGCTGAAAATACATTTGTCCCCGATCTGCCTGCATTGGAAAGAAGGTCGGTTCTTGAGAGGTCCCGTATGATGTCGGGAGGGAGAAAGGCACTTATCGTGAGCTTCAGCTACCTATTGGCTGGGAAGGCAGCAGGGGGCGGGGCTTCTGCCTCCTCAGCCAATGGGTACACACAGTGCATTATCCTTCCCTGCAAATTCATCCCACGGGCTTCCAGAAGCTGCAGAAGTTCCTGCAATGATCGAGGTGAGAGAGGAGAAAAGTCACTTTCACTTTCTTATGATACATCGGCATCTTTCACCCCCAGCTTTACTTTCCTTCCCTCTGTGTACTACATGGCTCCACATTCTCCTGATAAGACTATGCAGTATGCAGTCATACACTCACACACCGATCCTCACCGATCCTCACCCCCCTCCCATTTCCACTTCACTATCTGCTATTACTTTCTGCTCTCCACTCCCATAATTCTGCACTGAACACATCCTGCAGCCTCCTGTCTCAGATTTGTGCATTCAAAACTAGGAGTCCACACACTGACTGTGTGCCTGACACCCTTTCATTCCCAGCTTACTTCCAACTCTTCTGCAGCCTCATACATTCTTTACAGTCCTTAAATAAATATATATATTTCTTTCAGCCAGCAGGCTAGTATAGTACTAGAGTGAGAACCAGACTGCAGACGTTGCTACAATATACTGCTGTTATTACTTTTGACAAGAGTAGTAAAAGTATACAGTGCAAACACTGTCTGCAGCCATGAAAGATACAGCCATAGCACCTGTGATCATCATTATCATGCTGATGATCACATTGTACAGCCTATACAGTAGAGTCACACAGGGGTGGACTGATAACTCATAGGGCCCCCGGGTAATAGGAGATTATGGGGCCAAACAGTATACACACACACAGTATACAATCACACAGTATACACATACATGTATACACAGACAGATGTAAAAAAAAAACACAGATTTATACATACTGTCCCTGATTTTACTGAGGCTGGCAACCCTGATGGGGCCCCAAGTGGCCCAGGGCCCTCGGGCAGTGCCCGAGTGGCTCAATGGTCAGTCCGCCCCTGGGGTCACATGAAGTACAGTGTAATCATCAGCATGATAATGATGATCACAGGTGCTGTGGCTGTATCTTTCATGGCTACTACAGACAGTGTTTGCACTGTATACTTTTACTCCGGGCTTTTTTTCAGCTGAAACTTGGCACTCCTGAATTCTGTACTCTGTGCGTAGCACACCCTGTATTCTGCACGTAGCATGCCATGGACCCTGTACTCTTCACGTATCACACCATGGACCCTGTACTCTGCACGTAGCACACCCTGAATTCTGTACTCTGCACCTAGCACACCCTGAACTCAGTACTCTGCACGTAGCACACCCTGCGTATGGGTATGGGTATAGAATTGCGTTTTATAGTTGGCCCCCCTACTTTTGTCCCTGTCCCCCCATGTGCCCCCCCTAAACATGAAAGCTGGAGACGCCACTGAAGCTGCGGTCCACAAGCCCTCCGTTCAAAGTGACTCCCGCCACAGTCCACAACCACCATACCTAGGAACCAACACCCTGAGGTGAAATGTCAGCCTTCCCAGGTGCCAGGGGTCCCGTGGTTGCAGGAAAAAAAATAGCTTGACTCCGCCATCAACACAGTCAGTGCTTAATGGTGGAATCCATTCCGTGGAGGTATTGTGTTATCCCAGTGGGGGGGGGGGCACAGGGAACAGTGTCTGCCGGGAGAATACAGTGATTACTGTTAGTGGCTATAGCCGCTAGCAACAATTGCATGCTAAAAATCCAACATGCTGCTTGTACCCAAGTCGATTGGTGGATCAGTCAGCCTGCCCATAGATGGATCAAATCTCAGCCGGTCCAGTAAAGACGTTTACCTCTCTAACATTCATGCCCAAGGACAAAAGGGTCTTCTTTACTTTTTTCTTCCCTGCATTGACAGCTATGGTTTCCCCTTCTGATCTGTTAAGTGGAAAGAAAATGAAAACAGTATTAAAAACAGAATACAGTTAACGTATCTCTAGAGCCAAGGCCTTTTCATTATGAATAGAACAGGTCATTAAAACTCCAGTCAGTGAGGGAATAAAAATCTCTCTAAAGTGGCAATAATTCCCTCTTGAACAAGCGTTCCCATTAGAGCAGCTATTCTCAACCAGGGCCCTGTGAAATATTAACAACTGTTCTGTCCTGAGGAAGTGAAACGCGTTGACAGCTATATGGGAGGGATGCCTTGCTACATACCTCAATATTCAATCCAAAAATTTTGTAAAGTATTTTATTATTTGTTTTGGAGGTGTTCTATCCCTGATTAGGAACGTTGTCATGTACTGAAAACCTCACACATATTTTTTTAATATACAGTATGGGTATATCTTTCAGATCCTTCAGGGTTACGTACGTATTTGAATACATTTGTGAATAAATTGTGTGTTTTTATGAGAAACCCATTTGCCTCGCGGTGTACCTGAAAAATCTGACGTTGCAGAGTACCAGAAATGTTCCGCTATCTGGGGTTGGTTTTGGATTATTTCAAATATATTTTCTGCAAATAATCTGAAGTACTGTTAGCTATATTTTTGAGATCCGGGATGACAGACCCCGGAAGACCTGTCTGCATATGTCTACAAAGGAACAATGAAAACACACTCTCTATAATAAAATACAAATAAGTTAGAATGACTTGACTTACCCATCTACAATGTCAATGTTATCCTGTAAGAATACAAAAGACACATTGTGATGTTCAGAAGCAATCAAGTGATGCAACCCAAATGACAAAAAAAAAAAAAAAAATTTGCAGAAATAAATGAAAAGTTCTCGGATGTTTGCAGTGTAAGGACCAGGGCTTTTTTTCAGCAGGAACTAGGGGGAACTCAGTTCCACCACCTCTGGCTCAGGTCTTCTGCTCCCTGCTCACCACTATCTCTTGGTAACACTGAAGTCCAGCTTCTGCATTTACAAGTGATAGCTTATCTCCCAGTAGCTCCCACAGGTCAGATCTCCTGCGCAGATCTCACTGAGTGCCGGACAGGCACAAGAAGATACAGAACAGGTGCACCCTAGATGGTCTCCATTTTTTCTCTGGTGACCAGTTGTTGATGCTCCTACTGCATGATATCCCTTACAAGTGACTGTAGTATAGTATAGTATGCTGGGAGGTACTACAGCCGGATAGGTGCTTCAGCTTAATATTGCAACAAAGGTAAGACATATGACAGATGGTGGAGCTTTTAAAAAGGGGGGGGGAGATGAGGGCAGTGGAGGGAGGGGTTGTATGCAGAGGGAAGAGCTACTATTTGATGCCATTTGGCAGGTATGTGAGTGTGGCGGGCATGGTTGAGTTTCTGCACCTTTTCTCTGAGAAAAAAGCCCTTGTAAGGACCATTTACATCAACTTTCCTCCAACACATTTTATCTCCACTAATTAATGCCAAAGCAGTTAGCAGTAGCTTCATGTAAAGGAACTCTACACTGGGCAAACCCTAATCACCCCATATGCCAGGGCCATCTGGCCCTGGCCATGTGCCCAAGGGGGACCCTGCAGTCCCCTCCCCCCATGCCCTGTCACAGCAGGAAGGAATCAGTAGTCTCAAACTGTATAGGAACAGCCGCCAGCCAGCATGACAAGGAGTGGGAAACTGAAGAGTTAACTACACAGCTACAGCTGATCTGTAGGGATGAGCCGGACACCCCCCCCCCCCCCCCCCCGGTTTGGTTCGCACCAGAACATGCCAACAGGCAAAAAATTTGTGCGAACACCGTTAAAGTCTATGGGACACGAACATGAAAAATAAAAAGTCCTAATTTTTAAGGTTAATATTGCCATAAAAAGTGTTTGGGGACCTGAGTCCCGCCCCATGGGGACATGGATCAATGCAAAGAAAAGTTTTTAAAATGGATGTTTTTTTCAGGAGCAGTAAATTTAAAGCGGAGGTCCGCCCACCACTGCAAACATTAAAAACCAGCAGCTACACACTGCAGATGCTGACTTTTAATAATAGGACACTTACCTGTCCTGGATTACAGCGATGTCGGCACCGCAGCTGATGTTTCCATCAGCTGTTCAGCTGTTGGGTGCTGCCACCACCATTGCGGGTAAGAGAACCCAGCAGTGTAGCCTTGTGGCTTCACACCGGGAACCCTACTGCGCATGCGCAAAGCTCCACTCCTCTCTCCTACTGGCCCGGCAACAGGGGAAGGAGGAGGGAAGAGGTGAGAGCCGAGCCGTGACGTCAATATCTGCGGCAGTGGCTCCCGAAATTTGGAACAGGATACCTGTCAGAGACAGGTATCCTGTCCCCCCTCCCCCGAAAAAGTGCCAATTGTTGCACCGGAGGGGGGAGGAAACAAATGAGTGGAAGTTCCACTTTTGGGTGGAACTCTGCTTTAATAATTCTTAAAGTGAAACAATAAAAATTAAATATTCCTTTAAATATTGTTCCTGGGGGGGAGGGGGGGTCCCCTTAGTCTGCCTGTAAAGTAGTTCATTTTTTCCATGTTTATAATAGTACCACAGCAAAATGACAATTCCAAAGAAAAAAATGTAATTTAAAATTGCTTGCAGCTGTAATGTATTGCCAGCAAAATATACATAAAAAATCATTGAAAAAAACAGCGTGGGTTTCCCCCTCCAGTCCATACCAGGCCCTTCGGGTCTGGTATGGATATTAATGGGAACGCCACGCCAATTTTTTTATTTAAATGGCATGGGGGTCCCTCCTAAAATCCATACCAGGCCCTTCAGGTCTGGTATGGGTTTTAAGGGGAACCCTGCACCAAATTAAAAAAAAATGATCCACCCCAAAATCCATACCAGACCCTAATCCGAGCGTGCAACCTGGCAGGCCCCAGGAAAAGGGGGGGATGAGAGAGTGGCCCCTCCTGAACCATACCAGGCCACATGCCCTCAACAAATCCTGCCCACCCTATTTGAATGGGTAGGGGTACAATGTACCCCATACCTATTCACATAGGAGGGCGAGATCTGGGGGCCCCCTTGTTAAAGGGGGCTCCCAGATTCAGATAAGCCCCCCAGCCCGCAGACCCCCACAACTACCGGTCAAGGGTTGCGGGAAGGGAGCCCAATGCACCCTCCCCATGTTGAGGGCGTGTGGCCTGGTATGGTTCAGGTGGGGGGCGCTCTCTTGCCCCCCCTTTTCCCAATATGGATTTTGGGGGGACCCAACGCCAATTTTTTAAAAATTTTGGTGTGGAGTTCCCCTTGGGTGGTGGTGGTGCCCTAAATCAAAAATGTTGTTGGAAGCTAGCATCATCATGATTGAGGAGGAATAGGATAGGCAGCATAGGCAGCCTTCAAGGGATCCCAGATCCGTAGCAAATTCAATCAGTTACATCAGCATCAGGTGCTTCATAGCTGCTGATCCAGGACTGATTCATTTTTATAAATGTGAGCCTATCAACGGAGTCTGTGGACAGGCGCACTCTTTGATCCATTACAAACCCTCCAGCAGCACTGAATGTGTGTTCAGAAAGCACGCTGGATGTAGGACATGCCAGTAGCTCAATTGCATATTGAGCAAGTTCTGGCCAGCGGTCCATCCTCAAGACCCAGTAACCCAGTGGATGATCTATTGGAAAGGTCTCAAAGTCTGCTCTTGCCCCTAGATATTCCTGCACCATATAATGCAGACGCTGGCGATGGTTGGTGGAACCAATCAGACTTTGGTGTTGAGGACTGAAAAATTGTTTAAAAGCATCGGTCAAGAAACGCTGCACCACCAAATTTAGGACATGTGCCAAACATGGAACATAGGTCCAGTGTCCCTGTTGGAGGGCGAAAAGAACGTTGGTACCATTGTCGCATACAACCATTCCAGGCTGAAGCTAGCGTGGTGTCAACCACCTCTGAGCCTGCCCAGAATCTCTGCCCCAGTGTGGCTCCTGTCCCCTAAGCAGAACAACTCAAGCACCGCATGGAATCTTTTTGCCTGACTGCTTGTGTAGCCTCTTGAACGCCTATGGAGCACTGCTGGGTCAGAGGAGAAATCTGCAGAAGAGGCCATAGAGGAAGAAGAAGAGGAGAGAGGGGAGCATACAGATGTTGTGGCAGAATCATCACTAGCTTTTTGGAGGCGGTACAAGCTCCAACACTTAACTCTGTCCTGCATCCTTCCCAGTTGCCAGCAGAGTTACCCAGTGCGCCATGAAGGAAAGGTGAGGTCCCTGTCCTTGCCTGCTGGGCCATTGGTAATATGAAACTTACTGCTGAACGCGCTGTCCAACGAGGCCAAAACATTGCCTTCCATATGGCGGTAGAGAGCTGGAATGGTCTTACGCAAAAAGAAATGGTGTTTTGGAACCGGCCATTGTGGTACAGCACATTTCACAAATTCATGAAAGGGGGCTAAGTCTACCAGCTGAAAAGGCTGCGGTTGCAGTGCTAGCAATTTGGCAAAGCTAGCATTTAGACACTGAGCATGGGGATGGCTGGGACCAAATTTTGTTTTACGGTTCAACAACTGGGGTACTGAAATTTGCCTACTGATATCAACTGGTGGTGTACTGCTAGCAGATTGGCTGCAAGTACTTGTGACACCTATTGCTATACCTTCATTCCTCTCAGTGCAGGTTTTTGAGATGACTGGAGGTATAGTAGGGTTTAAGATCCCAGATGAGGAGCAAGGAGAAGTCCGCCTTTTTCTATGACGTGCGTCTTTCAGGTGCTGTTGCCAATGGATAGCATGGTAGGTCATCATATGTCTGGTCAAACATGTGGTGCCCAAGTGGCTGCTGTTCTGGCCATGTTTGATCCGCTTTTGACATAGGTTGCAAACAGCAATGGTGCGATCTGCTGCACGCGTGTCGAAAAAGGCCCACACCAAGGAACTTTTAAAAGTCAGCTGAGAGTCAGCAGCGCCCTGCACCTGTGGAGATTTGCAGTGTGATGCAATAGGGTGGCTGCCCTTAATCTGCCCCCTTGAGGACATCCTGATTCGTTGGATTTGTGCCTCCTCCTCCTCACTTTCCTCCTGTCTTCTCTCAGGCACCCAAGTACAGTTAGTGACATCATCATCCCCTCCCTCCTCATCACTGGAGCAAACTTGGCAGTATGCTGCAGCTGGGGGAACATGACAGCCGGTTTCTTGTCCTTCTGTGGTACCTCCTCTCTCTAGGCTCAAGTTATTCCCTTCCTCAACCTGGAAACAAACATTGGAGTCTTCAAATTGCTGCGCATCCTCCAGCAGTATGTACCCAACACTGTGTTTGAATAATTGTGGGGACATGCATGATGGTGGGGCTACAGTGGGGCTATAGAAGGAGTAACAGTGGACAAGGAGCCGGATCTCCAACGCTTTAGCATCTGCGTTGGAAGGCAAACTACTATGAGCCTGGGTAACAGAGGACAAGGAGGATGAGGAGGACGAGGATGGCTTTGTTATCCACTCCACCAAGTCTTCTGCATGTTGTGGCTCAATAACACGGCCAGCAGCAGAAAAATAGGACAAGCGTGCCCCACGGCCACCTGCAAAGGATGCAACATGTTCACGACCAGCACTGTTGACTGTAGACACAGAGGCTGCTTGCCCTCTTTTAGTGTCCTGTGAGCGTCTGCCTCTCCTTGGTGGCCTTCCCGACATGATTTTTTCTTTTCACAGCACACAACACTGTATTATATACTGTGTACACTGCCTGAAGTGTAAGTGTATTGGAAACTGTACATCACAGAATGCACTGTAGATATAGGATATAGGAATTTACCGCCTGAAGTGTATTATATAATGTACAGCATCGAATGCACTGTATATATACGATATACGGTACTGAATTCAGAGTATATACAGTATCTCACAAAAGTGAGTACACCCCTCACATTTTTGTAAATCTTTTCTTCTATCTTTTCATGGGACAACACTGAAGAAATGACACTTTGCTACAATGTAAAGTAGTGAGTGTACAGCTTGTATAACAGTGTACATTTGCTGTCCCCTCAAAATAACTCAACACACAGCCATTAATGTCTAAACCACTGGCAACAAAAGTGAAAATTTCCAAATTGGGCCCAATTAGCCATTTTCCCTGCCCACTGTCATGTGACTCATTAGTGTTACAAGGTCTCAAGTGTGAATGGGGAGCAGGGGTGTTAAATTTGGTGTTATCGCTCTCACTCTCTCATACTGGTCACTGGAAGTTCAACATGGCACCTCATGGCAAAGAACTCTCTGAGGATCTGAAAAAAAGAATTGTTGCTCTACATTGAGATGGCCTAGTCTATAAGAAGATTGCCAATACCCTGAAACTGAGCTGCAGCACGGTGGCCAAAACCATACAGCGGTATAACAGGACAGGTTCCACTCAGAACAGGCCTCGCTAAAGAAGTTGAGGTCACGTGCTCAGCGTCATATTCAGAGGTGGTCTTTGGGAAATAGATGTATGAGTGCTGCCAGCATTGCTGCAGAGGTTGAAGGGGTGGGGGGGTCAGACTGTGCTCAGACCATATACCACACACTGCATCAAATTGGTCTGCATGGCTGTCATCCCAGAAGGAAGCCTCTTCTAAAGTCTAAAGTCTAAACTTATTTGGTTCAGATGGTGTCAAGCGTGTGTGGCAGCAACCAGGTGAGGAGTACAAAGACAAGTGTGTCTTGCCTACAGTCAAGCATGGTGGTGGGAGTGTCATGGTCTGGGGCTGCATGAGTGCTGCTCCCGGCACTGGGGGGCTACAGATCATTGAGGGAACCATGAATGCCAACATGTACTGTGACATACTGAAGCAGAGCATAATCCCCTCCCTTCAGAGACTGGGCCACAGGGCAGTATTCCAACATAACGACCCAAAACACACCTCCAAGACGACCACTACCTTGCTAAAGAAGCTAAGGGTAAAGGTGATGGACTGGTCAAGCATGTCTGCAAACCTAAATCCTATTGAGCATCTGTGGGGCATCCTCAAAGAGAAGGTGGAGGAGCTCAAGGTCTCTAACATCCACCAGCTCCGTGATGTCATCAGTGAGGAGAAAAGAACTCCAGTGGCAACCTGTGAAGCTCTGGTGAACTCCATGACCAAGAGTGGTAAGGCAGTGCTGGAAAATAATGGTGGCCACACAAAGTATTGACACTTTGGGCCCAATTTGGACATTTTCACTTAGGGGTGTACTGACTTTTGTTGCCAACGGTTTAGACATTAATGGCTGTGTGTTGAGTTATTTTGAGGGGACAGCAAATTTTCACTGTTATACAAGCTATACACTCACTACTTTACATTGTAGACAAGTGTCAATCCTTCAGTGTTGTCACATGAAAAGGTAGAAGAAAAGATTTACACAAATGTGAGTGAGCGGTGTACTCACTTTTGTGAGATACTGTGTGTATATATATATATATATATATATATATATATATATATATATATATATATAGACCAGGGCTCAAAATTTCAAGTCCTGAGCCACTAGCCAGGCCTTAAGGGTTACTCGCCACCAGTTGCCCCACCCAACCCTTACCATGCCCCGCCCTGCCCCTAATCCCGCCCCTATAAACAACCTCAAAAAATTCTCATGAAATGACACTTAAATGTTTTATGCAGAATTAGGTCACACAAATAAATTTTAACAACAACTTTATCACCCGTGCCCATCAATACAGCCTCCCCCATGTCCATCAATGCAGCGTGACCAGTGCCCACTAATGCAGCCTTACCCGTGCCGATCAATGTAGCCTCACCCATGTCCCTCAATGCAGGGTGACCAGTTCCCACTAACGCAGCTTCACCTGTGTTCATCATTGCGGCCTCACCCTTGCAGCCTCACCTGTGTCCATCATTGCAGCCTCACCTGTGTCCATCATTGCAGCCTCACCAATGTAGCCTCACCCATGTTCATCATTGCAGCCTCACCCGTGCAGCCTCACCTGTGTCCATCATTGCAGCCTCATCCGTGTAGCCTCACCTGTGTCCATCATTGCGACCTCACCCATGTCCATCATTGCGACCTCACCCGTGTTCATCATTGCGGCCTCACCTGTGCAGCCTCACCTGCGTCCATCATTGCAGCCTCACCCATGCAGCCTCACCTGTGCAGCCTCACCTGTGTCCATCATTGCAGCCTCATCCGTGTAGCCTCACCTGTGTCCATCATTGCGACCTCACCCGTGTCCATCATTGCGACCTCACCCGTGTTCATCATTGCAGCCTCACCTGTGCAGCCTCACCTGTGTCCATCATTGCAGCCTCACCCATGCAGCCTCACCTGTGCAGCCTCACCTGTGTCCATCATTGCAGCCTCATCCGTGTAGCCTCACCTGTGTCCATCATTGCGACCTCTCCCGTGTTCATCATTGCGGCCTCACCTGTGCAGCCTCACCTGCGTCCATCATTGCAGCCTCACCCATGCAGCCTCACCTGTGCAGCCTCACCTGTGTCCATCATTGCAGCCTCACCCATGCAGCCTCACCTGTGTCCATTTTGCAGACTCAATTGTGTCCATCATGCAGCCTCACCTGTGCAGAGAGGGCGGCCGGATCATTATAACGTGGAGGAAGAGGAGAGCAGGCGCAGTACGGAGGACAAACGAGACGCCGAAAGTCTCCGAAGTTCAACAGCTGATCGTCAGCTGTACACGGCGCCTGCGCATTTATTCTTACCCTATGTCCAGGATCAATCCCTACTATCCAAGTGGACATAGAGTTAGAATAAATAGTTGCCGAGCGCAGCGAGGCCGTGCCCGAAGCGTGGCGAGCGAAGCGAGCCCACGAGGGGCCCTCTTGCAAAGCCATCACTAACAAGTGCCCGAGCGCCGTGTACAGCTGATGATCAGCTGATCAACTTCGGACATTTTCGGCATCTCCTTCTCCTCCCTACTGCGCAGGCGCTGCGCCTACGCAGTACGGGGCGGACACTATCTGATAGGAGGACAGTATATGTCAGAACACCGGCTCTCTTCCTCCACAATGATCCGGCCGCCCTCTCTGTTCCTCCACACTCTTTCTCTGTGAGAACGGCTCCCCTTCATCCCCCCTGATGGCGGTGCTCCCCCCCCCCCCCCGTTCCCAGGCAGCCCAGCTTCTCGTCAGACCTCATTTTCCACTCCTAAAATGCAAGTAGGCGAGTGGAAAATTTGAGGGCTGATATGGACTGCAACTAATTAACCACTTCAATACCGGGCACTTATACACCTTCCTGCCCAGACCAATTTTCAGCTTTCAGTGCTGTCGCAGTATGAATGACAATTGCGCAGTTATCCATCACTGTACCCAAACTACATTTTTATCATTTTGTTCCCACAAATAGAGCTTTCTTTTGGTGGTATTTGATCACCTCTGCGGTTTTTATTTTTTGCTAAACAAATAAAAAAGACCGAAAGTTTTGCTTTTGTTTCTGTTATAAAATTTTGTAAATAAGTAAGTTTTCTCTTTCACTGATGGGCACTGAAAAGGCGGCACTGATGGGTACTGATAAGGCGGCACCAATGAGGTGGCACCAATGATCGGGCACTGATATGCGGCACTGATGGGCACTGGTAGGCGGCACTGATGGGTGGCACTGATATGCAGCACTGATGGGCATTGATAGGAGGCACTCATGGGTGTCACTCATGGGTGCCAATGGTGGGCACTGATAGGCGACACTGATGGGCACTGAAAGGCTGCAAAGATGGGTTCTTATGGGTGGAACTGATAGGCGGCACTGCTGGGCACTGATAGGCGCCACTGATGGGCACTGATAGGCGGCATTGCTGGGCACTGATGGGCACTGATGGGCATTGATATGTGGCACTGATGGGCACTGATACGTGGCACTGATATGAGGCACTGATAGGCATCCCTGGTGGCACTGGCAGTGGTAGGCATTGTGAGTGGGCACTGATTTGCAGCTGCCTGGGCATTGATTGGCAGCTGCCTGCCAAAAATTAGTATTTCCCTGGGGGTCTAGGGGGGAATACCTGGTGGTCCAGTGTGGATGGCCATCCTGGTGGTCCTGGGCGGCATGATGGTGGTTCTGGGTGGAATACGAGGGGGGGCTGTGCTGATAAGCAATCAGCACAGACCCCCCTGTCAGGAGAGCAGATGATCGGCTCTCCTCTACTCGTGTCTGTCAGATGTGAGTGAGGAAAAGCAGATCACCGGCTCTTCCTATTTACATTGTGATCAGCTGTGATTGGACAAGGCTGATCACTTGGTAAAGAGTCTCCATCAAAGACTCTTTACCTAGATCGGAGTTGCGGTGTGTCAGACTGACACACCGCAACAACGATCGCCGTGTTTCGCGCACCCGGGGGCGCACAGCAGCTTAATATCCTGATCATGCCATATGACTTCTGGTCAGGATATTGAAACCACTTTGCCGCCGTCATTCTGCTATATTGCCGGGGGCAAGTGGTTAAATAACCTGCCTGCCTGTTGTGTAAATTTTATGAATCTGTATTTTAATATGTATTGTCATAGTGTCTCCCAGTGTTCGTTCTCCCGCAGCTTGCTCTAAAGAGCTGACTGGGGCAGACTGACGCTGGTTGAGATCTGTTAGTTAGTGGAAAACTTTCTGGGATTGGAGAGTGGGGGTATGTCCGCCAGCGAAAGGGCCCCTGTGCATTGCACAGACGATCGTCTGAGAGGATATGTTCGCTCTGCAAGGACATTATTGGTTATAGGCGGCTGCATGCTCTTGTCTCTGCTGTGTCTGATCGGCACATGTTGAGATTTGTAGCGTGCACCTGCAGATAGCCTCCCATCCACAAGGAACGGTAGTATAAGGGTTCCTATCAGCGGAATTGTAGTCATAGTTCGTTGGTTGCCTGTGTTGACATTTACATCCTGTGTTGTTACATCCTTATTTGGTCATTTCCTGTGAGGTCACATCCTGTGTAGGAGGCGATTGGCTGTTGGAGGCAGGCCTTCCGGTTTGGGACTTCCTGTTTATGTGTAAATAAAAGCAAGTGCACTGCTTGGAAAGGCATGCATACTGATGGAGCTGAGAACGTAAGCTATGGTGATGATGTCTGTTTACTTGGGGATATACAGGAAATAGAATGATGGGTTATTCAAATGCCGCGTACACATGGTCGGACTTTTCAGCTACAAAAGTCCCACAGCCCGTCCGACAGACTTTCAGCAGACTTTCGACGGACTTTTGGCGGACTTTCAACAGACTTTCTAACGAACGGACTTGCCTACACACAATCTCACCAAAGTCCGACGGATTCGTACGTGATGACGTACACCGTACTAAAATAAGGAAGTTGATAGCCAGTAGCCAATAGCTGCCCTAGCGTGGGTTTTTGTCCGTCGGACTAGCATACAGAAGAGCGGATTTCTGGGTCTGGCGGAGTTACGACGTAAAGATTTGAAGCGAGTTCCAAATCTAAAGTACATCAGATTTGCGACTGGAAAGGTCCGCCGAAGGTCCGGTGAAGCCCACAAATGATCGGATTGTCCGCCGGATTTGGTTCGTCGGCATCCGTCGGACAAGTCCGCTCGAAAAGTCCGACGGTGTGTACGCGGCATTAGGCTGCATTATACCATTATGGTGGAAGGGCGCTTATTAGCGCAAGAGTATAGTGGAATATCCACGACAGTTAAGATGGCCAGTCAGGACCTCTTGGAGCGAACGGAACCTCCTTCACACCGGCAAAAGAAAAGGGGGAGAACAGATCCCAGTCCAGGACATCAAACTTTGTTGTACGTTTTCTCTATCCGATGTATTAGGTAGGTTCTGCTTTGCAAAAGAACACATTTTTCATCATTTGGTGCAGCCTGCTGGAATTTTAATCGTATGTCAGTTGTGTGTGTGATTTGTCAGCATGGATTGGGCAACCTGGAATGTTTGTGTAAGGAGACTGTGTGTTGTGTGAGTGACTGATGCTGTGTAAGACGTTTGTGATGCATGTGAGAAATGTATGAATTGTGTATGGTGTTTATGGTATGGTGTTTATTGTATGGTGTTTATTGTATGGTGTTTATGGTATGGTGTTTATTGTATGGTGTTTATTGTATGGAGTTTATTGTATGGTGTTTATGGTATGGTGTTTATGGTATGGTGTTTATGGTATGGTGTTTATGGTATGGTGTTTAATATTGAAGTTGTGGAAGTAACTGCATGAGAAATAGAAATGTATGAATTGTGATTATTTCCTTTGTATGGGACCAAGCCAGTAGTGTATATAGATTCAAGACACATGTCCCCATAAATGTAATAATATTTTTTAGTAGTTTTGAAAGCTTTGAATTTGTTTGTAAAATGCCTGCTGGGATGAGGTTTTTGCGGGGGAGGGGCGATATACAATAGAAACTGTTGGCTACTCCCTGTGGACAATAGAAAGAGGGAAGTTTTTTTTTGTTTTGAGATGAAAAGACCATGCTAGCATCACCGTGGATGGGATGGTCTCAGGTCTCTAGGATCACTGTTTGTATTTCTGAAATGTCTTGAGAAAAGAGTGTATGTTTGAGCCGTGTTATTTTGTGGTTTATGTGGCGCTGTTGTGCGATTGGAGAGCCTGTGTTGTTTGGTTGGCCAAGGGTCCTAATAGTTAGCCTAAAATGTTTGTAATGCCGCGTACACACGGTCGGACTTTTCAGCTACAAAAGTCTGACGGACCAAGTCCGGCGGACAATCCGATCGTGTGTGGGCTTCACCGGACCTTCAGCTGACTTTTCCAGCTGCAAATCTGACGGACTTTAGATTTGGAACATGCTTCAAATCTTTACGTCGTAACTCCGCCGGACCCAGAAATCCGCTCATCTGTTTGCTAGTCCGACGGACAAAAACCCACGCTAGGGCAGCTATTGGCTACTGGCTATCAACTTCCTTATTTTAGTCCGGTGTGCGTCATCATGTATGAATCCGTCAGACTTTTGTGTGATCGTGTGTAGGCAAGTTTTTAGAAAGTCTGTTAAAAGTCCGTCAAAAGTCTGTTGAAAGTCTGTCGAAAGTTTGTCAGACGGGCTGTCGGACTTTTGTAGCTGAAAAGTCCGACCGTGTGCACACGGCATAAGTGTTCATGTGGTGCCTCAAATGTGCAGTTTTGTGGGGAGAAGTTTGTGTAGCTAGTGAAGATATCTTGGTTTTGGCAGGAAAATGACGCCATTTTGTCGTGTCCTGGCTTTTGTTGTTGTCTGCCGTGTGGCCATGGTCAGCGGCCATTTTGAGAGGTGCAGTTTAAGGATTTTGTGCTGTTTGACCTGTGGGTCATCCTAGAGGGGAAGTTGCTCCATTTCCTTTGTGTGTGTGTAGCCATGCGGTCTACTTTGCACTGAATTTACTAGCTTTAACTGAGTTTTTGTACATTTCTAGAGAGAGTTGTGTTATTTTAATTTTTTTAAATATTTGGGAATTCCTCAGATGGCAATTCATTGTTTTGTGGATTGTATTGTATAGCCTGCAGAGGAAGGGGGCTTTGGTTGACCTTTTATGATGTTAGCCATACATTTTTCTAATGTCTTGATAGTGCTAGGCTTCCCCTCCCCCTCCCTCTTTCTGTTCATTGATATTTAAATAAACCAGTTAGATGGGTTTTTAGAGCTGAGGTTTGTATTGAATAGCCTGCAGTTGAAACAGGGCTTCCCCTTCCCCTCCCTTTTCCTGTTCAGATGTGCAACAGGAAGTTGGTGGGAGGAGCTTGGGGGTTCGTGTTTGGAAGTCTGTTTGATTTTTACATTTAATTCCAGTTGTTTTTGTGAATTTTTTACTGTAATACAGTTTTGGGTAGAGAGCAAACAGGAGGCGTCCAAATTATTGTTGTAATATTGAGGTACAGAGACCCGCCACAGTGTTCTGTAAATAAAGCAGGCATAAGTGCTCTGTGCGGTTTAGTCTGGCGACGCAGTGTATGGTCGTACAGCGCAATGCGCTTGTGTATGCATACACTGTGAGGGGTAGAGACATAATTTGGGGGTGATCTGTGGTTGTTGACGAATCATTTGGCATAGTTAATAGTTGGTTGTTAAAAGAGTGGTACTCTGTAATTCTGTGCCAAAAGTGTTGGGACAACAAGCCATAGAGTTGATGCCTCAGTTAGGGTTTCTAGTTGGGGGACAGGACCAGATATAATGGTTGTAGTCCGTTGATCCACCGTAAAAGAAGGCACCGGGCGGTGCTCTCCTAAATGGGTTTCCCTGGACGCAAGGGTAAGACTATAAGCTGATTCGAATTGCCATGGGCACTTGGAGGTCCATGCAAGGGAAGGAATGTGAGGCTTCCCACAGTCAGACGGCTGCACAGTGCATAAAGCCTAGTTTTGGGGAAAAAGGCCATTAAACCCAAAAAGATTGACATAGGTGGTCCAAAGATACTATTTTGGGTATCACTCTGGAGTTGATGTAGCGCGACTATGGCCTCAGAAATCTGTAATGATGAGTGAGTTGATGGATGTTGTGACGGGAGTCACTTTTGGACGCAGGGTGACCAAGAAAATAATGAACCCTGTATCTGCCATATTAGAAATAGTGGCTGGTTCATAATGCTGGGACAAATACTGTTAGGAGATGCTGATGTCAATTCCAGCCACCTGTCTCTGTCTGTGTCTGCTATAATGTAAATTAGTCTAGTATAACTTGTCACAGCTTCTAAGAGTCTTTCACTCAGTGTGCTAATTAAACCTGCAATTGTATGAAGGAGTTTTGTGTTGAGATGTATGATAAGACGTGAAGTCTGTCCCAAAGGTCATGTCTCTGAGTCACCTAGGCTGTCTAAAGGATTAGATAATTAGCTCATGTTAATTAGGTTTCTGATTACAGGTTGTATTTTCATCATGCTGTATGTATTTGTGTGAGATCTCAAAATAAAGATTCATCCCTGTTTGACCCCCAATACAGAGCCTTGTCTTGTACTTGGGGGGAGAATTATTTGTATGGGTTTCTTGTTCGGCTGATTGAAGTGTCCGGTAGATGCCTTTGTGTTCGGAAATGGAATGTCTTAAACGGCTTTAACCCCTTTCATACTCGGGGTGTCGTTACACTGGTGGCTAGCAGCGGGATCATTTCAACAGCCCAGAAGGACAGCTACAAGAGGACACAGGCCAATGGAAGCACAGTATGAACGGCTAAAGCAATCTACCCTGAAGGACTTACTGGAGAACCGGGGCCAACAACCATAAGAAGAGGGACATTATCGCAGAACTAGTCGAAATGGATACAGCCAAAGGACCCAACATAACCGAAAGGCCCAGCGTAACAGACAGGACACACGAAGAGGCAAGTTTTAATCGGGCTGTTAACATAAGACTGGCACATTATGGCCCTAACCCTACAGCGGAGATCATAGACCGAGTTATAGCGACTGTGGAGGCAAATTGGCTACAGCAAAGAGGTGCTGCAGCAGCAGGAGTCACAACAGCACCAACTGAAAGGAGAAAAGGTACATTTTTTTGCTTTTAAAAATTTCATTGAAGCAGAAGGGGAGATTGATGGATACCTTGCCGATTTTGAACGGCAATGTGCCCTACACCGGGTGCCCACAGAGTAATGGGTTACCAATTTGTCTGGGAAATTATCCGGCCGGGCCAGTAAAGCGTTCAGGACCATCCCAGATGAGGAGATTATGAACTATGGGCTGGTAAAAGAAGCACTTTTGGCAAGGTATGCCGTCACACCAGAAGCATACCGGAGGCGGTTCCGAGAGATGAGCAAGCAGACTAGAGACTCATATGCCGAGTGGGCATGCCGCCTACACCGTACGGCATCCCACTGGGTCACTGGATGTCAAGCAGTATCCGGGGAAGAGGTGCTACAGCTGTTCCTGCTGGAGCACTTCTTTGACAAGCTGTTCCCGGAAGTCAGAGAGTGGGTCCGGGACAGAAAACCTTCCACCTTGCCTGAAGCAGCTCGCCTTGCAGACGAATACACAGACACCCGCAAACTGGATAACCCAGTGGTCAAGACAACAGTTTGGGTGGATTATCGATCAGCGTCACCCCCTCCAGCTGGCGCCTACCAACCACAGTCGTACCGCCCTACAGCACCACCTCCAGTGGCCACTTATTCTCAGCAGCCTAGGTTCAACTCCCAGGACTACTCATAACCCATCAGGTGTTTCGGGTCCCGGTCGGAGGGGAGGAGCGGAGGGGAGGAACCTGCGATTCGGTCAGGCTGCGACTGGTCCCAGGCTTCTCTTGGCTGACACTTAGCCCCGCCTCCTCCTGGCTGCCACTAATCCCCGCCTCCTCCTGTGTGCCACATTCCACAGCCTCCTCCTGGCTGAGGTCTTCCTGTGTATGAAAAAGAGACATAGTTTTAGTTTTTTCTTCATCAATCACACACAGTTTTCATCTCATGACTGTTGCAAATGGAATGTTAACAAATATAACCGACTATCCTTCTGAGCCCAGCATTTTTCTTTCTTGTCCGACTTTTTTGTGCCCACTACTGTCTATTGATATGTAAAACACTTTATGAAATCAGCAATTAGTGATCAATAATAACATCTAGTAAACAACGTTTATTTATTGACCAGAAATCTGTAGAAGAATGCTATACCTGATTCCAGCTGGGCTCCTCCAATTCTTCCTGGCTGGAAGGCCCAGGTTGGACATCAGAAGCCTCAGCTGGGGTGGAAGGAAGCGTGGAAGGAAGAGTGGAGAGGGATTCCCTGACTTCAGTGTGGTCTGACAGAAATCGCAGTCTCTCATAGTACCACAGCCTGGGGACATAAATGTCATCTGCTGCAGCTCCGGACCTCTGGGAATCTGTGACTTTCTTGCGCTCCATAAGATAAGTGCTCCTCAGGCCACCAATTTTGTCTTTTAAATAGGGGATGGTTGCTGTGGGGACCACCGGCTTCACCAACTCCAGCAGTCTCTCCAGCGCTGCCTGCCTCTTTTGTTTATTGTTGTATTGGGGATGTTTCACCTGCCACAGACAGGGCAGCTCCCTGTATTTGTCTATGAAAAGGGGGAGGAAATTGTGGTCATTGAACCCATCCATTTTCTCTGCAAGACACAACACAAGACAAACCCTAATGTCAGGCCAAACTCTCCTAATATAGTTACAATATAGGCCTCAATCTAGAAGCAGTATAGGCCCAAGTTTAGATCTTACCTTCGTTTTCACGATCGGCGCCTCCGTTACTCCTTCCTCCACTCACAGATCATACATACTACGCACGCGTGTTACGCTTTATAGACACTGCGCATGCGTGTAACTCCGCCCGCCCCTGACGTTCTTTCTATTCTTTTCCCCGCCCCTTCTCGTTCGGCACAGTTTGGGGAGAGCACATTGCGGAGTCAGAGCAGGTGTGTGCTAATTATAGCAATGAGGAGGAGGAGGAGGAAAGCCCGGAGCCAGAAACTTCCCGATCCCGGAAGAGACGATTTAACCACTTGCCGACCGCCTCACAACTATATACGTCGGCAGAATGGCACGGGCAGGCAGAATCACGTACCTGTACTTGATCTGCCTCCCACGGGCGGGGGGTCCGATCGGACCCCCCCTGGTGCCCGAGGCGGTCAGCGTTTGTCCCCTGGCGATCGGAGGTGAGGGGGAGGCCATACATTCGTGGCCCCCCCCTCGCGATCGCTCCCAGCCAATGGGATCATTCCTTTGCTGCTGTATGCTAAACAGCAGCAGAGGAAATGATGTCACCTCTCCTCGGCTCGGTATTTTCCGTTCCGGCGCCGAGGAGAGAAGACATCAATGTGAGTGCACAACACACTACACACTCAGTAGAACATGCCAGGCATACTTTACACCCCCCTTTACCCCCCGATCCCCCCCCAATCACCCCCCCCCCCGTCACACTGACACCAAGCAGTTTTTTTTTTCCTGATTACTGCATTGGTGTCAGTTTATGACACTTATAAGTGGTAGGGCAGTTAGTGTTAGCCCCCTTTAGGTCTAGGATACCCCCCAACCCCCCTAATAAAGTTTTAACCCCTTGATCACCCCCCGTTGCCAGTGTCACTAAACGATCATTTTTTCTGATTGCTGTGTTAGTGTCACAGGTGACGCTAGTTAGGGAGGTAAATATTTAGGTTCGCCGTCAGCGTTTTATAGCGTCAGGGACCCCCATATACTACCTAATAAATGTTTTAATCCCTTGATTGCCCCCTAGTTAACCCTTTTACCACTGATCACCTCATAACTGTTACGGGTGACGCTGGTTAGTTCGTTTATTTTTTATAGTGTCAGGGCACCCGCTGTTTATTACCTAATAAAGGTTTAAACCCCTGATCGCCCGGCGGTGATATGCGTCGCCCCAGGCAGCGTCAGGTTAGCGCCAGTACCACTAACACCCACGCACGCACCATACACCTCCCTTAGTGGTATAGTATCTGAACGGATCAATATCTGATCCGATCAGATCTATACTAGCGTCCCCAGCAGTTTAGGGTTCCCAAAAACGCAGTGTTAGCGGGATCAGCCCAGATACCTGCTAGCACCTGCGTTTTGCCCCTCCGCCCAGCCCAGCCCACCCAAGTGCAGTACCGATCGATCACTGTCACTTACAAAACACTAAACGCATAACTGCAGCTTTCGCAGAGTCAGGCCTGATCCCTGCGATCGCTAACAGTTTTTTTTGGTAGCATTTTGGTGAACTGGCAAGCACCAGCGGCCTAGTACACCCCGGTCGTAGTCAAACCAGCACTGCAGTAACACTTGGTGACGTGGCGAGTCCCATAAGTGCAGTTCAAGCTGGTGAGGTGGCAAGCACAAGTAGTGTCCCGCTGCCACCAAGAAGACAAACACAGGCCCGTCGTGCCCATAATGCCCTTCCTGCTGCATTCGCCAAATCCTAATTGGGAACCCACCACTTCTGCAGCGCCCGTACTTCCCCCATTCATATGCCCACCGACTGCATGAGAGGCATTTTCTTTATGTCCTCCCGAGTACCCCTACCCAACGAACCCCCCAAAAAAGATGTTGTGTCTGCAGCAAACGCGGATATAGGCGTGACACCCGCTATTATTGTCCCTCCTGTCCTGACAATCCTGGTCTTTGCATTGGTGAATGTTTTGAACGCTACCATTCACTAGTTGAGTATTAGCGTAGGGTACAGCATTGCACAGACTAGGCACACTTTCACAGGGTCTCCCAAGATGCCATTGCATTTTGAGAGACCCGAACCTGGAACCGGTTACAGTTATAAAAGTTAGTTACAAAAAAAGTGTAAAAAAAAAACCACAAAAAAATATATAAAATAAAAAAAATAGTTGTTGTTTTATTGTTCTCTCTCTCTCTATTCTCTCTCTATTGTTCTGCTTTTTTTTACTGTATTCTATTCTGCAATGTTTTATTGTTATTATGTTTGATGATGCTTGCTTTTCAGGTATGCATTTTTTTATACTTTACCGTTTACTGTGCTTTATTGTTAACCATTTTTTTGTCTTCAGGTACGCCATTCACGACTTTGAGTGGTTATTCCAGAATGATGCCTGCAGGTTTAGGTATCATCTTGGTATCATTCTTTTCAGCCAGCGGTCGGCTTTCATGTAAAAGCAATCCTTGCAGCTAATTAGCCTCTAGACTGCTTTTACAAGCAGTGGGAAGGAATGCCCCCTCCACCATCTTCCGTGTTTTTCTCTGGCTCTCCTGTCTCAACAGGGAACCTGAGAATGCAGCCGGTGATTCAGCCAGCTGACCATAGAGCTGATCAGAGACCAGAGTGGCTCCAAACATCTCTATGGCCTAAGAAACCGAAAACTATGAGCATTTCATGACTTAGATTTCACCGGATGTAAACAGCGCCATTGGGAAATTGGGAAAGCATTTTATCACACCGATCTTGGTGTGGTCAGATGCTTTGAGGGCAGAGGAGAAATCTAGGGTCTAATAGACCCCATTTTTTTCAAAAAAGAGTACCTGTCACTACCTATTGCTATCATAGGGGATATTTACATTCCCTGAGATAACAATAAAAATGATTAAAAAAAAAATGAAAGGAACAGTTTAAAAATAAGATAAAAAAGCAAAAAAATAATAAAGAAAAAAAAAAAGCATCCCTGCCCCCTCCTGCTCAAGCCCTTAGGCGAACGCAAGCGTCGGTCTGGCGTCAAATGTAAACAGCAATTGCACCATGCATGTGAGGTATCACTGCGAGGGTCAGATCGAGGGCAGTAATTTTAGCAGTAGACCTCCTCTGTAAATCTAAAGTGGTAACCTGTAAAGGCTTTTAAAGGCTTTTAAAAATGTATTTATTTTGTTGCCACTGCACGTTTGTGCGCAATTTTAAAGCATGTCATGTTTGCTATCCATGTACTCGGCCTAAGATCATCTTTTTTATTTCATCAAACATTTGGGCAATATAGTGTGCTTTAGTGCATTAAAATTTAAAAAAGTGTGTTTTTTCCTCAAAAAATGCGTTTGAAAAATCACTGCGCAAATACTGTGTGAAAAAAAAAAAATAAACACCCACCATTTTAATCTGTAGGGCGTTTGCTTTAAAAAAATATATAATGTTTGGGGGTTCAAAGTAATTTTCTTGCAAAAAAAATAATTTTTTCATGTAAACAAAAAGTGTCAGAAAGGGCTTTGTCTTCAAGTGGTTAGAAGAGTGGGTGATGTGTGACATAAGCTTCTAAATGTTGTGCATAAAATGCCAGGACAGTTCAAAACCCCCCCAAATGACCCCATTTTGGAAAGTAAACACCCCAAGCTATTTGCTGAGAGGCATGTCGAGTCCATGGAATATTTTATATTGTGACACAAGTTGCGGGAAAGAGACTGTTTTTTTTTTTTTTGCACAAAGTTGTCACTAAATGATATATTGCTCAAACATGCCATGGGAATATGTGAAATTACTCCCCAAAATACATTTTGTTGCTTCTCCTGAGTACGGGGATACCACATGTGTGAGACTTTTTGGGATCCTAGCCTCGTACGGGACCCCGAAAACCAAGCACCGCCTTCAGGCTTTCTAAGGGCATAAATTTTTGATTTCACTCTTCACTGCCTATCACAGTTTCAGAGGCCATGGAATGCCCAGGTGGCACAACCCCCCCCCCCCCAAATGACACTATTTTGGAAAGTAGACACCCCAAGCTATTTGCTGAGAGGTATAGTGTGTATTTTGCAGATCTCACTTTTTGTCACAAAGTTTTGAAAATTGAAAAATGAAAAAAAAAATGTTTTTCTTGTCTTTCTTCATTTTCAAAAACAAATGAGAGCTGCAAAATACTCACCATGCCTCTCAGCAAATAGCTTGGGGTGTCTACTTTCCAAAATGGGGTCATTTGGGGGGGTTTTGTGCCATCTGGGCATTTTATGGCCTTCAAAACTGTGATAGGTAGTGAGGAGTAAAATCAAAAATTTACGCCCTTAGAAATCCTGAAGGCGGTGATTGGTTTTCGGGGCCCCGTACGCGGCTAGGCTCCCAAAAAGTCCCACACATGTGGTATCCCCGTACTCAGGGGAAGCAGCTGAATGTATTTTGGGGTGCAATTCTACATATTCCCATAGCCTGTGTGAGCAATATATCATTTAGTGACACCTTTTTGTAATTTTGTAAATATTTTTTTTGTCATTCAATCACTTGGGATTCAATCACTTCAATCACTTGGGACAAAAAAAAATTAATAAAATTAAATGGGCTCAACATGCCTCTCTGCAATTTCCTTGGGGTGTCTACTTTCCAAAATGGGGTCATTTGGGGGGGTTTTGTACTGCCCTTCCATTTTAGCACCTCAAGAAATGACATAGGCAGTCATAAACTAAAAGCTGTGTAAATTCCAGAAAATGTACCCTAGTTTGTAGACGCTATAACTTTTGCGCAAACCAATAAATGTACACTTATTGACATTTTTTTTACCAAAGACATGTGGCCGAATACATTTTGGCCTAAATGTATGACTAAAATTGAGTTTATTGGATTTTTTTTATAACAAAAAGTAGAAAATATCATTTTTTTTTTAAATTTTCTGTCTTTTTCCGTTTATAGCGCAAAAAATAAAAACCGCAGAGGTGATCAAATACCATCAAAAGAAAGCTCTATTTGTGGGAAGAAAAGGATGCAAATTTTGCTTGGGTACAGCATTGCATGACCGCGCAATTGGCAGTTAAAGCGACGCAGTGCTAAATTGTAAAAAATGCTCTGGTCAGGAAGGGGGTAAATCCTTCCGGGGCTGAAGTGGTTAAAGGGGTTGTAAAGGCAGAAGGTTTTTTTATCTTAATTCATTCTATGCATTAAGACAAAAAACCTTCTGTGTGCAGCAGCCCCCATCAGCCCCCCAATACTTACCTGAGCCCCCTCTCGATCCAGCAATGTCCACGTCTGCCTCGGCCGTCCGGGACTCCCCTCCTCACTGGCTAAGACAATGGTGCCGGTGCCGTCAATCAAAGTTAGTTAGCCAATGACGAGAGAAGGGGCGGGGCTGAACCTCAGCTCCGTGTCTAAATGGATACACGGAGCTGTAGCTAGAGTTGCCACCATATCCATTTAAACCCAAGCACTTTTGAATTACACGGGTTCTGAGGCTAATTTAATGCAGATAAGGCACCAAGTGAGTTTAATTACCACCTTAATCAGCCACAGAACCTGTGTAATTCATATGTGTTCGGGTTTAAAGGGATGAGGTGGCAACCATAGCTGCAGCTCGGCTCGGGTGCCCCATAGCAAGCTGCTTGCTGTGGAGGCACTCAAAAGGAAGGAAAGGGCCAGGAGAGATGAAGAGGGACCTGGGAAGAGGAGGATCCGGGCTGCTCTGTGCAAAACTAACTGCACAGAGGAGGTAAGTATAACATGTTTGCCATTTTCATTGAAAAAAAATGGGACTTTACAATCACTTTAACTACATTGGTTACCGCAATGCGACGAGGGATGAGCTCAGTGTTCATTCATTTGAATGGAAATTACTTAGGGCTTTCAGCATGGACTAAAGTGACAGCTTCTGGCTGTCAATGGTTGCTAAGGAAGCAGCAGGTGCTTGTTCTCACACCATCCCTACCAACCACGGTCATTGCCTTTCTCATTCACTTACAAGGCCCAAGATTCCCAGCCACATAGGGAAATGGGTGGGAGTCTAAGAAATTATATCATTTCCTAAGTATCGCTGCACTTCCATATATAGGCAATGATGTCACACTAGCCCCGTCCCTTCTATTATATTGCAGATGACAGCTTAGGGAGCTGTTATTTGTCCAATGGCATCGTAAAGTTAGGGATTTTTTTTTTCGGCAGGGGTTGCTTTTGACACAGGAAGCATATTTATAGGTACAAGTAGGCTCAGGTGTTATTTAACCATGCCAATTTAAGCCCCTCCCACTGTCAATGCAAGTGGTCCACACCCACTATTCGCCATTGCAAGATTGCTGCATTAATACTCTCCTTGGGGGGTGCCCCAGGTCTTTTACAATCCTAGTAATGCTCCTGTTTACTGTTTATTAGACCTTAAAGTAGTTGTTAAGGACGAAAGTTTTTTTACCTTACTGCATTCTTTGCAGTAAGGTAAAAACTATCCGAATGCAGCTTCCTCTGCAGCCCCGCTATACTCACCTGAGCAAGATCTTGATCCAGTGATGAGCACAAGAGCCGAGACTCTCCAGTCTCTTGCTCCTCATTGGCTCAGATACAGCAGCAGGAGACATTGGCAATCACAGCCAGTGATGGGGCCAAGCCCTTCTGTGTGTATTACGGACACAGAGCAGGGCCCAGGAGCAAGCATGCACGAGTGCCCCCATATCAAGCCACTTGCTATGGTGGCACTCGGGGGGAAGTGGAGCCCAGAGCATTGCCAGAGGACCCCAGAAAAGGAGGATGAGGGCTGCCTTGTGCAAAACCATTACAGAGCGGGTAAATAAAACATGTTTAGTAAACAGAAAAAATAATCACAGAACAGACATATTATAATTTGTCACAAAGTTAAATAAAACCAGAGTTGCAGAGTAATAACAAGAACCGAGACAAAGGAAGAGAGGGCAGACCTTGGAGGAATAAATCTTCAAATATCCAAAATCTGAATACTATATAAAAAGATAAGGAACAACATTCTAAAACATGACCCAAATTAAATAGACCATCAACCATGGCCGCCCCCTCTCACACTTCCAAGCCCTTCTTTCTGGAAACTTGAGGCATGTATATTCATATTCCCTGTGGTGTCCTTGCCATGAGTTATAGATCATTCTTGGATGGCTTTACATCCGGAAAAGCTGATAGAGCATGAATGGTTCCTCTCCATTAAGGCTGTGTCGATTCCCCAACATCTAAGTTAGATTCCTTTGCCATAAAAAGTCTGATGGGAGAAAAGTGTATCATTTGGAGTTGTAATGGGGATGTTGGCAAGACACAACTCTATATAGTTCTATCTTGTAAACCCGTGTTGCAGTAACTTTCCTGCAACCAGTGTACTATACGGCTAGAGTGCACTCTAGGAATGACTATGCCAAGACCCAGGCTCACTGCACTGGTACCCCTTAATACAGGCAGTAGGTGAAATCCTTTCTGAAAGTTAAAGATACAGCTCCTTGTCCTAATTCTTCAGCCGGCTAGTGTCGGGGCCCAGTCTTTATGGAGGTGCACATAAATACAGTCCCAGTACAGTCTGCATGCAGTGGTAAAGCTGCTAGTCAAATGTCCAGTCTCTATGTGCTCAGTCCTCACTAGAAGCAACAGGTCAATAAGTAAGACCTTCTCACCAGTCCCAGCAATACAGCTGCAACAGTTTCACTGTTCAAAGGTCCTCTGGATCTCCCTGAAGTGGCTCCATCCCTTAGCCCACCATGATACAGCATTCCAGTCTCTCTGCAGCAAGCATCTGTGTCCCACAGTAGCTTGGCCTCCAATCCCCCAAATCAGATCTCTCTCGGGTCCCCAGCACACAGGACCCTGATCTCTGGGCTAGGTCACTGGCTTGTGTCCAGGGAGCACACACCCAGATAGACAGATGTGCTCATTATGCCCCCCCCCCCAACAAAGAGGAAGCTGCTTGGTTTGTAGCCTGGGAAATACTGCCTTTCCTCCTTCCTCTCACTTTCTCTTTGTGGGTACTGTAGTTCAGTGGTCCATAGGATTCCACAGCATGACTTCAACTCCAATGTGGCCAGCATACAAGTCTATAGAGCTTTTGTTCTTCTATTATTTATGGATTAATTGGTAACAATTTTTTGGAGAATTTATTTGCATATACGTGATTAACAGAATAAATTCAGTCCAATTGAAATGCTCCACAATAAAAGCACTTCGAACAGGCCGGACCGAACACCTAGAACTTGTCTAAAAACAAGACAGATAAGTAATGGGTTTTCCTGCTTCGGATCCCATATGAGACACTTCAGTAGAGTGATGTAGCACTTGGTGAATGGAAAAGTGATGGTGCTGATGGAACGTGGACAGATGGTGTTGCCGGCTCCACATTCCAGTGCCCCTGTGCAAAGGTAAACGCATGCATTGGTCCTGAACTTATTTGTAAACGGTGATTGCACCACACTGATGTCATCTCCCCCTCTCACTGTATGCTGACGACATCTGACATATTATATAGTTTTCGTGGTCAACAAGCCTTTTTGACTTGTGTGACGTATGTCATTTCAGGTCATTTATTTCCAGTAAGCCTCTTGTTGCTCTTGGTGATGGCCCCGGCATCGATCTAGATCTTCCGTTCACTTGTGGTTTTCCCAGTATTGACTTACCGTTAGATCCTGGAACCAATCATCCACTCACCTGTGAACCTGGGAGTCACTTGTTTCATTTTTTGCTACGTGCAACTTTCATAGACTTTTGGTGGTGTTTTCTCACAAATTTCTCTATAATATCTATATTATGGACTGTCACCTTTTAAGTTTTTTATATTAATTTAGGACTTTTTGGAGCTGTCACTATTTCCATTTTCAGCCACCGTGTTTATCTATCAGATTTATTACTGATTGTTTCATTTATTTTTTTGTAGGTTAACACATTCATATTGTGTAATCCATATTTATGGTCGTACTTAGTTCATTCTAGGTTCTTTCATTGAATATATGCACTTAACTTTTATGTTTGTCAATTTGTAGCGCTACACGTTTTTATCTATTTTTTATTTTGACTCTGTCCTTTAAAAAAAATGGTGTCACTTTTATTACTACTACAAGAAATGTAAACATCCCTTAATAGAAAAAAAGAATGACAGGACCTCTTTAATGTGAGATCTGGGGGTCAAAAATATATAAAGTTCTTGAAAGGCCGCGCTTAGGATAGGTATATATGCCAAAGAAAAAAGGAAACACACAGGTTGCTGCCTCCCTTATACAAAGACACTCACTAGGAGTGCCCTGCCCTGCATATAAATCTGAAAAAACTTATTTAGGGATAAAACGGCGCTACCTGAAAAACCTGTTGGCTAAGCCTATACAGGAAACGTAGGCGTAACGTTTTTTTTTTAAAAATCTACCCCTCAGGAATGTGTAGGGGGAATGTTTGATATTATCAAAGGTGAGTAAGAAACATATGTGTATATCATACTCTGGTTACATGTAGCTAGCATTACAGATGGTGTATACAATATGTAAGAAAGAAACATAGGAAAAAACTATATAAACAATATATGTTGCTGGTAAATCAATAGCCGATCACTAGATCGGTACCCAAATCTGATGCTGTTAGAAGACAACTCGAAACGTACTGAGTATAGCAAAAAACGTACATTGGTGCAGTTATACTAATTGTTAAGAAAAACATTTTTTATGAAAAAAGGTTTTTTTAGTTACATCCACCATATACGTATATATAACAATGTTTACACGGTACATGTATTATGCAGATTGGAGCACTATATATAAGGTCCCATGCACTTTATATAATGACAAGGCAAGACATTTCCCAGAGTGACTTTCTTGTGAACAGGGTTGACTGGTGACTTCTGTGCTCCCCCCTCAAAAGGCCCACTCACCAACTGTCAGAACCCCTGCAGGGGTATCAAGCCTGTGGTGCTTTAAATGGACTTTGATGCTCTCTGCTGCTGGTCCTTGGAGATCTCCAGTAATATCCAGGTGTGTTATACTGCGGCAGTTCCTCATGTATCAGAAAAAATAAAGAAGGGCTTCCATAGTGTAATAAAGTATAAAAAATGTGTTTTTATTTTAAAAAAACAAAACCGCAAGGCAAAAAATAAATTATAATTTAAAAGATCCAAGCGATATGTAAGGTCCACCCCCCCAGAGACCACTGGGGTAGGGTGGTGCTCTGATGTCAACTTGGATATCAGACAGAGTCACTGTACCCAATGCAGGCATCGAGATGGGGAAGTGACGATCAGCTGGATGTGTCGGTATTCCACCCCCTCGTTTGCCGGGAAGTGACGCAAAGAGCGTAGTTCCGTCGTGCGCGCTTCGTCATCTGACGTCCTCAGGTACGGTACTACGCTACTGCGCACTGAGGATTTTTATATGGGAGGAGCGTTCAAGTGGGTTCCACCCCTCTAGATGCAATCAGGCAGTCCCCGCTATGCATCCGAGAGAATGCAATCTGGGAAATGTCTTGCCTTGTCATTATATAAAGTGCATGGGACTTATATATAGTGCTCCAATCTGCATAATACATGTACCGTGTAAACATTGTTATATATACACTACCGTTCAAAAGTTTGGGGTCACCCAAACAATTTTGTGTTTTCCATGAAAAGTCACACTTATTCACCACCATACGTTGTGAAATGAATAGAAAATAGAGTCAAGACATTGACAAGGTTAGAAATAATGATTTGTATTTGAAATAACATTGTTTTTACATCAAACTTTGCTTTCATCAAAGAATCCTCCTTTTGCAGCAATTACAGCATTGCACACCTTTGGCATTCTAGCTGTTAATTTATTGAGGTAAGCTGGAGAAATTGCACCCCACGCTTCTAGAAGCAGCTCGCACAAGTTGGATTGGTTGGATGGGCACTTCTGGCGTACCATACGGTCAAGCTGCTCCCACAACAGCTCAATGGGGTTCAGATCTGGTGACTGTGCTGGCCACTCCATTACCGATAGAATACCAGCTGCCTGCTTCTGCTGTAAATAGTTCTTGCACAATTTGGAGGTGTGTTTAGGGTCATTGTCCTGTTGTAGGATGAAATTGGCTCCAATCAAGCGCTGTCCACTGGGTATGGCATGGCGTTGCAAAATGGAGTGATAGCCTTCCTTATTCAGAATCCCTTTTACCCTGTACAAAGCTCCCACCTTACCAGCACCAAAGCAACCCCAGACCATCACATTACCTCCACCATGCTTAACAGATGGCGTCAGGCATTCTTCCAGCATCTTTTCATTTGTTCTGCGTCTCACAAACATTCTTCTTTGTGATCCAAACACCTCAAACTTGGATTCATCTGTCCACAACACTTTTTTCCAGTCTTCCTCTGTCCAATGTCTGTGTTCTTTTGCCCATCTTAATCTTTTTCTTTTATTGGCCAGTCTCAGATATGGCTTTTTCTTTGCCACTCTGCCCTGAAGCCCAAAATCCCGCAGCCGCCTCTTCACTGTAGATGTTGACACTGGTGTTTTGCGGGTACTATTTAATGAAGATGCCAGTTGGGGACCTGTGAGGCGTCTGTTTCTCAAACTAGAGACTCTAATGTGCTTATCTTCTTGCTTAGTTGTGCAACGCGGCCTCCCACTTCTTTTTCTACTCTGGTTAGAGCCTGTTTGTGCTGTCCTCTGAAGGGAGTAGTACACACCGTTGTAGGAAATCTTCAATTTCTTTGCAATTTCTCGCATGGAATAGCCTTCATTTCTAAGAACAAGAATAGACTGTCGAGTTTCAGATGAAAGTTCTCTTTTTCTGGCCATTTTGAGCGTTTAATTGACCCCACAAATGTGATGCTCCAGAAACTCAATCTGCTCACAGGAAGGTCAGTTTTGTAGCTTCTGGAAGGAGCTAGACTGTTTTTAGATGTGTGAACATGATTGCACAAGGGTTTGCTAATCATCAATTAGCCTTCTGAGCCAATGAGCAAACACATTGTACCATTAGAACACTGGAGTGATAGTTGCTGGAAATGGGCCTCTATACACCTATGTAGATATTGCACCAAAAACTAGACATTTGCAGTTAGAATAGTCATTTACCACATTAGCAATGTATAGAGTATATTTGTTTAAAGTTAGGACTAGTTTAAAGTTAGCTTCATTTAAAAGTACAGTGCTTTTCCTTCAAAAATAAGGACATTTCAATGTGACCCCAAACTTTTGAACGGTAGTGTACGTATATGGTGGATGTAACTAAAAAAACCTTTTTTCATAAAAAAGATTTTTCTTAAGAATTAGTATAACTGCGCCAATGTACGTTTTTTGCTATACTCAGTACGTTTCGAGTTGTCTTCTAACAGCATCAGATTTGGGTACCGATCTAGTGATCGGCTATTGATTTACCAGCAACATATATTGTTTATATAGTTTTTTCCTATATGTTTCTTTCTTACATATTGTATACACCATCTGTAATGCTAGCTACAGTACATGTAACCAGAGTATGATATACACATATGTTTCTTACTCACCTTTGATAATATCAAACATTCCTCCTACACATTCCTGAGGGGTAGATTTAAAAAAAAAAAAACCTGGGGGGCAGGAGGCGGAGCCTAGCAGAGCAGACATGCATTGTTAGAGCTCCACACCGCTGAGGAGAGAAGAGAAGGACAAAGCGGAGCCTGCAGGCTCAAAAGGTATCCATTTGAACCTTTTTGCCCCAGGGAACAAACTGTGAAAGTTTGGGCAGGAAATATGGTACTGGGAGGAAGCCGTGGCAGAAATAAAAATCACCTCACAAAGAGCTCACAGGCACTCACTGCAGCTGAAGCAGCTCCAGTCACCTCACAATATACAGCATCAGGGCGCTCTCACAGACAGAAAATGTCACAGCAAGACTCTCCAATTGAGTCAGATACAGAACAAATCCTCTCACAAACTTCTCCACAAGCCTCCTCAGCATCCCCAGAAATATTATTACAATTTGAAAAGATGCTTCATAAGGCTTTAAAACAAACCTCAGACCAAATAACAAAAAGCCTAACCAAAGAAATAAGAGAGCTGGGAAACCGCACCGCAGCCTTAGAAATAAAAATGGATGAAATTGAAATTACAACCCAAGAAAATATAACAGAATTGAAACAATTAAAAAAAGAGAATTTAATACTTCAAACTAAGCTCGAAGATTACGAAAATAGAGCCAGACGTTCAAACTTGCGCATAAGGGGAATACCTGAAACTGTGACAGACCTGCAATCTACTATTACTGCTCTATTACAAGAACTAAAGCCAGAAATCCCTATTGAACGTTTAGAACTGGACAGAGTACACAGAGCCCTCACAGCCAAAAAGAAAGATGGACCCCCACGTGATATAATCACAAAATTTCATTATTACAGAACGAAAGAACAAATACTAATTGCTGCAAGAGAAAAAAAGGAACTTAATTTTCAAGGACACAATTATCAAATTTTTGCTGACCTATCCCAACTTACTATTACTAAAAGACGATCCATGAAACCCCAACTAATGGAACTGCAACGCCACAACATTATGTATCAATGGGGCTTCCCCTTTTCAGTCAGATTTAACTACCAAGGTACAATTTACAGAAGCAGATCAGCAGATGAACTACAACAAACCCTTTTAAAATTAAATCTGACAGAACCCACAAGCAGCAACACTCCCACATGCAGAAGAATGGCATCATCTTCACCTTCAGGCAGCACCCAGAAAATTCCAGAACAAAATGGGAATCATCATTCTCACAAAAGAGGCCGTTATGCCACATCATCCATGGACCAAGAAGATTCAATGGACTGACATCCTAATTCCTGATATCTCTTCATTTATTATACTAAGAGATGGTTCTCTATAAAAAACCTATATTTATAACTGAATGTAACTGCATTCTGATAGTCACACACTGTGTGGGATCATGTTACATTCCAGTTATATTTCTTATTACTTCTGATTCATATAGCCTTAGAATATATAAGTGAAATAAGGAAATTCTTGTTCAGTTATATGTTATCAGGTAATAACAATAGATTTATTACTTTTTAGGACAAATATGTTCAATAATCCAGAAATAATGGAAGCTTTTTCTTTCTTTTCTTAAAACAAATATATTATTACCTAACTAGTTCCTAGAACTATGTTTTGTTTATTCTAATCTGAAGCAATACAACCTCAATTTTCTGAGTTAACATATCTAAACAGTTACATATGAATAAAATATGTAATTGTTTACTCTAAAAGGGTTAAAATCCCAAAATAATTCAAACTATCTTCATCAATACCAAAGTTATTAACAGTACCTTTCTAACTGAATTATTTAGCCTAGGGCAAGACTAACCATATGCAACCACCCTGGAATAAATAATTTCAACAAAAACTATATTCTGCACTCCAATTAATGAAACATCATTTTGATGTCTTTTGACATAGCACTTCTCTCCTGTAAGCGGAAGATCCATGTACCCCCATTAGCCCTCCTCATTCTCCCAACTATATTATGTGGGAGTGTGACGAAGGCACTTATTCCCCTGAGAGAGATATTTATTCTCTTTCACGGGTAAATTGTGATTACTTGCAAAAAATAATTTATACAATGTATCATCTAATCTCATATGTTTTTTGTTTACTCTTTACTCCAGAATTCACTGGTTTCTTTTCTATCTATTCATCTCTTCAGTCCACACAGGTTGATCTGCGCAGTCAGCTCTGCATAACAAAAAGTAAGTCAAAACTATTTGATCTATTGCCATGGCACCACTGAATATACTTTCCCTGAATGTTCAGGGAATAAATGTCCCTCAAAAAAGGACCAAAGCCTTCCGTACTTTCCATAACAAGAAGGCTCACATAGTATGCCTCCAAGAAACACACTTCACCAAAGATTCTACTCCAAAATATATTTCTCCTTTTTATCAACAAATTTACACGGCTTCTGCCTGTACCAAGCAAAGGGGAACTCTAATTGCATTTCACCGATCCACACCATTCACCTTATCATCAGAAATTAAAGACCCAGAAGGTAGATACCTGATACTCATGGGTTATATAATGGATACAGCAATCACGGTGATTTCCTACTACGCTCCTAACAAACAACCTACACCATTCCTCTCACATATATTACAAGTGATTAATACACACAAAATAGGAACAGTGATAATGTGTGGGGATTCGAACCAGGTCCTCCTCCCATTTCTACTACTACTACTATAGCCTCAGCCATACCAAAAGCGCATGACCCAACGTGGTACTTACCGGACATAATGCTCAAACACCCACTACATCAGATGGCCATTGAACAAGCTTTAAAGGAATACATATCAATTAATAATACAACAGACATCTCCCCAATAACACTGTGGGAAGCTCATAAGCCTGTCTTGCGTAGTACAATACAAAGACAAATGGCACTATTTAAACGGGAACGCAAAAATCTAGCAAAAAAACTAGAACTCAATTTTAATGCAGCCTACATATCATTTCAAGATAATCCATCTCAGAGTACAAAATCTCATCTGGAAAAATCTAGATTGGAATACGATCTATTTCTCACTGAGTCAGTTGATAAATCCCTCAAACGCTCCAAACACAATTTCTACATGAATACAAACAAACCAGGTACATATTTGGCTCGGGCATTAAATTCAACTAACAAATCTTTCAAACCAATACGTTTGAAATTATCAAAAAATGTTTACACTTGTAATCCAGTTAAAATAGTCCATAAATTTCACTCACATCTCGCAACTTTATACAAGACAAACAATGAATTTAATCCTACAGAGGCTGAATCCTTCTTCTCAAAAATAACCTTACCTGAGTTATCTCAGAATCAAAAAAGCAGTTTGGATGAGCCTATAACTATAGATGAAGTTGCTAACGCCATAAAAGACCTAAAACTTAACAAAAGACCAGGCCCAGACGGCTACTCGGCTTTATACTATAAAACATTCTCAGAAATACTCTCTCCCATTCTCACTGAAACTTTTAACAAACTTCTAGAAGGACATTCTTTTCGGCAAGAATCATTAATGGCAATTGTTTGTATGATCCCAAAACCCCTTTCTGATGATACTTCCTGTGTGAATTATCGGCCTATCTCTCTGTTAAACCTCGATATTAAATTATTAGCAAAAATAATAGCAAAACGCCTCAATAGCATTATAGGAAAATTAATACATAGAGATCAAGTAGGCTTCATGCCAAATAGACAGGCAGGCGATAATATACGCAGGGCAGTGTTATTGGCACATATTGCTAAAAAACGGAAAATCCCTTTATGTTTTCTATCTCTCGATATTAAGAGGGCATTTGACACAGTATCCTGGCAATATATGCAATATTCATTACAAAAATGGGGTTTTGGACCCCATTTTTTAACATGGATCAAAGCATTATATAATAAACCCAAAGCCTATATAAAATATGCTGGATACAAATCTGAAGCCTTTAATATCGAAAGAGGTACCCGACAGGGTTGCCCATTATCTCCCTTATTATTTGCCCTTATACTCGAACCCATGGCCCAATACATCAGAACAAACCAAACTATAACTGGCATTGAAGTAGGAGGTATTACACACAAACTATGTATATTTGCAGACGATATATTACTTTTTCTATCATCACCACAGGTCTCTGGTCCTAAATTAATACCAGCTCTTGATGGATTTGCAGCCCTATCCGGCCTTATGATTAATCCTAAGAAATGCCTAGTGCTTAATATTTCACTCACAAACATAGAATTGATCCCGGCTAGGGCTGCACTCCCATTCACATGGGCAGAAAAATCAATCCCATATCTTGGAATTCATTTAACAGCATCTCATTCTGACTTATTCTCAACCAATTATCCTCCTGTATTAAGACAGATCACAAATCTAATAAAACAATGGTCGCAACTTCCTTTATCCTGGATAGGGAAGATTAATGCAATCAAAATGACTATTCTACCCAAATGGCTTTATCTATTCAGAGTCCTCCCTATTCCAATTCCTTCCTATTTTTTGAGAATAGTACAAAAAAGAGCAACTTCGTTTATATGGGGCTCTTCTAAACCACGTATACCTATACACACACTACATCTTCCCAAAAATAAAGGAGGCCTGGGATACCCTAATTTTACTAACTACTACAGAGCAGCACATTTGGCCAGTCTGTCCAAATACCATGCAAAACAGGAAATCCCATTATGGGTATTTATAGAGGCTTCAGAAAATGACCCTCTAATAATATCAAATTTATTATGGCTTGATCCTAAAGACCGCTTTAAAATTCATAATCCCATAACTAAACACTTCTTATCTCTCTGGGATAAACTAAAAACCAAATATCAGTTACAATCTCCACACAATTAGGGAGGAGCTGTTGACCAAGATGGCCGCGTGAGGAGATCAAGGGTCTGACATGCCGCTGTGCTAGATGCGCTGAGAGACAGACACGTGGAGAGACAGGCTGAAAAGGCAGAAAATTGAACGCCAAAACGCCAGAATTTCAACAGAACGACAACATAGATAACCAGCTATTAGCTGAAACATACCTGGAATAACACTGGACGATACTAAAAGCTTCGAAACCAGTCCATAGGAGCTAGAGTGCGAGGAGGAGACGGGGAGGCGGCTGACAGCTTGGCGGTGATCACGGCAACACTCGCGAGGATTGAGGTATCCGAAGGTATCCGAAGAGCCCGAAGGACAACAAACCTGTGGGGTGCCGACCGCTTCCGGGAGAGGAGCCGAGAGATAGAGGGCGCGAGCGGACGGGAGCCTCTGTGAGTCTGCATTGCAGACGGCAGGGAACCTCGGCTGCGGACGCCCCCACCGGCGGAGATCCCGGAGGCTAAACGGCAGAGATCAGGCTATGTAAACGGATTCGGGGATATCCACGAGTGAGGACAGAAGCCGCCAAAGGTAAAGCGAGCAGTCAGCTCCAAAAAATAAACCACATACAGGCAGGACTGGGAAATAGAAGCACAGAAGGACAATTTTCTCTTTGTTTTTCTTTATTCCTTATTTATTCCTTATTCTTATGCAACTATAAAATTTAAGAACTTTGTGCATTAAAGGACATTGTATTAAGAAAGGGAGACTGGAAGGAAAAAATACATATAATATATATATAAACACAAATAAGAAGAGATGTATCACCAGTAAAGTTTACTAAAACAAAGATTAACCATCACCACTGAATCGCTACTGAATTACTATTGAATTACTACTGCTGAATTGCTCATTGTTTGCAAATGAACTAAAACCTAAAGGGAGATCACAGAAATATCATAGGATACCATAGGATACCATAGGATCTTACCATACCATACATTATAAGAAAAGAGGACTCCTTTTGTTTTTTGTTTTTTTTTTTTTTTTTGTGTTCCCCTCCCTCTCTCTCACCCCTCTCCCTCTCCCCCCCCCCCTTTTCCCCTACTGTGGGTCAGAAAATTAAAAGCCCAAAAAATAAAAGAAAGGAAAGATATAATGGCGCCTAAAAAGGGAAATAAAACACCGCAAAACCAAAAGGGCAAAAAAAATAAAGGAGACATCAGTAACGGAGAAAGTATAGGGACACAACCAGTACAAACGGTAGATATTAAGGATTTCTTCCAACAATTACAATTACACCCCCCTCACATAACACAAGAATTACAAGTATCACAAGAATCATCAAATTTAGCGGAATCATCTGTAACATCTGCAACATCAGTAATATCTGCAGAGGATCAGTCAAGTCACCCTAGGAATAGTTCACCAATTGATAAAGCAGGATCAATAAATAAACAAAAGGAGGAGGATAAAGAGAAATGGGATATAAGGGCGTATATTCGATCGCTCCCAACGAGGACAGACATGGATCAATATATCTATAGGCTGGAAGAAACATACAAAACAGAGATACAAGAGCTAAAAGTATCTACTAAGAATACACAAGAAAGAATAAATACAATGGATGAGAGAGTTATAAAAACAGAACAGGAAATTAAAAAGATGGAAGAAAAAATACTGAAACAAGAAAAACAACTAAAGCAAATAATGGGCAATGTAGACGAGCAAGAGAATAGAAATAGGAGATCAAACATAAGAATTAGAGGACTAAAAGAAGAAGTAAGTCCAGGAGAACTTGTAACAACACTTCAAAAAATTTTTCTGGGGGTTGCCCAAGATATTGATATAAAAGATTTAATCATCGATCGGGCACATAGAGCAGGAATAAGGAAGATAGAGTTAAAAAAGCCCCGGGACATTATATGTAAAATGCATTACGCCCATGTAAAGGATAAAATCATGTCCGCGGCCCGTTTAAATAGAAATATTCAGTACGAGGGACAACCCCTGTTATTTTTTCAAGATATATCAAAATTCACGCTGGATCGCAGAAGAGCATTAAGGCCTCTGGTGGAGCACCTGATCAAGAACAATATTCAGTATAGATGGAAATTTCCGTTCCAACTGCAGGTTCAATGGGATGGACACATTATATCATTTAGAGATATGGAAGATTTGCCAAAATTTTTGAACATTCTTAAAGTTTCCGAAATAGCATTGCCGGATTGGCCTACTATGCATATATAGACGGTTAATAAAATGGGGGGGGGGGGTATGGGGGGGGGAGGGAGGGAGATTTTCTTCTTTCTTTTTTGTTTTTTTTTTTGGATTATAAAGGGCATAAGATATTGAACTGCTTATACATTGCAAAATTTGAGGTTGATGAACTAATGATTTAATGATTTGAGCACTGTAAAGAGATGTAATGTTTTTAATGCTTATAATACCTTTTTTTTTTCCTTTGATAAATTGATATATTATGACGTAACGGTTTAGGCACAATAGGGGGATGGAATTAGAGAAAGTTTTATGGCTTGGAACAATATCTCAGGATATATGCACTTAGGAATTTTACACCTAGATATAATTTTTTTTTTTTTTTTTTCTTTTTTGGAATGTAAAGGGCACAAGATAATGAATTGTTTATACACTGAAGAATCTGAGGTTGAGGGCCCAATGGTTTAATAAGTTTTACGGTTGGAACAGTATCTTAGGATATATGCACTTAGGAATTTTACACCTAGATATATATATTTTTTTTTTTTAAGTTGAATATAGTATAGTGGTTTAAGCATAATAGGGGAATGGAATTATAGAAAGTTTTATGGCGTAGAACATTATCTTAGGATATGTGCACTTAGGAATTTCATACCTATAAAAGGGAAGAAAAGAAAAAAAAAATTTTTTTTTTTTTTTTTTTTTTTTTTTTAGAGGGCACAAGATGAAATTTTGAATTGTTTATACTCTGAAGAACTTGAGGCTGATGGTCTAATGTTTTAATGATCTAAACACTATTGGGAGATGTTAATATTTTTATAATAATAATGTTCCTTTTTTTTTTTTTTTTGTAAAGGGCATAAGATATGGAACTGTTTATACACCGAAGAATTTGAGGTTGACGGTTTAATGGGTTAATGATGCACTATAGGGAGATGTAATATTTTTAAAAAGGTTTTTTTTTTTTTTTGTTTGTAAAGGGCATAAGATATGGAATTGTTTATACACCGAAGAATTTGAGGTTGACGGTTTAATGGGTTAATGATGCACTATAGGGAGATGTAATATTTTTAAAAAGGTCTTTTTTATTTTTTTTTGTTTTGTTTTTTTTTTTTGTTTGGTTTAGCTGAATATATTATGGTTTAATGGTTCAATATTTTGAGACAATCTTATTGTTTACAATAACACACTAATAATAATGAATTAGTTGGAAAATATAATGGATAAATGATTTAAGTACTATAGTGGGATGGTACTCGGGTTATTTTTATTGTTTATACTAATATTTTAAGGTATAGGCGCCTGTGAATGGAAAATCTAGAAAAGAGAAACTAATTTTTTGTTGTGGTTAACAAACTAAGATACTATATATAGGGTTGGAGACAATACAGTGAAATAATTTTTTTTTTTCCTCTCTCTGTTCCCCCCCCCCCCTCCTTTAAAGAGGAGGGGAGGGGAATATAGGGAGTTAATATAATAGATAGATAATGTAGATAATTTTTTTTTTTTTTTCTCTCTCTCTGTCCCCCCCCTCCCCCCCCTCCCCCTCACCCCACCATGTGTCTGTACGCACAGTGGGAAGAAGGAGGGAGGAGGAGACGGCATGAAGAGGATGAATGTGTGACAACTCCTCTTGGTTAGCAGGCTTAAAACCCCCAGATTAGGGAACTTACTTTAGATAGTAAGATAGACTTTGCTTAAAGTCAAATAGAAACAGGGTAGACCTAGTGTGTGTGGTGTGCGAGGGAAAGTAACAAGGAAATTTTTATTTTTTTTCTCTTCTTCTTCTTTTTCTCGTTCACTCCCTCTCTATTAAATGGGCGAGGTTAGATTCTGTTCGTTCAATGCAAGAGGTCTGAACTCTCCTAACAAAAGGAATCAAATTTTAAATATGTTTAATAAACAAAAAGTGGATGTTATACTGTTCCAAGAGACTCATTTTCGCTCGAATCACATTCCAAAAATTAACAATCGGAATTATAATTTCTGGATACATGATACATTTCCTTACTCCAAATCAAAAGGGGTATCCGTTGCTTTTCATAGGAATGTACCTCATCAAGTAATACAAAAATATATGGGCAATGACGGAAGATCCCTGGTTATAAAGGTAATGATATACGGAAAAAATTTTACAATTATTAATCTTTATTTACCGAATTATGATCAGATAAGGATGGGAATAACAGCCATAAATAAGAGCATGGAAAAAGCAGAAGGTATAGTGATTATGGGGGGAGACTTTAATTTCGTTATAGATACAAAAATTGACACAACTAACACACATGCTTATAGAAATAAAAGCCAGATAGAGGAATTTAAGGGTATAATGGAGAAACATCAGCTGATAGACATATGGAGGGCTCAACATCAAACGGAAAAAAACTATTCGTACTATTCTAATATACATGATTCTTATCATAGGATAGATTATTTTTTTATTAATCACTTGGGAATGTCAATGACTCCATCATCAGATATAGGAGGATTCTTATGGTCAGATCATGCCCCACTGTATTTGGAAATCAAAGTAATAAAGCGAGAAAAAACAGAAAGAAATTGGAGACTAAATGACAACTTATTGAAAAATAAAGAATGCATAGAGGACATACGCAGGACAATAAAAGAATTTATAGAAGTCCATGAGGAAGATGAAACATCAATTCCCATACAATGGGAAACCTTAAAATGTGTAATAAGAGGGACATTCATTAAAATTTGGTTCTAGATTAAAAAAAGGAAGAGAGCAAAAAAAATCCCAGCTGATAAAAGAAATAGAAGAATTGGACAAAAATCATAAACAAAACCTCAAATCAATAGATAAAATAAAAATAAAGGAGAAAAGACTGGAGCTACAAACAATGCTCGATGAGGAAACTCTTAGGATTAGAGACCGTGGAAGGGCACAATGGTATCAATACGGGAATAAAACAGGGAAAATACTCGCTAAGGTGTTAAAAGAACAACAGATATCAACAACCATAATTAAAATATTAAAAGCAAAGGGTGAATATACATATGACCCCAAAGACATAAAGGAAGAATTTCATACATATTATTCTAATTTATATAATATTAAAACATCAGAGGGGAATAGGAGGGAAAATGGGAATAGAGAAAAAATTAAAGAATATATATATGAAACTGCTCTCCCAAGATTCCCTGAAGAAATAATTGAAAAACTGGAAAAGGATATTTCTTTAGAAGAGATTCAGCAAGCAATTAAAGAACTAGTCCCGGGAAAAAGTCCTGGACCCGATGGATTTACATCCAGATTTTTCAAGAATTTTCAGGACATAATTGCCCCTATATTGGAAAAAACATATAACTCGATATCAGATACACAAAACTTCGGACCACAGAGCACAGAAGCTCATATTACTTTGATCCCAAAACCGGAGAAGGACCATACATTGTGCAAGAATTATCGACCTATCTCGTTAACGAATTTAGATATTCGATTGTACTCCAAAATCACTGCAAACAGAATAACACCGATCCTACCCAACTACATACAATTAGATCAAGCTGGATTCACGAAAGGGAGGGAAACTAAAGATAATATTATAAAGACCTGTACATTACTTGAGCATGCCCAAAGAACAGATACTGAAATGTGCATGATGGCTATAGATGCTGAAAAAGCATTTGATAGAATAGGCTGGCGCTTCTTGGAAGAAACTTTGAAACAAATTGGTATGGGTCCAAAAATGTATAGCAGGATAATGGCTCTGTACTCCAACCCTAGAGCAAAAGTAAGAGTGAACGGTATGTTATCAAAAGACATAAAAATATCAAACGGCACCCGTCAAGGATGTCCCCTCTCTCCCTTACTGTTTGTACTTATAATGGAACATTTAATCAATGCAATTAGGAACAACAAAGATATTAAAGGAATAAGAGTGGGAGAAAAAGAATATAAGATAGCTGCATACGCAGATGATTTATTAGTATATATAACCAATCCTATCATAACCATCCCAAATTTAATGAAAGAACTTAAAAGATTTGGGGAGTTAAGTTATTTCAAGGTAAACTACGATAAATCAGAGATATTAAATATATCAATTAATCAAAGAACTAGTTCATTGATGCAAAAAGACTTTCCATTTAAATGGAAGAGAGATGCAATAAAATATTTAGGAGTCTTATTAACCAGGGATCTGAAACAGTTGCAAAAGATGAACTATGAGAAGGTAATTGGAAATGCAATTAAATCATTACAGAGATATGATAAATTGGTTCACTCTTGGATAGGAAGAATTAATATCGTAAAAATGGACATACTACCAAAACTCTTGTATATTTTTCAAACGATACCATTGGAACCTCCAAGAAAATTAATGAAGGAGCTAAAAAAATCCATAACTGGATTTATATGGGCACACAAAACTCCCCGGATAAAAAGAGAAAATCTAATAAGAAAGAAAAGTAAGGGGGGGTTGGCACTACCTGACTGCACAAAATATTTGCAAGCAGCATCATTAACTAATATAATTGAAAGGTACCATAACAAAGAAAACAAGCAATGGGTCAGGATAGAGGAGGAAATAATAGGGCCTCAACTGAAAATCCTCCCATGGATAGAACCCTATTTGAGACCTAAGAAAAATGAACTGACACTCTTTGTAAATGCAACACTAAAGGTATGGGATGGTATAGTGGAAAATGGGAAGCTCTCCACGATGCTGGGACCCATGACTCCACTGTTTCTCAACCCTGCATTTCCCCCAGCAATGGAATGTAAAAAATTCCTAAAATGGAGCAGGGTAGAGGAAGTAAGACTAGTTCAAATCCTAGAGAATGGGAAAATACCTGCATTAAAGGAAATGGGAATGGAAAATCAAAAAAAATGAATGCAATATCAACAACTCCAGACGTTTTTGGGACATAAAATAGTCAGGATAAATAGATCACCAACTAAATTTGAAGAACTATTACTGGGAGAGCAAACTCCAATTAAGAAAATATCAAAAGTATATGACGAACTAATCCCAAATGGTCCACTTAAGGAGATAATAAATGTAAAGAAATGGGAAGAGGTATTGGAGAGACCACTAATGGAAGAAGAATGGGAAAAGATTTTTGAAATTATAAATAGAACAACCATTGCAAATAGATACCAGGAGAGAAACTATAAAATAGTAATGAGATGGTATAGAAGCCCAGTTATGCTAAATTTATTTAATAAAAATAATACAGATTTATGTTGGAGATGCAAAATAGAGAAGGGTACAATGGAACATATATGGTATGGTTGCATCTGGTGAAGGGATTTTGGAATAAGATATTCGATATTTATTATAAAATAACAGGAGAAGAGCTGACTCCGAGTATAGAAAGTGCACTACTGTCCCTGATACCAAAACCAATAAAGAAGATTAAAAAAGATATTATTCATCACATGGCAGCAGCGGCCAGAACAATAATAGCAAGAGACTGGAAAAAAACAAAGAGCCCAGCAATAATAGATTGGGTATGTGAAATGAATGAAATTCAGTATATGGAGGTACAAATAAGAGAGGAAGGTTATACCACAAATCCACTTCCTGAGATTTGGCAAAGTTGGGATGAGTTCAGATCGTCGCATGAACTAAGGGAGTATATATAAGGAACGAGGATAGAGGAAGAAAATTTTTTTTAAAACTTTTTTTTTTTTTTTTTTGGATGTGAATGGGTGCGATCAGTATGGAAGAGAACGGTATGGGGAGGGGGGGGGGGGGGTAGAATTTGTAGGCTAGGATAAGGTAATTTGGAGATAAATGTTATAGACGAATACAATCAGAATGAAAAACTTTTTATGTAATAGAAGTATTTTCTATTGGGAAATGTCTTGATAAACTGGTAGTTAATACTTGGCTTTGTTGTATATTTATGATTGTTTATATGAAATGAAAAATTTAATAAAGAGAAATTGAAACACAATCTCCACACAATCCTCTCCTTTCTTTTATCAGAAATCCGGCCTTTTATCCGGCATGGATCTACCCAAATTCTTTTAAAGCTTGGACAACATCAGGCATTCAGACACTAAATGACTTTATAGCATCTAAATCATTCCTTTCATTCCCATCGCTTAGAGAAAAATATGATCTACCAAACTCTGAGATATTTAGATATCTCCAAATCAAAAATTTCTATACACCATTCCTAAAGGAGGATACACCACTATCCCAATTATCCATTTTTGAATCAATCTGTACAAAAGATCCATTTGCTAAAGGTACAATTTCATTACTTTATAATCAATTATATGGAGTAGCAAATCTTAATAGACCCTCTTACGTTCAGAGGTGGGAGGAGGACCTGGGACGAACTTTAGAAGACACGGACTGGTCTAACATATGGCTCACATCTAAGTCATCTTCACCCAACCCAATCTTAGCACTGGAGACAAATTATAAAGTCCTAACTCGCTGGTACCTTGTACCCGCTAGAGTGGCAAAATATTCACCTAATACCTCAGCTCTTTGTTTTCGAGGATGCCCAGAAATAGGCACATATTTACACATATGGTGGACGTGCCCAGTAATCCAAACCTTCTGGAAGGAAGTCTTCGTGATTGCATCTAAAATATTTAAAAAAATAATACAACCAGATCCATATTTAACTTTACTTAATCTAAAACCGGAATGGTTAACACTCTCTCAGTTCAAACTTATGATCCAACTAATAACGGCTGCAAAACAAACAGTGGCCAAGGCATGGAAATCTCCTACATTGGTACTAGCAGAAACAAATCACAGAATGAATAATACAATGTCCCATGCTAAGATGGTAGCCATCGATCAAAATCAAATTCCAAAATTTGAAAAACTTTGGCATCCTTGGATAAAACAACAGTTCCTGTCAAACTTCAATGACTCTGTCCTGTTGCCATGGTAACAGATTAAATGACTTACAGAGACACCCATTCTAAGGCTTCAAAGAGAACTAAAAAGAATAATAAACTGACGAGCGGGACAACCTTGTGGACCATACCTCTACCTTTCAACCCTTTTTCTTCTTTCTCTTTCCTTTTCTCCACCTTACGATTAAAGCTCATTATCAGAATTTATTTGACCTATATACACTCTACTTGTAAACAATATGTATAGTAGGTATAAATCATTTAGATACCTACAAAAGTAACTAAGGAAATGATATATATCTTTAATTTAGGTTTACGTGAACCCGATGCTTAATATTTGAAATTCCATGATATTTACCTATATAAACCCTACTGTAAAACAATGAGCTTACTTTATAGATCCTTGGAAACTTACTTTATGTATCTTTATAACATTGTATACTCAATAAACTTCTTTTGACAAGGAAAAAAAAAAAACCTTACGCCTACGTTTCCTGTACAGGCTTAGCCAACAGGTTTTTCAGGTAGCGCCGTTTTATCCCTAAATAAGTTTTTTTAGATTTATATGCTGGGGGTCAAAAAGACCTCACATCTCATATTTACACTAAAATACAATATATATATATATATATATATATATATATATATATATATATATATATATATATGTATATATATATATATATATATATATATATATATATATATATATATATATATATATATATATATATATATATAAAGTCATTATAAAAATAAAAATTCCCCTTTAAGAGCATTGGGCAGAAGTGAGGCTTAACGTCGCTTCCGCCCCCCAATGCTATGGAGCCGAGTGGTGGCCATCTTCCCCTCACTCGGCATCCAGGCTCAGAGGAGAACAGATGCAATAAAAGATATCTCGTGGCGAATCCGCTGCTGAGACCACTTTGATCTGAAAGTGGACCGCTTTCAAAAGAGGATACTGGGATTATGCTAGCTGCTGCCATACCAAAGATATTCTTCTTCAAACTGCCGACATATAATGGCGGCGGGTGGTCCGCAAGTAGTTAAGGTGCCCATCTAATAGTTTTTTAACCTATCAATGTTCTCTGCTGATACCACCACTTGTGGCAGGGAATTCCACATCCTTACCGCTCTGACAGTAAAGAACCCTCTACACAGATTAAACAGCTTCTCTTCCAACTTCAGTGAATGGTCACATGTTTTTTTTTAACTCCCTTTCACTGAAAAGTTTTTTTCCCTGTGCTAGGGTCACCATTGAGGTATTTGTATATCGCTATCATATCCCCTCTCAAGTGTCTCCTCTCCAGAGAGAAGAAGAAGTTCAATGTTTGTAGCCTTTCCCCATAGCTGAGATCCTCCAGTCCCTTTATTAGCTTAATTGCCCTTCTATGGACTCTTTCCAGTTCCAGTACATCCTTCTTCACTCATGAAAGGTTTTGGACTCGTTCAGGATAGTTTTTTTCGGCCCGTTCAGGATAGGTTTTTTCGGCCCGTTCAGGATAGGTTTTTTGGCCCATTCAGGATAGGTTTGGGGCCCACATGGACACAAAGAGCAGGTACAGATGGTATGATGAGGATCGCCAATAGAATTACAGAGGCCATGTCAGTTTTGGAGGGAGCCCCACCTAATTCACATCAAGATATTTCCACCTAAACCTGGAATGTGTAGAAATAGGACACAGTAGCTATAATGTTACAAAGTTACCAACCACCACCAAGCCGGATACGTGTACGCGATTCTTGATCTGTAGATGATCCGTTCGTCTTAGAAGGTTCAGATGTGGGAGGACCTACAAAAAGAAAATCATTTAGAATTCAGTTCATTCTCAGGATTCATCTTTACATACAAACACAACATTCCTTTGTCACCTTTACTGAATATAATTTATCTTTTATTAGTATGTGGAATAAAAACAGATTTCTATCTTCTTATGATCCATAATGTTTATTTATAATGAGAAGGATAAAACCTGGAATGTGAGCAATCAGTACCGGCCTCTCACCCAATAACCCAATAGCGGAATGACCCAGAACCCTTCCAGGGGAAGATCATTCCTCTACAATCTCTGTGATGGAAGGTCACCCCTTCCTCCTGACACCGCTCTGCTCAGGGTGACCCAGAACCCTTCCAGGGGCAGATCATTCCTCTACAATCTCTGTGATGGAAGGTCACCCCTTCCTCCTGACACCACTACACTCAGGGTGACCCAGAACCCTTCCAGGGGCAGATCATTCACCTATAATCTCTGTGATGGAAGGTCACCCCTTCCTCCTGACACCACTCTGCTCAAGGTGACCCAAAACCCTTCCAGGGGCAGATCATTCCTCTACAATCTCTGTGATGGAAGGTCACCCCTTCCTCCTGACACCACTCTGCTCAGGGTGACACAGAACCCTTCCAGGGGCAGATCATTCATCTACAATCTCTGTGATGGAAGGTCACCCCTTCCTCCTGACAACTCTATGCTCAAGGTGACCCAAAACCCTTCCAGGGGCAGATCATTCCTCTACAATCTCTGTGATGGAAGGTCACCCCTTCCTCCTGACACCGCTCTGCTCAGGGTGACCCAGAACCCTTCCAGGGGCAGATCATTCCTCTACAATCTCTGTGATGGAAGGTCACCCCTTCCTCCTGACACCACTACACTCAGGGTGACCCAGAACCCTTCCAGGGGCAGATCATTCACCTATAATCTCTGTGATGGAAGGTCACCCCTTCCTCCTGACACCACTCTGCTCAAGGTGACCCAAAACCCTTCCAGGGGCAGATCATTCCTCTACAATCTCTGTGATGGAAGGTCACCCCTTCCTCCTAACACCACTCTGCTCAGGGTGACACAGAACCCTTCCAGGGGCAGATCATTCATCTACAATCTCTGTGATGGAAGGTCACCCCTTCCTCCTGACAACTCTATGCTCAAGGTGACCCAAAACCCTTCCAGGGGCAGATCATTCCTCTACAATCTCTGTGATGGAAGGTCACCCCTTCCTCCTAACACCACTCTGCTCAGGGTGACACAGAACCCTTCCAGGGGCAGATCATTCATCTACAATCTCTGTGATGGAAGGTCACCCCTTCCTCCTGACAACTCTATGCTCAAGGTGACCCAAAACCCTTCCAGGGGCAGATCATTCCTCTACAATCTCTGTGATGGAAGGTCACCCCTTCCTCCTGACAACTCTATGCTCAAGGTGACCCAAAACCCTTCCAGGGGCAGATCATTCCTCTACAATCTCTGTGATGGAAGGTCACCCCTTCCTCCTAACACCGCTCTGCTCAGGGTGACCCAGAACCCTTCCAGGGGCAGAGTATTCCCCTACAATCTCTGTAATGGAAGGTCACCCCTTTCTACTGACATCACTCCATTGAAGGGGATTTCTAGCCTGGGTTTTGGTTGGGTGAGGACTGAGAACCTTTGGCCTGGGACAAATAGAACTGGCTGGCCCTATTAGAGTAACTGGAGGATGTATTCCAATGTGCATATGTTATAAAGAGCATTGTTTATTATGTCATATAAAAGAACAAAGTATGTTACATGCTCACCAGTGACGGCCCCCCTAATCCATGCGCACGGCCCCTAATCTCCATGCCGGACACCGGACACATGGATTTACATTTTTCTAAGCATATGATTAGAGCCTAAGGCTCTAATTGGCTTAAAAAAAAGGGTGGGCTCGGGGAGCAGAGCACTGTGCCCTGAACCCACCCAGTTGTGTGACAATAGCGAATTCATATTCATTAATGTCTTCCTGTTGCTCCTCCCGGCCAATAAGGAAGCGGATCCTGAGACCTGATTGGCCAGGAGTCCTAAGACACCATTGGCCAGGAGGAGAAGTAGCGACTGCCAAGAAACACAGACTAGACGGAGGGTGAAGCTGCAGCCGGAACCTGGATGGGGTGAGCGCCGATGGATCAGTGAGCAAACTGGAGAACAGAGGGGCGGGTAGATGTCTCAGGTTTGTTTTCCGCCCCCCCGACCGATGGAACACCAGCCGCCACTGGTGATCACTAACACATGCACTATGGAAAAGTCTTCCGAATCTTCTTCCTCTACCTTTTCCCAGGTGAGGCATCCAGACCAGATATGGGAGGAGGAAGAGAGTAGAGACTATGAGATTCAAATGAAGAGGAAGAGAGAAGAGAATATGAGATTAGATTGAAGAGAAAAGAGACTATGATATTAGATAGAAGAGGAGGAGAGAAGAGACTATGAGATTAGATAGAAGAGGAATAGAGAAGAGACTATGAGATTAGATAGAAGAGAAGGAAAGAAGAGACTTTGAGATTTGATTGAAGAGGAAGAGAGAAGAGACTATGAAATTAGATAGAAGAGGAGGAGAGAAGAGACTATGAGATTAGATAGAAGAGGAGGAGAGAAGAGACTATGAGATTAGATAGAAGAGGAGGAGAGAAGAGACTATGAGATTCGATAGAAGAGGAGGAGAGAAGAGACTATGAGATTAGATAGAAGAGGATAACAGAGGAGACTATAAGATTAGATAGAAGAGGAAGAGAGAAGAGACTATGAGATTAGATAGAAGAGGAGGAGAGAAGAGACTATGAGATTAGATAGAAGAGGAGGAGAGAAGAGACTTTGAGATTTGATTGAAGAGGAAGAGAGAAGAGACTATGAGATTAGATAGAAGAGGAGAAGAGAAGAGACTATGAGATTTGATAGAAGAGGAGGAGAGAAGAGACTATGAGATTAGATAGAAGAGGAGAACAGAGGAGACTATACGATTAAATAGAAGAGGAAGAGAGAATAGACTATGAGATTAGATAGAAGAGGAGGAGAGAAGAGACTATGAGATTAGATAGAAGAGGAGGAGAGAAGAGACTAGAAGATTAGATAGAAGAGGAAGAAAGAAGAGACTATGAGGTTAGATAGAAGAGGAGGAGAGAAGAGACTTTAATATTTGATTGAAGAGGAAGAGAGAAGAGACTATGAGATTAGATAGAAGAGGAGGAGAGAAGTGACTATGAGATTAGATAGAAGAGGAGGAGAGAAGAGACTATGAAATTCAATTGAAGAGGAGGAGAGAAAAGACTATGAGATTAGATAGAAGAGGAGGAGAGAAGAGACTAGAAGATTAGATAGAAGAGGAAGAGAGAAGAGACTATGAGATTAGATAGAAGAGGAGGAGAGAAGAGACTATGAGATTAGATAGAAGAGGAGGAGAGAAGAGACTATGAGATTAGATAGAAGAGGAGGAGAGAAGAGACTAGAAGATTAGATAGAAGAGGAAGAGAGAAGAGACTATGAGATTAGATAGAAGAGGAGGAGAGAAGAGACTATGCGATTAGATAGAAGAGGAAGAGAGAAGAGACTATGAGATTAGATAGAAGAGGAGGAGAGAAGAGACTATGCGATTAGATAGAAGAGGAAGAGAGAAGAGACTATGAGATTAGATAGAAGAGGAGGAGAGAAGAGACTAGAAGATTAGATAGAAGAGGAAGAGAGAAGAGACTATGAGATTAGATAGAGGAGGAGGAGAGAAGAGACTTTGAGATTTGATTGAAGAGGAAGAGAGAAGAGACTATGAGATTAGATAGAAGAGGAGGAGAGAAGAGACTATGAGATTAGATAGAAGAGGAGGAGAGAAGAGACTATGAGATTAGATAGAAGAGGAGGAGAGAAGAGACTAGAAGATTAGATAGAAGAGGAAGAGAGAAGAGACTATGAGATTAGATAGAAGAGGAGGAGAGAAGAGACTATGAGATTTGATTGAAGAGGAAGAGAGAAGAGACTATGAGATTAGATAGAAGAGGAGGAGAGAAGAGACTATGAGATTTGATTGAAGAGGAAGAGAGAAGAGACTATGAGATTCGATTGAAGAGGAAGAGAGAAGAGACTATGAGATTAGATAGAAGAGGAGGAGAGAAGAGACTATGAGATTAGATAGAAGAGGAGGAGAGAAGAGACTATGAGATTAGATAGAAGAGGAGAACAGAAGAGACTATGAGATTAGTCTGTGAAGGAGTAGGAGAAAAGGGCTATAGAGGTATAGGAGAGCCTGAAGGCGGCTGGGGGGGGGGGGGGGTCGGCGCCTTCCCCTGCCTTTACAATGGATCCAGCGGCTCTTTAGCCTCTTGAATTACTTTTACGTTGTTCAGCATCGCTGGCTCTCATAGGTGTGTGCAGCCTATTGCATTAGAGTGTGTACCCCAAAGCTCAAACCCACGTGCCTTACTCTGCAGCCTCAGCTGCACGGGGCAGTGAATGAATCAGAAGTGCTCTGTGCTGAGGGGCTTCCTGTTCAGTCACAAACTGAAGCATAGTAAACAGTTGACTACGCTTCTGTTATGAATGGGCACAGTGAGTGTGTTTACTGTGTTCTTTAAAAAAAAGGAAGAGGCTGGTAAATGATATATTTACTAGCCCCTTCCCTGGTCTCCATCCTGAAACATCCCCCACAGCATCTGGGAGGAGAGTAGGGAAGCCAGCAGCACTGAGGGGTGGGGGTGGGGGGGTAACCCAGGCAGTAGGCTGAATGGGTCAAGCACATAGGGATTAGGGTGTGCCCAGGCACACCTGGCACACCCCCTGCGCACGCCTATGCTGGCTCTATAAATTGATATTTCGGTCATCACTGCAGCTACAGCAATGTTCAGGATATCCCCCTTCCAATCCAGCGATGTACAATACGTCACTGGAAGGCAAGTGGTTAAAGTCTTGTTCAGTACACCAGGGGTTAACTCCATTTAGATCCAATACACTTGTATCCACTCCTCCCAGAGACTGAAGAGAATCTCCGTACCAGCAAATAAGAGGAACACTAGAGGACGCACTCTAAGTGTAGAGGTCTCTAAGAGGGCACATTTATTAGTAAAAAAGACGAATGACGACTCACATGATAAAAGAAGAAGAAGTGCTGATCATACGGCTTCTGTCAGACCTCGCTGTAATCAGTAGTGCTAATCTGGAGAAGGAAGAAGGAACACCGCCGCAGGCCGGGTCTGCAGGAGGTATAAAAAGCACCTGACAGCGTGAACAGCACAGAATGACGACACATGTCAGGAGGTGTAAGGGGGTGTGGCTATGTGTTATGAGGCCGCCCAGCTTCTTTGTCACCCTGAATTTAGTGTCAATTATTAAAGAAATATGTAATCTACATTACTTACTACCGATCCCTAAACTCTTCCCCACTTACTACTGACCACTGAATTTGGCTCCACTTACTACTGACCCCTGAATTCTGACCCACATACTACTGACCCCTGAACTCTGCCCCATTTACTACTGACCCCTGAACTTTGCCCCACTTACTACTGACCCCTGAACTCTGCCCCACTTACTACTGATCCCTGAACTCAGCCCCACCTCCTACTGACCCCTGATCTCGGCCCCATTTACTACAGACCCCTAAACTCGGCCCCACTTACTACTGACCCCTGACCTCTGCATCACATACTACTGAAACCTGAACTCTGCATCACTTACTACTGCCCCCTGAACTCTGCATCACATACTACTGACCCCTGAACTCTGCCCCATTTACTACTGACCCCTGAACTTTGCCCCACTTACTACTGACCCCTGAACTCTTCCCCACTTACTACTGACCCCTGAACTCTGCCCCACTTACTACTGATCCCTGAACTCAGCCCCACCTCCTACTGACCCCTGAACTCGGCCTCACTTTCTACTGACCCCTGATCTCGGCCCCATTTACTATTGACCCCTAAACTCTGCCCCACTTACTACTGACCCCTGACCTCTGCATCACATACTACTGAAACCTGAACTCTGCATCACTTACTACTGCCCCCTGAACTCTGCATCACATACTACTGACCCCTGAACTCTGCCCCATTTACTACTGACCCCTGAACTCTGCCCCACTTACTACTGACCCCTGAACTCTGCATCACTTACTACTGACCCCTGAACTCTGCATCACATACTACTGCCCCCTGAACTCTGCATCACATACTACTGACCCCTGAACTCTGCCCGACTTACTACTGACCCCTGAATTCTGCATCACTTACTACTGACCCCTGAACTCTGCATCACTTACTACTGCCCCCTGAACTCTGCATCACATACTACTGACCCCTGAACTCTGCCCCATTTACTACTGACCCCTGAACTCTGCCCCACTTACTACTGACCCCTGAACTCTGCATCACTTACTACTGACCCCTGAACTCTGCATCACATACTACTGCCCCCTGAACTCTGCATCACATACTACTGACCCCTGAACTCTGCCCGACTTACTACTGACCCCTGAATTCTGCATCACTTACTACTGACCCCTGAGCTCTGCATCACTTACTACTGACCCCTGAACTCTGCATCACATACTACTGACCCCTGAACTCTGCCCCACTTATTACTGACCCCTGAACTCAGCCCCACCTCCTACTGACCCCTGTACTCGGCCCCATTTTCTACTGACCCCTGAACTCGGCCCCATTTACTACTGACTCCTGAACTCTGCATCACTTATTACTGACCCCTGAACTCTGCATCACTTACTACTGACCTCTGGACTCTGCATCACATACTACTGATCCTGAACTCTGCATCACTTACTACTGACCCTTGAACTCTGCATCACGTACTGCTGACCCCTGAACTCTGCATCACGTACTACTGACCCCCGAACTCTGCATCACATACTACTGACCCCCGAACTCTGCATCACATACTACTGACCCCTGAACACTGACCCACTTACTACTGACCCCTGAATTCCGCCCCACTTACAACTGACCCCTGAACTCTGCCCCACTTACTACTGACCTCTGAACTCTGCATCACATACTACTGACCCCCGAACTCTGCCCCACTTACTACTGACCTCTGAACTCTGCATCACATACTACTGACCCCCGAACTCTGCATCACTTAATACTGACCTCTGAACTCTGCCCCACTTACTACTGAACTCTGAACTCTGCATCACTTAATACTGACCTCTGAACTCTGCATCACATACTACTGACCCCCGAACTCTGTCCCACTTACTACTGACCTCTGAACTCTGCATCACATACTACTGACCCCCGAACTCTGCATCACTTAATACTGACCTCTGAACTCTGCCCCACTTAATACTGACCTCTGAACTCTGCCCCACTTTCTACTGAACTCTGAACTCTGCATCACTTGATACTGACCCCTGAACTCTGTATCACTCACTACTGACCCCTGTACTCTGCATCACTTTCTACTGACCTCTGAACTCTGCATCAATTACTAATGACCCCCGAACTCTGCCCTACTTACTATCGACCCCTAAACTCTGCCCCACTTACTACTGACCCCTAAACTCGGGCCCATTTACTACTGACACCTGAACTCAGCCCCACTTACTAATGACCATTGAACTCTGCCCCACTTACTAATGACCCCTGAACTCAGCCCAACCTCCTACTGACCCCTGAACTCAGCCCCACCACCTCCTGACCCCTAAACTCGGCCTCATTTACTACTGACCTCTGGACTCTGCATCACATACTACTGACCCCTAAACTCTGCATCACGTAAAACTGACCCCTGAACTCTGCATCACATACTACTGTCCTCTGAACTCAGCCCCACCTCCTACTGACCCCTAAACTCGGCCCCATTTACTACTGACCTCTGGACTCTGCATCACATTCTACTGACACCTGAACTCTGCCCCACTTACTACTGATCCCTGAACTCAGCCCCACCCTCTACTGACCCCTGAACTCGGCCCATCTTTCTACTGACCCCTGATCTCGGCCCCATTTACTACTGACCCCTAAACTCGGCCCCACTTACTACTGACCCCTGACCTCTGCATCACATACTACTGAAACCTGAACTCTGCATCACTTACTACTGCCCCCTGAACTCTGCATCACATACTACTGACCCCTGAACTCTGCCCCACTTACTACTGACCCCTGAACTCTTCCCCACTTACTACTGACCCCTGAACTCTGCCCCACTTACTACTGATCCCTGAACTCAGCCCCACCTCCTACTGACCCCTGAACTCGGGACCACTTTCTACTGACCCCTGATCTCGGCCCCACTTACTACTGACCCCTGACCTCTGCATCACATACTAATGAAATCTGAACTCTGCATCACTTACTACTGCCCCCCGAACTCTGCATCACTTACTACTGCCCCTGAACTCTGCCCCACTTACTACTGAACTCTGAACTCTGCATCACTTAATACTGACCCCTGAACTCTGCATCACTCACTACTGACCCCTGTACTCTGCATCACTTTCTACTGACCTCTGAACTCTGCATCAATTACTAATGACCCCCGAACTCTGCCCTACTTACTACTGACCCCTAAACTCGGCCCCATTTACTACTGACACCTGAACTCTGCCCCACTTACTAATGACCATTGAACTCTGCCCCACTTACTACTGACCCCTGAACTCAGCCCAACCTTCTACTGACCCCTGAACTCAGCCCCACCTCCTACTGACCCCTAAACTCGGCCCACTTTCTACTGACCTCTGAACTCTGCATCACATTCTACTGACCCCTGAACTCTGCATCATGTACTACTGACCCCTGAACTCTGCATCACATACTACTGACCCCTGAACTCAGCCCCACCTCCTACTGACCCCTAAACTCGGCCCACTTTCTACTGACCTCTGAACTCTGCATCACATTCTACTGACCCCTGAACTCTGCATCACGTAAAACTGACCCCTGAACTCTGCATCACATACTACTGTCCCCTGAACTCAGCCCCACCTCCTACTGACCCCTAAACTCGGCCCCATTTACTACTGACCTCTGGACTCTGCATCACATACTACTGACCCCTGACCTCTGCACCACATACTACTGTCCCCTGAACTCAGCCCCACCTCCTACTGACCGCTGAACTTGGCCCCATTTACTACTGACCTCTGGACTCTGCATCACATACTACTGACACCTGAACTCTGCCCCACTTACTACTGATCCCTGAACTCAGCCCCACCCTCTATTGACCCCTGAACTCGGCCCCACTTTCTACTGACCCCTGATCTCGGCCCTATTTACTACTGACCCCTAAACTCGGCCCCACTTACTACTGACCCCTGACCTCTGCATCACATACTACTGAAACCTGAACTCTGCATCACTTACTACTGCCCCTGAACTCTGCATCACATACTACTGACCCCTGAACTCTGCCCCACTTACTACTGACCCCTGAACTCTGCATCACTTACTACTGACCTGTGAACTCTGCATCACATACTACTGACCTCTGAACTCTGCATCACTTACTACTGACCCCTGAACTCTGCCCCACTTACTACTGACCCCTGAACTCTGCATCACTTACTACTGACCTGTGAACTCTGCATCACATACTACTGACCACTGAACTCTGCATCACTTACTACTGACCCCTGAACTCTGCCCAAATTACTACTGACCCCTGAACTCTGCATCACTTACTACTGAACCCTAAACTCGGCCCCACTTCCTACTGACCCCTGACCTCTGCATCACATACTACTGAAACCTGAACTCTGCATCACTTACTACTGCCCCCTGAACTCTGCATCACATACTACTGACCCCTGAACTCTGCATCACATACTACTGACCTCTGAACTCTGCATCACTTACTACTGACCCCTGAACTCTGCCCAAATTACTACTGACCCCTGAACTCTGCATCACATACTACTGACCTCTGAACTCTGCATCACATGCTACTGACCCCTGAACTCTGCCCCACTTACTACTGACCCCTGAACTCTGCATCACTTACTACTGACCTGTGGACTCTGCATCACATACTACTGACCTCTGAACTCTGCATCACTTACTACTGAACCCTAAACTCGGCCCCACTTCCTACTGACCCCTGACCTCTGCATCACATACTACTGAAACCTGATCTCTGCATCACTTACTACTGCCCCCTGAACTCTGCATCACATACTACTGACCCCTGAACTCTGCATCACATACTACTGACCTCTGAACTCTGCATCACTTACTACTGACCCCTGAACTCTGCCCAAATTACTACTGACCCCTGAACTCTGCATCACATACTACTGACCCCTGAACTCAGCCCCACCTCCTACTGACCCCTAAACTCGGCCCCATTTACTACTGACCTCTGGACTCTGCATCACATACTACTGACACCTGAACTCTGCCCCACTTACTACTGATCCCTGAACTCAGCCCCACCCTCTACTGACCCCTAAACTCGGCCCCACTTACTACTGACCCCTGACCTCTGCATCACATACTACTGAAACCTGAACTCTGCATCACTTACTACTGCCCCCTGAACTCTGCATCACATACTACTGACCCCTGAACTCTGCCCCATTTACTACTGACCCCTGAACTTTGCCCCACTTAATACTGACCCCTGAACTCTTCCCAACTTACTACTGACCCCTGAACTCTTCCCCACTTACTACTGACCCCTGAACTCTGCCCCACTTACTACTGATCCCTGAACTCAGCCCCACCTCCTACTGACCGCTGAACTCGGCCTCACTTTCTACTGACCCCTGATCTCGGCCCCATTTACTATTGACCCCTAAACTCTGCCCCACTTACTACTGACCCCTGACCTCTGCATCACATACTACTGAAACCTGAACTTTGCATCACTTACTACTGCCCCTGAACTCTGCATCACATAATACTGACCCCTGAACTCTGCCCCACTTACTACTGACCCCTGAACTCTGCATCACTTACTACTGACCCCTGAACTCTGCATCACATACTACTGCCCCCTGAACTCTGCATCACATAATACTGACCCCTGAACTCTGCCCGACTTACTACTGACCCCTGAACTCTGCATCACTAACTACTGACCCCTGAACTCTGCATCACTTACTACTGACCCATGAGCTCTGCATCACTTACTACTGACCCCTGAACTCTGCCCCACTTACTACTGACCTCTGAACTCTGCATCACTTACTACTGACCCCTGAACTCTGCCCCACTTACTACTGACCCCTGGACTCTGCATCACATACTACTGACCCCTGAACTCTGCCCCACTTACTACTGACCCCTGAACTCAGCCCCACCTCCTACTGACCCCTGTACTCGGCCCCATTTTCTACTGACCCCTGAACTCGGCCCCATTTACTACTGACCCCTGACCTCTGCATCACTTATTACTGACCCCTGAACTCTGCATCACTTACTACTGACCTCTGGACTCTGCATCACATACTACTGATCCTGAACTCTGCATCACTTACTACTGACCCTTGAACTCTGCATCACGTACTGCTGACCCCTGAACTCTGCATCACGTACTACTGACCCCCGAACTATGCATCACATACTACTGACCCCTGAACACTGACCCACTTACTACTGACCCCTGAATTCCACCCCACTTACAACTGACCCCTGAACTCTGCCCCACTTACTACTGACCTCTGAACTCTGCATCACATACTACTGACCCCCAAACTCTGCCCCACTTAGTACTGACCTCTGAACTCTGCATCACATACTACTGACCCCCGAACTCTGCATCACTTAATACTGACCTCTGAACTCTGCCCCACTTACTACTGAACTCTGAACTCTGCATCACTTAATACTGACCTCGGAACTCTGCATCACATACTACTGACCCCCGAACTCTGCCCCACTTACTACTGACCTCTGAACTCTGCATCACATACTACTGACCCCCGAACTCTGCTTCACTTAATACTGACCTCTGAACTCTGCCCCACTTAATACTGACCTCTGAACTCTGCCCCACTTTCTACTGAACTCTGAACTCTGCATCACTTGATACTGACCCCTGAACTCTGTATCACTCACTACTGACCCCTGTACTCTGCATCACTTTCTACTGACCTCTGAACTCTGCAACAATTACTAATGACCCCCGAACTCTGCCCTACTTACTACTGACCCCTAAACTCTGCCCCACTTACTACTGAACTCTGAACTCTGCATCACTTAATACTGACCCCTGAACTCTGCATCACTCACTACTGACCCCTGTACTCAGCCCAACCTCCTACTGACCCCTGAACTCAGCCCCACCACCTCCTGACCCCTAAACTCGGCCTCATTTACTACTGACCTCTGGACTCTGCATCACATACTACTGACCCCTAAACTCTGCATCACGTAAAACTGACCCCTGAACTCTGCATCACATACTACTGTCCCCTGAACTCAGCCCCACCTCCTACTGACCCCTAAACTCGGCCCCATTTACTACTGACCTCTGGACTCTGCATCACATACTACTGACACCTGAACTCTGCCCCACTTACTACTGATCCCTGAACTCAGCCCCACCCTCTACTGACCCCTGAACTCGGCCCATCTTTCTACTGACCCCTGATCTCGGCCCCATTTACTACTGACCCCTAAACTCGGCCCCACTTACTACTGACCCCTGACCTCTGCATCACATACTACTGAAACCTGAACTCGGCATCACTTACTACTGCACCCTGAACTCTGCATCACATACTACTGACCCCTGAACTCTGCCCCACTTACTACTGACCCCTGAACTCTGCATCACTTACTACTGACCTGTGAACTCTGCATCACATACTACTGACCTCTGAACTCTGCATCACTTACTACTGACCCCTGAACTCTGCCCCACTTACTACTGACCCCTGAACTCTGCATCACTTACTACTGACCTGTGAACTCTGCATCACATACTACTGACCTCTGAACTCTGCATCACTTACTACTGAACCCTAAACTCGGCCCCACTTCCTACTGACCCCTGACCTCTGCATCACATACTACTGAAACCTGATTTCTGCATCACTTACTACTGCCCCCTGAACTCTGCATCACATACTACTGACCCCTGAACTCTGCATCACTTACTACTGACCCCTGAACTCTGCATCACATACTACTGACCTCTGAACTCTGCATCACTTACTACTGACCCCTGAACTCTGCCCAAATTACTACTGACCCCTGAACTCTGCATCACATACTACTGACCTCTGAACTCTGCATCACATGCTTCTGACCTCTGAACTCTGCATCACTTACTACTTACCCCTGAATTCTGCATCACATACTACTGACCCCTGAACTCAGCCCCACCTCCTACTGACCCCTAAACTCGGCCCCATTTACTACTGAACTCTGGACTCTGCATCACATACTACTGACACCTGAACTCTGCCCCACTTACTACTGATCCCTGAACTCAGCCCCACCCTCTACTGACCCCTGAACTCGGCCCCACTTTCTACTGACCCCTGATCTCGGCCCCATTTACTACTGACCCCTAAACTCGGCCCCACTTACTACTGACCTCTGACCTCTGCATCACATACTACTGAAACCTGAACTCTGCATCACTTACTACTGCCCCCTGAACTCTGCATCACATACTACTGACCCCTGAACTCTGTCCCACTTACTACTGACCCCTGAACTCTTCTCCACTTACTACTGACCCCTGAACTCTGCCCCACTTACTACTGATCCCTGAACTCAGCCCCACCTCCTACTGACCCCTGATCTCGGCCCCATTTATTACTGACCCCTAAACTCGGCCCCACTTACTACTGACAACTGACCTCTGCATCACATACTACTGAAACCTGAACTCTGCATCACTTACTACTGCCCCCCCCGAACTCTGCATCACTTAATACTGACCACTGTCCCCTGCATCACATACTACTCTGACCTGAACTCTGCATCACTTACTACTGCCCCCTGAACTCTGCATCACATACTACTGACCCCTGAACTCTACCCCATTTACTACTGACCCCTGAACTTTGCCCCACTTACTACTGACCCATGAACTCTTCCCCACTTACTACTGACCCCTGAACTCTGCATCACATACTACTGTCCCCTGAACTCAGCCCCACCTCCTACTGACCCCTAAACTCGGCCCCATTTACTACTGACCTCTGGACTCTGCATCACATACTACTGACACCTGAACTCTGACACCTGAACTCAGCCCCACCTCCTACTGACCCCTAAACTCGGCCCACTTTCTACTGACCTCTGAACTCTGCATCACATTCTACTGACCCCTGAACTCTGCATCACGTACTACTGACCCCTGAACTCTGCATCACATACTACTGACCCCTGAACTCTGCATCACGTAAAACTGACCCCTGAACTCTGCATCACCTACTACTGTCCCCTGAACTCAGCCCCACCTCCTACTGACCCCTGAACTTGGCCCCATTTACTACTGACCTCTGGACTCTGCATCACATACTACTGACACCTGAACTCTGCCCCACTTACTACTGATCCCTGAACTCAGCCCCACCCTCTACTGACCCCTGATCTCAGCCCCATTTACTACTGACCCCTAAACTCGGCCCCACTTACTACTGACCCCTGACCTCTGCATCACATACTACTGAAACCTGAACTCTGCATCACTTACTACTGCCCCTGAACTCTGCATCACATACTACTGACCCCTGATCTCGGCCCCATTTACTACTGACCCCTAAACTCGGCCCCACTTACTACCGACCCCTAAATTCGGCCCAACTTACTACTGACCCCTGACCTCTGCATCACATACTACTGAAACCTGAACTCTGCATCACTTACTACTGCCCCTGAACTCTGCATCACATACTACTGACCCCTGAACTCGGCCCCCCTTTCTACTGACCCCTGATCTCGGTCCCATTTACTACTGACCCCTAAACTCGGCCCCACTTACTACTGACCCCTGACCTCTGCATCACATACTAATGAAACCTGAACTCTGCATCACTTACTACTGCCCCCTGAACTCTGCATGACATACTACTGACCCCTGAACTCTGCCCCACTTACTACTGACCCCTGAACTCTTCCCCACTTACTACTGATCCCTGAACTCAGCCCCACCTCCTACTGACCCCTGAACTCGGGACCACTTTCTACTGACCCCTGATCTCGGCCCCATTTACTACTGACCCCTAAATTCGGCCCCACTTACTACTGACCCCTGACCTTTGCATCACATACTACTGAAATCTGAACTCTGCATCACTTACTACTGCCCCCCGAACTCTGCATCACTTACTACTGACCTCTGAACTCTGCCTCACTTACTACTGAACTCTGAACTCTGCATCACTTAATACTGACCCCTGAACTCTGCATCACTCACTACTGACCCCTGTACTCTGCATCACTTTCTACTGACCTCTGAACTCTGCATCAATTACTAATGACCCCCGAACTCTGCCCTACTTACTACTGACCCCTAAACTCTGCCCCACTTACTACTGAACTCTGAGCTCTGCATCACTTAATACTGACCCCTGAACTCTGCATCACATACTACTGACCCCTGAACTCTGCATCACTCACTACTGACCCCTGTACTCTGCATCACTTTCTACTGACCTCTGAACTCTGCAACAATTACTAATGACCCCCGAACTCTGCCCTACTTACTACTGACCCCTAAACTCTGCCCCACTTACTACTGAACTCTGAGCTCTGCATCACTTAATACTGGCCCCTAAACTCGGCCCCATTTACTACTGACACCTGAACTCTGCCCCACTTACTAATGACCATTGAACTCTGCCCCACTTACTACTGACCCCTGAACTCAGCCCAACCTCCTACTGACCCCTGAACTCAGCCCCACCTCCTACTGACCCCTTAACTCGGCCCACTCTCTACTGACCTCTGAACTCTGCATCACATTCTACTGACCCCTGAACTCTGCATCACGTACTACTGACCCCTGAACTCTGCATCACATACTACTGACCCCTGAACTCTGCATCACGTAAAACTGACCCCTGAACTCTGCATCACATACTACTGTCCCCTGAACTCAGCCCCACCTCCTACTAACCCCTGAACTTGGCCCCATTTACTACTGAACTCTGGACTCTGCATCACATACTACTGACACCTGAACTCTGCCCCACTTACTACTGATCCCTGAACTCAGGCCCACCCTCTACTGACCCCTGAACTTGGCCCCACTTTCTACTGACCCCTGATCTCAGTCCCATTTACTACTGACCCCTAAACTCGGCCCCACTTACTACTGACCCCTGACCTCTGCATCACATACTACTGAAACCTGAACTCTGCATCACTTACTACTGCCCCTAAACTCTGCATCACTCACTACTGACCCCTGTACTCTGCATCACTTACTACTGACCCCTGAACTCTGCATCACATACTACTGACCTCTGAACTCTGCATCACATACTACTGACCCCTGAACTCTGCCCCACTTACTACTGATCCCTGAACTCAGCCCCACCTCCTACTGACCCCTGAACTCGGCTCCACTTTCTACTGACCCCTGATCTCGGCCCCATTTACTACTGACCCCTAAACTCGGCCCCACTTACTACTGACCCCTGACCTCTGCATCACATACTACTGACCCCTGAACTCTGCATCACTCACTACTGACCCCTGTACTCTGCATCACTTTCTACTGACCTCTGAACTCTGCAACAATTACTAATGACCCCCGAACTCTGCCCTACTTACTACTGACCCCTAAACTCGGCCCCACTTACTACTGACCCCTGACCTCTGCATCACATACTACTGACCCCTGAACTCTGCATCACTCACTACTGACCCCTGTACTCTGCATCACTTTCTACTGACCTCTGAACTCTGCAACAATTACTAATGACCCCCGAACTCTGCCCTACTTACTACTGACCCCTAAACTCTGCCCCACTTACTACTGAACTCTGAGCTCTGCATCACTTAATACTGACCCCTGAACTCTGCATCACTCACTACTAACCCCTGTACTCTGCATCACTTTCTACTGACCTCTGAACTCTGCATCAATTACTAATGACCCCCGAACTCTGCCCTACTTACTACTGACCCCTAAACTCGGCCCCATTTACTACTGACACCTGAACTCTGCCCCACTTACTAATGACCATTGAACTCTGCCCCACTTACTACTGACCCCTGAACTCAGCCCAACCTCCTACTGACCCCTGAATTCAGCCCCACCTCCTACTGACCCCTAAACTCGGCCCACTTTCTACTGACCTCTGAACTCTGCATCACATTCTACTGACCCCTGAACTCTGCATCACGTACTACTGACCCCTGAACTCTGCATCACATACTACTGACCCCTGAACTCTGCATCACGTAAAACTGACCCCTGAACTCTGCATCACATACTACTGACACCTGAACTCTGCCCCACTTACTACTGATCCCTGAACTCAGCCCCACCCTCTACTGACCCCTGAACTCGGCCCCACTTTCTACTGACCCCTGATCTCAGCCCCATTTACTACTGACCCCTAAACTCGGCCCCACTTACTACTGACCCCTGACCTCTGCATCACATACTACTGAAACCTGAACTCTGCATCACTTACTACTGCCCCTGAACTCTGCATCACATACTACTGACCCCTGAACTCTGCCCCACTTACTACTGACCCCTGAACTCTGCATCACTTACTACTGACCCCTGAACTCTGCATCACATACTACTGACCTCTGAACTCTGCATCACTTACTACTGACCCCTGAACTCTGCCCCACTTACTACTGATCCCTGAACTCAGCCCCACCTCCTACTGACCCCTGAACTCAGCTACACTTTCTACTGACCCCTGATCTCGGCCCCATTTATTACTGACCCCTAAACTCGGCCCCACTTACTACTGACCCCTGACCTCTGCATCACATACTACTGACCCCTGACCTCTGCATCACATACTACTGAAACCTGAACTCTGCATCACTTACTACTGCCCCCTGAACTCTGCATCACATACTACTGACCCCTGAACTATGCCCCATTTACTACTGACCGCTGAACTTTGCCCCACTTACTACTGACCCCTGAACTCTTCCCCACTTACTACTGACCCCTGAACTCTGCCCCACTTACTACTGATCCCTGAACTCAGCCCCACCTCCTTCTGACCCCTGAACTCGGCCCCACTTTCTACTGACCCCTGATCTCGGCCCCATTTACTACTGACCCCTAAACTCGGCCCCACTTACTACTGACCCCTGACCTCTGCATCACATACTACTGACCCCTGAACTCTGCATCACGTACTGCTGACCCCTGAACTCTGCATCACGTACTACTGACCCCCGAACTATGCATCACATACTACTGACCCCTGAACACTGACCCACTTACTACTGACCCCTGAATTCCGCCCCACTTACAACTGACCCCTGAACTCTGCCCCACTTACTACTGCCCTCTGAACTCTGCATCACATACTACTGACCCCCGAACTCTGCATCACTTACTACTGACCTCTGAACTCTGCCCCACTTACTACTGACCTCTGAACTCTGCATCACATACTACTGACCCCCAAACTCTGCATCACTTACTACTGACCTCTGAACTCTGCATCACATACTACTGACCCCCGAACTCTGCATCACTTACTACTGACCTCTGAACTCTGCCCCACTTACTACTGAACTCTGAACTCTGCATCACTTAATACTGACCCCTAAACTCTGCATCACTCACTACTGACCCCTGTACTCTGCATCACTTTCTACTGACCTCTGAACTCTGCAACAATTACTAATGACCCCCGAACTCTGCCCTACTTACTACTGACCCCTAAACTCTGCCCCACTTACTACTGAACTCTAAACTCTGCATCACTTAATACTGACCCCTGAACTCTGCATCACTCCCTACTAACCCCTGTACTCTGCATCACTTTCTACTGACCTCTGAACTCTGCATCAATTACTAATGACCCCCGAACTCTGCCCTACTTACTACTGACCCCTAAACTCGGCCCCATTTACTACTGACACCTGAACTCTGCCCCACTTACTAATGACCATTGAACTCTGCCCCACTTACTACTGACCCCTGAACTCAACCCCACCTCCTACTGACCCCTAAACTCGGCCCAATTTCTACTGACCTCTGAACTCTGCATCACATTCTACTGACCCCTGAACTCTGCATCACATACTACTGACCCCTGAACTCTGCATCACGTAAAACTGACCCCTCAACTCTGCATCACATACTACTGTCCCCTGAACTCAGCCCCACCTCCTACTAACCCCTTAACTTGGCCCCATTTACTACTGACCTCTTGACTCTGCATCACATACTACTGACACCTGAACTCTGCCCCACTTACTACTGATCCCTGAACTGAGCCCCACCCTCTGCTGACCCCTGAACTCGGCCCCACTTTCTACTGACCCCTGATCTCGGCCCTATTTACTACTGACCCCTAAACTCGGCCCCACTTACTACTGACCCCTGACCTCTGCATCACATACTACTGAAACCTGAACTCTGCATCACTTACTACTGCCCCTGAACTCTGCATCACATACTACTGACCCCTGAACTCTGCCCCACTTACTACTGACCCCTGAACTCTGCATCACTTACTACTGACCCCTGAACTCTGCATCACATACTACTGACCTCTGAACTCTGCATCACTTACTACTGACCCCTGAACTCTGCCCCACTTACTACTGATCCCTGAACTCAGCCCCACCTCCTACTGACCCCTGAACTCGGCCCCACTTTCTACTGACCCCTGATCTCAGCCCCATTTACTACTAACCCCTAAACTCGGCCCCACTTACTACTGACCCCTGACCTCTGCATCACATACTACTGAACCCTGAACTCTGCGCCACTTAATACTGACCCCTGAACTCTGCATCACTTACTACTGACCCCTGAACTCTGCATCACATACTACTGACCTCTGAACTCTGCATCACTTACTACTGACCCCTGAACTCTGCCCCACTTACTACTGATCCCTGATCTCAGCCCCACCTCCTACTGACCCCTGAACTTGGCTCCACTTTCTACTGACCCCTGATCTCGGCCCCATTTACTACTGACCCCTAAACTCGGCCCCACTTACTACTGACCCCTGACCTCTGCATCACATACTACTGAAACCTGAACTCTGCATCACTTACTACTGCCCCCTGAACTCTGCATCACATACTACTGACCCCTGAACTCTGCCCCATTTACTACTGACCCCTGAACTTTGCCCCACTTACTACTGACCCCTGAACTCTTCCCCACTTACTACTGACCCCTGAACTCTGCCCCACTTACTACTGATCCCTGAACTCAGCCCCACCTCCTACTGACCCCTGAACTCGGCCCCACTTTCTACTGACCCCTGATCTCGGCCCATTTACTACTGACCCCTAAATTCTGCCCCACTTACTACTGACCCCTGACCTTTGCATCACATACTACTGAAACCTGAACTCTGCATCACTTACTACTGCCCCCCGAACTCTGCATCACTTACTACTGACCTCTGAACTCTGCACCACTTACTACTGAACTCTGAACTCTGCATTACTTAATACTGACCCCTGAACTCTGCATCACTCACTACTGACCCCTGTACTCTGCATCACTTTCTACTGACCTCTGAACTCTGCAACAATTACTAATGACCCCCGAACTCTGCCCTCCTTACTACTGACCCCTAAACTCTGCCCCACTTACTACTGAACTCTGAACTCTGCATCACTTAATACTGACCCCTGAACTCTGCATCACTCACTACTAACCCCTGTACTCTGCATTACTTTCTACTGACCTCTGAACTCTGCATCAATTACTAATGACGCCCGAACTCTGCCCTACTTACTACTGACCCCTAAACTCGGCCCCATTTACTACTGACACCTGAACTCTGCCCCACTTACTAATGACCATTGAACTCTGCCCCACTTACTACTGACCCCTAAACTCAGCCCAACCTCCTACTGACCCCTGAACTCAGCCCCACCTCCTACTGACCCCTAAACTCGGCCCACTTTCTACTGACCTCTGAACTCTGCATCACATTCTACTGACCCCTGAACTCTGCATCACGTACTACTGACCCCTGAACTCTGCATCACATACTACTGACCCCTGAACTCTGCATCACGTAAAACTGACCCCTGAACTCTGCATCACATACTACTGTCCACTGAACTCAGCCCCACCTCCTACTGACCCCTGAACTTGGCCCCATTTACTACTGACCTCTGGACTCTGCATCACATACTACTGACACCTGAACTCTGCCCCACTTACTATTGATCCCTGAACTCAGCCCCACCCTCTACTGACCCCTGAACTCGGCCCCACTTTCTACTGACCCCTGATCTCGGCCCCATTTACTACTGACCCCTAAACTCGGCCCCACTTACTACTGACCCCTGACCTCTGCATCACATACTACTGAAACCTGATCTCTGCATCACTTACTACTGCCCCCTGAACTCTGCATCACATACTACTGACCCCTGAACTCTGCCCCACTTACTACTGACCCCTGAACTCTGCATCACTTACTACTGACCCCTGAACTTTGCATCACATACTACTAACCTCTGAACTCTGCATCACTTACTACTGACCCCTGAACTCTGCCCCACTTACTACTGATCCCTGAACTCAGCCCCACCTCCTACTGACCCATGAACTCGGCCCCACTTTCTACTTACCCCTTATCTCGGCCCCATTTACTACTGACACCTAAACTCGCCCCACTTACTACTGACCCCTGACCTCTGCATCACATACTACTGAAACCTGAACTCTGCATCACTTACTACTGACCCTTGAACTCTGCATCACGTACTGCTGACCCCTGAACTCTGTATCACGTACTACTGACCCCCGAACTATGCATCACATACTACTGACCCCTGAACACTGACCCACTTACTACTGACCCCTGAATTCCGCCCCACTGACAACTGACCCCTGAACTCTGCACAACATACTACTGCCCTCTGAACTCTGCATCACATACTACTGACCCCCGAACTCTGCATCACTTACTACTGACCTCTGAACTCTGCCCCACTTACTACTGACCTCTGAACTCTGCATCACATACTACTGACCCCCCAACTCTGCATCACTTACTACTGACCTCTGAACTCTGCCCCACTTACTACTGAACTCTGAACTCTGCATCACTTAATACTGACCCCTGACCTCTGCATCACATACTACTGACCCCTGAACTCTGCATCACTCACTACTAACCCCTGTACTCTGCATCACTTTCTACTGACCTCTGAACTCTGCAACAATTACTAATGACCCCCGAACTCTGCCCTAATTACTACTGACCCCTAAACTCTGCCCCACTTACTACTGAACTCTGAGCTCTGCATCACTTAATACTGACCCCTGAACTCTGCATCACTCACTACTAACCCCTGTACTCTGCATCACTTTCTACTGACCTCTGAACTCTGCAACAATTACTAATGACCCCCGAACTCTGCCCTACTTACTACTGACCCCTAAACTCTGCCCCACTTACTACTGAACTCTGAACTCTGCATCACTTAATACTGACCCCTGAACTCTGCATCACTCACTACTGACCCCTGTACTCTGCATCACTTTCTACTGACCTCTGAACTCTGCATCAATTACTAATGACCCCCGAACTCTGCCCTACTTACTATTGACCCCTAAACTCGGCCCCATTTACTACTGATACCTGAACTCTGCCCCACATACTAATGACCATTGAACTCTGCCCCACTTACTACTGACCCCTGAACTCAGCCCAACCTCCTACTGACCCCTGAACTCAGCCCCACCTCCTACTGACCCCTAAACTTGGCCCACTTACTACTGACCTCTGAACTCTGCATCACATTCTACTGACGCCTGAACTCTGCATCACGTACTACTGAAACCTGAACTCTGCATCACTTACTACTGCCCCCTGAACTCTGCATCACATACTACTGACCCCTGAACTCTGCATCACATACTACTGACCTCTGAACTCTGCATCACTTACTACTGACCCCTGAACTCTGCCCAAATTACTACTGACCCCTGAACTCTGCATCACATACTACTGACCCCTGAACTCTGCATCACATACTACTGACCTCTGAACTCTGCATCACTTACTACTGACCCCTGAACTCTGCCCAAATTACAACTGACCCCTGAACTCTGCATCACATACTACTGACCTCTGAACTCTGCATCACATGCTACTGACCTTTGAACTCTGCATCACATACTACTGACCCCTGAACTCGGCCCCACCTCCTACTGACCCCTGAACTCTGCCCCATTTACTACTGACCTCTGAACCCTGCATCACATACTACTGATCCCTGAACTCTGCCCCACTTACTACTGATCCCTGAACTCAGCCCCACCTCCTACTGACCCCTGAACTCGGCCCCACTTTCTACCGACCCCTGATCTCGGCCCCATTTACTACTGACCCCTAAACTCGGCCCCACTTACTATGGACCAATGACCCCTGCATCACATACTACTGAAACCTGAACTCTGCATCACTTACTACTGCCCCTGAACTCTGAATCACATACTACTGACCCCTGAACTCTGCCCCATTTACTACTGACCCCTGAACTCTTCCCCACTTACTACTGACCCCTGAACTGTTCCCCACTTACTACTGACCCCTGAACTCTGCCCCACTTACTACTGATCCCTGAACTCAGCCCCACCTCCTACTGACCCCTGAACTCGGACGCACTTTCTACTGACCCCTGATCTCAGCCCCATTTACTACTGACCCCTAAACTTGGCCCCACTTACTACTGACCCCTGACCTCTGCATCACATACTACTGAAACCTGAACTCTGCATCACTTACTACTGCCCCCTGAACTCTGCATCACATACTACTGACCCCTGAACTCTGCATCACATACTACTGACCTCTGAACTCTGCATCACTTTCTACTGACCCCTGAACTCTGCCCCCTTACTACTGACCTCTGAACTCTGCCCCACTTACTACTGACCTCTGAACTCTGCATCACTTACTACTGACCCCTGAACTCAGCCCCACTTTCTACTGACCAATAAAAACTCTGCCCCACTTACTACTGAACTCTGCATCACTTAATACTGACCCCTGTACTCTGCATCACTCACTACTGACCCCTGTACTCTGCATTACTTTCTACTGACCTCTGAACTCTGCATCAATTACTAATGACCCCCGAACTCTGCCCTACTTACTATTGACCCCTAAACTCGGCCCCATTTACTACTGACACCTGAACTCTGCCCCACATACTAATGACCATTGAACTCTGCCCCACTTACTACTGACCCCTGAACTCAGCCCAACCTCCTACTGACCCCTTAACTCAGCCCCACCTCCTACTGACCCCTAAACTTGGCCCACTTTCTACTGACCTCTGAACTCTGCATCACATTCTACTGACCCCTGAACTCTGCATCACGTACTACTGACCCCTGAACTCTGCATCACATACTACTGACCCCTGAACTCTGCATCAGGTAAAACTGACCCCTGAACTCTGCATCACATACTACTGTCCCCTGAACTCTGCCACACTTACTACTGACCCCTGAACTCTGCATCACTTACTACTGACTCCTGAACTCTGCATCACATACTACTGACCTCTGAACTCTGCATCACTTACTACTGACCCCTGAACTCTGCCCCACTTACTACTGATCCCTGAACTCAGCCCCACCTCCTACTGACCCCTGAACTCGGCCCCACTTTTTACTGACCCCTGATCTCGGCCCCATTTACTACTGACCCCTAAACTCTGCCCCACTTACTACTGAACTCTGAACTCTGCATCACTTAATACTGACCCCTGAACTCTGCATCACTCACTACTGACCCCTGTACTCTGCATCACTTTCTACTGACCTCTGAACTCTGCATCAATTACTAATGACCCCCGAACTCTGCCCTACTTACTATTGACCCCTAAACTCGGCCCCATTTACTACTGATACCTGAACTCTGCCCCACATACTAATGACCATTGAACTCTGCCCCACTTACTACTGACCCCTGAACTCAGCCCAACCTCCTACTGACCCCTGAACTCAGCCCCACCTCCTACTGACCCCTAAACTTGGCCCACTTACTACTGACCTCTGAACTCTGCATCACATTCTACTGACGCCTGAACTCTGCATCACGTACTACTGAAACCTGAACTCTGCATCACTTACTACTGCCCCCTGAACTCTGCATCACATACTACTGACCCCTGAACTCTGCATCACATACTACTGACCTCTGAACTCTGCATCACTTACTACTGACCCCTGAACTCTGCCCAAATTACTACTGACCCCTGAACTCTGCATCACATACTACTGACCCCTGAACTCTGCATCACATACTACTGACCTCTGAACTCTGCATCACTTACTACTGACCCCTGAACTCTGCCCAAATTACAACTGACCCCTGAACTCTGCATCACATACTACTGACCTCTGAACTCTGCATCACATGCTACTGACCTTTGAACTCTGCATCACATACTACTGACCCCTGAACTCGGCCCCACCTCCTACTGACCCCTGAACTCTTCCCCATTTACTACTGACCTCTGAACTCTGCATCACATACTACTGATCCCTGAACTCTGCCCCACTTACTACTGATCCCTGAACTCAGCCCCACCTCCTACTGACCCCTGAACTCGGCCCCACTTTCTACCGACCCCTGATCTCGGCCCCATTTACTACTGACCCCTAAACTCGGCCCCACTTACTATGGACCAATGACCCCTGCATCACATACTACTGAAACCTGAACTCTGCATCACTTACTACTGCCCCTGAACTCTGAATCACATACTACTGACCCCTGAACTCTGCCCCATTTACTACTGACCCCTGAACTCTTCCCCACTTACTACTGACCCCTGAACTGTTCCCCACTTACTACTGACCCCTGAACTCTGCCCCACTTACTACTGATCCCTGAACTCAGCCCCACCTCCTACTGACCCCTGAACTCGGACGCACTTTCTACTGACCCCTGATCTCAGCCCCATTTACTACTGACCCCTAAACTTGGCCCCACTTACTACTGACCCCTGACCTCTGCATCACATACTACTGAAACCTGAACTCTGCATCACTTACTACTGCCCCCTGAACTCTGCATCACATACTACTGACCCCTGAACTCTGCATCACATACTACTGACCTCTGAACTCTGCATCACTTTCTACTGACCCCTGAACTCTGCCCCCTTACTACTGACCTCTGAACTCTGCCCCACTTACTACTGACCTCTGAACTCTGCATCACTTACTACTGACCCCTGAACTCAGCCCCACTTTCTACTGACCAATAAAAACTCTGCCCCACTTACTACTGAACTCTGAACTCTGCATCACTTAATACTGACCCCTGTACTCTGCATCACTCACTACTGACCCCTGTACTCTGCATTACTTTCTACTGACCTCTGAACTCTGCATCAATTACTAATGACCCCCGAACTCTGCCCTACTTACTATTGACCCCTAAACTCGGCCCCATTTACTACTGACACCTGAACTCTGCCCCACATACTAATGACCATTGAACTCTGCCCCACTTACTACTGACCCCTGAACTCAGCCCAACCTCCTACTGACCCCTTAACTCAGCCCCACCTCCTACTGACCCCTAAACTTGGCCCACTTTCTACTGACCTCTGAACTCTGCATCACATTCTACTGACCCCTGAACTCTGCATCACGTACTACTGACCCCTGAACTCTGCATCACATACTACTGACCCCTGAACTCTGCATCAGGTAAAACTGACCCCTGAACTCTGCATCACATACTACTGTCCCCTGAACTCTGCCACACTTACTACTGACCCCTGAACTCTGCATCACTTACTACTGACTCCTGAACTCTGCATCACATACTACTGACCTCTGAACTCTGCATCACTTACTACTGACCCCTGAACTCTGCCCCACTTTCTACTGATCCCTGAACTCAGCCCCACCTCCTACTGACCCCTGAACTCGGCCCCACTTTTTACTGACCCCTGATCTCGGCCCCATTTACTACTGACCCCTAAACTCGGCCCCACTTACTACTACTGTCCCCTGACCTCTGCATCACATACTACTGAAACCTGAACTCTGCATCACATACTACTGACCCCTGAACTCTGCATCACATACTACTGAAATCTGAACTCTGCATCAATTACTAATGACCCCCGAACTCTGCCCTACTTACTACTGACCCCTAAACTCGGCCCCATTTACTACTGACCCCTAAACTCGGCCCCACTTACTACTGACCAATCACCCCTTCATCACATACTACTGAAACCTGAACTCTGCATCACTTACTACTGCCCCTGAACTCTGAATCACAAACTACTGACCCCTGAACTCTGCCCCATTTACTACTGACCCCTGAACTCTTCCCCACTTACTACTGACCCCTGAACTCTTCCCCACTTACTACTGACCCCTGAACTCTGCCCCACTTACTACTGATCCCTGAACTCAGCCCCACCTCCTACTGACCCCTGAACTCGGACCCACTTTCTACTGACCCCTGATCTCAGCCCCATTTACTACTGACCCCTAAACTTGGCCCCACTTACTACTGACCCCTGACCTCTGCATCACATACTACTGAAACCTGAACTCTGCATCACTTACTACTGCCCCCTGAACTCTGCATCACATACTACTGACCCCTGAACTCTGCATCACATACTACTGACCTCTGAACTCTGCATCACTTTCTACTGACCCCTGAACTCTGCCCCCTTACTACTGACCTCTGAACTCTTCCCCACTTACTACTGACCTCTGAACTCTGCATCACTTACTACTGACCCTTGAACTCTGCATCACTTACTACTGACCCCTGAACTCTGCATCACCGACTACTGGCCCCTGAACTCGGCCCCACATTCTACTGACCCCCGATCTCTGCCCCACTTACTACTGACCTCTGAACTCTCCATCACTTACTACTGACCCCTGAACTCTGCCCCACTTACTACTGACCCCTGAACTCTGCCCCACTTAGTACTGATCTCCGAACTCTGCATTACATACTACTGACCCCTGAACTCTGCATCACCTACTACTGACCCCTGAACTCGACCCCACATTCTACTGACCCCTGATCTCTGCCCCACCTACTACTGACCTCTTAACTCTGCATCACTTTCTACTGTCCCCTGAACTCTGCCCCCTTACTACTGACCTCTGAACTCTGCCCCACTTACTACTGACCTCTGAACTCTGCATCACTTACTACTGACCCTTGAACTCTGCATCACTTACTACTGACCCCTGAACTCTGCATCACCTACTACTGGCCCCTGAACTCGGCCCCACATTCTACTGACCCCTGATCTCTGCCCCACTTACTACTGACCTCTGAACTCTCCATCACTTACTACTGACCCCTGAACTCTGCCCCACTTACTACTGACCCCTGAACTCTGCCCCACTTACTACTGATCTCCGAACTCTGCATTACATACTACTGACCCCTGAACTCTGCATCACCTACTACTGACCCCTGAACTCGACCCCACATTCTACTGACCCCCGATCTCTGCCCCACCTACTACTGACCTCTGAACTCTGCATCACTTACTACTGACCCCTCAACTCTGCCCAACTTACTACTGACCTCTGAACTCTGCCCCACTTATGACTGACCTCTGAACTCTGCATCACTTACTACTGACCCCTGAACTCTGCATCACATACTACTGACCCCTGAACTCTGCATCACATACTACTGACCTCTGAACTCTGCATCACTTACTACTGACCCCTGAACTCTGCATCACATACTACTGACCACTGAACTCCGTATCACTTACTACTGACCTCTGCATCACATACTACTGACCCCTGAACTCTGCATCACATACTACTGACCTCTGAACTCTGCATCACATACTACTGACCCCTGAACTCTGCATCACATACTACTGACCCCTGAACTCTGCATCACTTGCTACTGACCCCTGAACTCGGCCCCACTTTCTACTGACCTCCAAACTCTGCATCACTTACTACTGACCTCTGAACTCTGCCCCACTTACTATTGACCTCTGAACTCTCCATCACTTACTACTGACCGCTGAACTCTGCATCACTTACTACTGACCCCTGAACTCTGCATCACATACTACTGACCTCTGAACTCTGCATCACCTAATACTGACCCCTGAACTCTGCATCACATACTACTGACCCCTGAATTCTGCCCCACTTACTACTGACCCCTGAATTCGGCCTCACTCTCTACTGACCCCCAAACTATGCCCCACTTACTACTGACCTCTGAACTCTGCATCACTTACCACTGACCCATGAACTCTGCCCCCCTTACTACTGACCTCTGAACTCTGCCCCACATACTACTGATCTCTGAACTCTGCATCACCTACTACTGACCCCCGATCTCTGCCCCACTCACTACAGACCTCTGAACTCTCCATCACTTTCTACTGATCCCTGAACTCTGCCCCACTTACTACTGACCTATGAACTCTGCTCCACTTTTTACTGATCTCCGAACTCTGCATTACATACTACTGACCCCTGAACTCTGCATCACCTACTACTGACCTCTGAACTCTGCACCACTTACTACTGACCTCTGAACTCTGCCCCACTTACTACAGACCTATGAACTCTGCATCACTTACTACTGACCCCTGAACTCTGCATCACCTACTACTGACCCCTGATCTCAGCCCCACTTTCTACTGACCCCTGAACTCTGTCCCACTTACTGCTGATCTCTGAACTCTGCATCACTTACTACTGACCCCTGAACTCTGCCCCACTTACTACTGACCTCTGAACTCTGCATCACTTACTACTGACCCCTGAACTCTGCATCACATACTACTGACCCCTGAACTTTGCATCACATACTGCTGACCCCTGAACTCTGCATCACATACTACTGACCTCTGAACTCCGCATCACATACTACTGACCCCTGAACTCTGCATCACATACTACTGATCTATGCACTTTGCATCACATACTACTGACCCCTGAACTCTGCATCACATACTACTGACCCCTGAACTCTGCATCACTTACTACTGACCCCTAAACTCGGCCCCACTTTCTACTAACCCCCAAACTCTGCCCCACTTACTACTGACCTCTGAACTCTGCATCACTTACTACTGACCCCTGAACTCTGCCCCACTTACTACTGACCTCTGAACTCTGCACCACTTACTACTGACCCCTGAACTCTGCCCCACTTACTATTGACCTCTGAACTCTGCATCACCTACTATTGACCCCTGAACTCTGCAGTACATATTACTGACCCCTGAACTCTGCCCCACTTACTACTGGCCCCTGAATTCGGCCCCACTTTCTACTGACCGACAAACTATGCCCCACTTACTACTGACCTCTGAACTCTGCATCACTTACTACTGACCCCTGAACTCTGCCCCCCTTACTACTGACCTCTGAACTCTGCCCCACTTACTACTGACCTCTGAACTCTGCATCACTTACTACTGACCCCTGAACTCTGCATCACTTACTACTGACCCCTGAACTCGGCCCCACTTACTACTGACCCCTGAACTCTGCATCACCTACTACTGACCCCTGAACTAAGCCCCACTTTCTACTGACCCCTGAACTCTGCCCTACTTACTACTGACCTCTGAACTCTGCATCACATACTACTGACCTCTGAACTCTGCCCCACTTTCTACTGACCCCTGAACTCTGCTCCACTTACTACTGACCCCCGAACTCTGCATCACATACTACTCACCCCTGAACTCTGCATCACATCCTACTGACCTCTGAACTCTGCATCACTTACTACTGACCTCTGAACTCTGCCCCAATTACTTCTGACCTCTGAACTCTGCATCACTTACTACTGACCTCTGATCTCTGCATCGCTTCCTACTGACCCCTGAACTCTGCATCACCTACTACTGACCCCTGAACTCGGCCCCACATTCTACTGACCCCCGATCTCTGCTCCACTTACTACTGACCTCTGAACTCTCCATCACTTACTACTGACCCCTGAACTCTGCCCCACTTACTACTGACCTCCGAACTCTGCATCACATACTACTGACCCCTGAACTCTGCATCACATACTACTGACCTCTGAACTCTGCATCACTTACTACTGACCCCTGAACTCAGCCCCACTTTCTACTGACCCCTGAACTCTGCCCTACTTACTACTGACCTCTGAACTCTGCATCACTTACTACTGAACTCTGCCCCACTTACTACTGACCCCTGAACTCTGCCCCACTTAATACTGACCCCTGAACTCTGCCCCACTTACTACTGACCCCGAACTCTGCATCACATACTACTGGATCCTGAACTCTGCTTCACTTACTACTGACCCCTGAACTCTGCATCACATACTACTGACCTCTGAATTCTCCCCCACTTTCTACTGACCCCTGAACTCTACCCCACTTACTACTGACCCCCGAACTCTGCATCACATACTACTCACCCCTGAACTCTGCATCACATCCTACTGACCTCTGAACTCTGCATCACTTACTACTGACCTCTGAACTCTGCCCCAATTACTACTGAACTCTGCATCACTTACTACTGACCCCTGAACTCTGCATCACTTCCTACTGACCCCTGAACTCTGCATCACCTACTACTGACCCCTGAACTCAGCCCCACATTCTACTGACCCCCGATCTCCGCCCCACTTACTACTGACCTCTGAACTCACCATCACTTACTACTGACCCCTGAACTCTGCCCCACTTACTACTGACCTCCGAACTCTGCATCACATACTACTGACCCCTGAACTCTGCATCACATACTACTGACCTCTGAACTCTGCATCACTTACTACTGACTCCTGAACTCAGCCCCACTTTCTACTGACCCCTGAACTCTGCCCCACTTTCTACTGACCCCTGAACTCTGCCCCACTTTCTACTGACCCCTGAACTCTGCCCCACTTACTACTGACCCCCGAACTCTGCATCACATACTACTGACACCTGAACTCTGCATCACATACTACTGACCTCTGAACTCTGCGCCGCTTACTACTGACCTCTGAACTCTGCCCCACTTACTACTGACCTATGAACTCTGCATCACTTACTACTGACCCCTGAACTCTGCATCACCTACTACTGACCCCTGAACTAAGCCCCACTTTCTACTGAGCCCTGAACTCTGCCCTACTTACTACTGACCTCTGAACTCTGCATCACTTACTACTGAACTCTGCCCCACTTACTACTGACCCCTGAACTCTGCCCCACTTAATACTGACCCCTGAACTCTGCCCCACTTACTACTGACCCCGAACTCTGCATCACATACTACTGACTCCTGAACTCTGCATCACTTACTACTGACCCCTGAACTCTGCATCACATACTACTGACCTCTGAATTCTCCCCCACTTTCTACTGACCCCTGAACTCTGCCCTACTTACTACTGACCCCCAAACTCTGCATCACCTACTACTGACGCCTGAACTCAGCCCCACTTTCTACTGACCCCTGAACTCTGCCCCACTTACTACTGACCCCCGAACTCTGCATCACATACTACTCACCCCTGAACTCTGCATCACATCCTACTGACCTCTGAACTCTGCATCACTTACTACTGACCTCTGAACTCTGCCCCAATTACTACTGAACTCTGCATCACTTACTATTGACCCCTGAACTCTGCATCACTTCCTACTGACCCCTGAACTCTGCCCCACTTACTACTGACCCCGAACTCTGCATCACATACTACTGACTCCTGAACTCTGCATCACTTACTACTGACCCCTGAACTCTGCATCACATACTACTGACCTCTGAACTCTGCATCACTTCCTACTGACCCCTGAACTCTGCCCCACTTACTACTGACCCCGAACTCTGCATCACATACTACTGAACCCTAAACTCTGCCCCACTTACTACTGATCCCCGAACTCTGCATCACATACTACTGACCCCTGAACTCTGCATCACATACTACTGACCTCTGAACTCTGCATCACTTACTACTGACCTCTGAAATCTGCCCCACTAACTACTGACCTCTGAACTCTGCCCCACTTACTACTGACCTCTGAACTCTGCCCCACTTACTACTGACCCCTGAACTCTGCATCACATACTACTGACCCCTGAACTCTGCATCACTTACTACTGACCCCTGAACTCTGCATCACATACTAATGACCCCTGAACTCTGCATCACATTCTACTGACCCCTGAACTCTGCATCACATACTACTGACCCCTGAATCCTGCAACACATACTACTGACCCCTGATCTCTGCATCACTTACTACTGACCCCTGAACTCTGCCCCACTTACTTCTGGCCCCTGAACTCTGCATCACATACTACTGACCCCTGAACTCTGCATCACATACTACTGACCCTTGAACTCCGCATCACATACTACTGACCACCGAACTCTGCATCACATACTACTGACCCCTGTTCTCTGCCCCACTTACTACTGGCCTCTGAACTCTGCATCACATACTACTGACCCCTGAACTCTGCATCACATACTACTGACCCCTGAACCCTGCATCACATACTAATGACCCCTGATCTCTGCATCACTTACTACTGACCCCTGAACTCTGCCCCACTTACTACTGACCCCTGAACTCTGCATCACATACTACTGACCCCTGAACTCAGCCCCACCTGCTACTGACCCCTGAACTTGGCCCCATTTACTACTGACCCCTGAACTCTGCCCCACTTACTACTGACCCCTGAACTCTTTATCACATACTACTGACCCCTGAACTCAGCCCCACCTGCTACTGACCCCTGAACTTGGCCCCATTTACTACTGACCCCTGAACTTGGCCCCATTTACTACTGACCCCTGAACTATGCATCACTTACTACTGACCCCTGAACTCTGCCCCACTTACTACTGACTTCTGAACTCTGCCCCACTTACTACTGACCTCTGAACTCTGCATAACATTCTACTGACCCCTGAACTCTGCATCACTTACTACTGACCTCTGAATTCTGCATCACTTACTACTGACCCCTGAACTTTGCATCACATACTACTGACCCCTGATCTCTGCATCACTTTCTACTGACCCCTGAACTCTGCCCCATTTACTACTGACCCCTGAACTCTGCATCACATACTACTGACCCCTGAATTCAGCCCCACTTACTACTGACCCCTGAACTCTGCATCACATACTAATGTCCCCTGAACTCAGCTCCACCTCCTACTTACCCCTGAACTTGGCCCCAATTACTACTGACCCCTGAACTCTGCATCACATACTACTGACCTCTTAACTCTGCATCACTTACTACTGACCCCTGAACTCAGCATCCCATACTACTGACCCCTGAATTCTGCATCACCTACTACTGACCTCTGAACTCTGCATCACATACTACTGACCCCTGAACTCTGTATCACATACTACTGACCCCTGAACTCTGAATCACATACTACTGACCCCTGAACTCTGCATCACATACTACTGACCTCTGAACTCTGCAACACATACTACTGACCCATGAACTCAGACCCACCTCCTACTGACCCCTGAACTTGGCCCCATTTACTACTGACCCCTGAACTTGGCCCCATTTACTACAGACCCCTGAACTTGGCCCCATTTACTACTGACCCCTGAACTCTGCATCACTTACTACTGACCCCTGAACTCTGCCCCACTTATTACTGACCTCTGAACTCTGCCCCACTTACTACTGACCTCTGAACTCTGCATAACATTCTACTGACCCCTGAACTCTGCATCACTTACTACTGACCCCTGAACTCTGCATTACATACTACTGACCTCTGAACTCTGCATCACTTACTACTGACCCCTGAACTTTGCATCACATACTACTGACCCCTGAACTCTGCATCACTTACTACTGACCCCTGAACTCTGCCCCACTTACTACTGACCCCAGAACTCTGCATTACATACTACTGACCCCTGAACTCAGCCCCACTTACTACTGACCCCTGAACTCTGCATCACATACTATTGACCCCTGAACTCAGCCCCACTTACTACTGACCCCAGAACTCTGCATCACATACTATTGACCCCTGAACTAAGCTCCACCTCCTACTGACCCCTGAACTTGGCCCCAATTACTACTGACCCCTGAACTCAGTCCCACCTCCTACTGACCCCTGAACTTTGCCCCATTTACTACTGACCCCTGAACTTGGCCCCATTTACTACTGACCATTGAACTTGGCCCCATTTACTACTGACCCCTGAACTCTGCATCACTTACTACTGACCCCTGAACTCTGCCCCACTTACTACCGATCTCTGAACTCTGCCCCACTTACTACTGACCCCTGAACTCTGCATCACGTACTACTGACCCCTGAACTCTGCATCACATACTACTGACCTCTGAACTCTGCATCACTTACTACTGACCCCTGAACTCTGCATCACATACTACTGACCCCTGAACTCTGCATCACATACTATTGACCTCTGAACTCTGCATCACTTACTACTGACCCCTGAACTCTGCATCATATACTACTGACCCCTGAAGTCCGCATCACATACTATTGACCCCTGAACTCTGCATCACATACTACTGGCCCCTGAACTCGGCCCCACTTTCTACTGACCCCTGAACTCTGCCCCACTTACTACTGACCCCTGAACTCTGCATCACATACTACTGGCCCCTGAACTCTGCCCCACATACTACTGACCCCTGAACTCTGCATCACATACTACTGACACCTGAACTCTGCATCACATACTACTGACCTCTGAACTCTGCATCACTTACTACTGACCCCTGAACTCTGCATCACATACTACTGACCCCTGAACTCTGCATCACTTACTACTGACCCCTGAACTCTGCATCATATACTACTGACCCCTGAAGTCTGCATCACATACTACTGACCCCTGAACTATGCATCACATACTACTGACCCCTGAACTCTGCATCACATACTACTGACCCCTTAATTCTGCATCACATACTACTGACTCCTGAACTCTGCATCACATACTACTGACCTCTGAGCTCTGCATCACTTACTACTGACCCCTGAACTCTGCATCATATACTACTGACCCCTGAAGTCCGCATCACATACTATTGACCCCTGAACTCTGCATCACATACTACTGGCCCCTGAACTCTGCATCACATACTACTGGCCCCTGAACTCTGCCCCACTTTCTACTGACCCCTGAACTCTGCCCCACTTACTACTGACCAACGAACTCTGCATCACATACTACTCACCCCTGAACTCTGCATCACATCCTACTGACCTCTGAACTCTGCATCACTTACTACTGACCTCTGAACTCTGCCCCACTTACTACTGACCTCTGAACTCTGCATCACTTACTACTGACCCCTGAACTCTGCATCACTTCCTACTGACCCCTGAACTCTGCATCACCTACTACTGACCCCTGAACTCGGCCCCACATTCTACTGACCCCCGATTTCTGCCCCACTTACTACTGACCTCTGAACTCTCCGTCACTTACTACTGACCCCTGAACTCTGCCCAACTTACTACTGACCTCCGAAGTCTGCATCACATACTACTGACCCGTGAACTCTGCATCACATACTACTGACCTCTGAACTCTGCATCACTTACTACTGATCCCTGAACTCTGTCCCACTTTCTACTGACCCCTGAACTCTGCCCCACTTACTACTGACCCCCGAACTCTGCATCACATACTACTGACCCCTGAACTCTGCATCACATACTACTGACCTCTACACTCTGCACCACTTACTACTGACCTCTGAACTCTGCCCCACTTACTACTGACCTATGAACATTGCATCACTTACTACTGACCCCCGAACTCTGCATAACATACTACTGACCCCTGAACTCTGCATCACATACTACTGACCTCTACACTCTGCACCACTTACTACTGACCTCTGAACTCTGCCCCACTTACTACTGACCTATGAACATTGCATCACTTACTACTGACCCTTGAACTCTGCATCACATACTACTTACCCCTGAACTCTGCATCACATACTACTGACCTCTGAACTCTGCACCACTTACTACTGACCTCTGAACTCTGCCCCACTTACTACTGACCCCTGAACTCTGCATCACTTACTAGTGACCCCTGAACTCTACTGACCACTGAACTCTGCCCTACTTACTACTGACCTCTGAACTCTGCTTCACCTACTACAGACCCCTGAACTCAGCCCCACTTTCTACTTACCCCCGAACTCTGCATCACATACTACTGACCTCTGAACTCTGCATCACTTACTACTGACCTCTGAACTCTGCCCCAATTACTACTGAACTCTGCATCACTTACTATTGAACCCTGAACTCTGCATCACTTCCTACTGACCCCTGAACTCTGCATCACTTACTACTGACCCCTGAACTCTGCCCCACTTACTACTGACCCCGAACTCTGCATCACATACTACTGACTCCTGAACTCTGCATCACTTACTACTGACCCCTGAACTCTGTATCACATACTACTGACCTCTGAACTCTGCATCACTTACTACTGACCTCTGAGCTCTGCATCACATACCACTTACCCCTGAACTCTGCATCACTTACTACTGACCCCTGAACTTTGCATCACATACTACTGACCCCTAAACTCTGCCCCACTTACTACTGACCCCCAAACTCTGCATCACATACTACTGACCCCTGAACTCTGCATCACATACTACTGACCTCTGAACTCTGCATCACTTACTACTGACCTCTGAACTCTGCCCCACTTACTACTGACCTCTGAACTCTGCCCCACTTACTACTGACCCCTGAACTCTGCATCACATACTACTGACCCCTGAACTCTGCATCACTTACTACTGACCCCTGAACTCTGCATCACATACTAATGACCCCAGAACTCTGCATCACATACTTCTGACCCCTGAACTCTGCATCACATACTACTGACCCCTGAACCCTGCAACACATACTACTGACCCCTGATCTCTGCATCACTTACTACTGACCCCTGAACTCTGCCCCAATTACTACTGGCCCCTGAACTCTGCATCACATACTACTGACTCCTGAACTCTGCATCACATACTACTGACCCCTGATCTCTGCATCACTTACTACTGACCCCTGAACTCTGCCCCAATTTCTACTGACCCCTGAACTCTGCATCACATACTACTGACCCCTGAACTCAGCCCCACCTCCTACTGACCCCTGAACTTGGCCCCATTTACTACTGACCCCTGAACTTGGCCCATTTACTACTGACCCCTGAACTCTGCATCACTTACTACTGACCTCTGAACTCTGCCCCACTTACTACTGACCTCTGAACTCTGCATAACATTCTACTGACTCCTGAACTCTGCATCACTTACTACTGACCTCTGAACTCTGCATCACTTACTACTGACCCCTGAACTTTGCATCACATACTACTGACCCCTGAACTCTGCATCACATACTACTGACCCCTGGACCCTGCATCACATACTACTGACCCCTGATCTCTGCATCACTTTCTACTGACCCCTGAACTCTGCCCCACTTACTACTGACCCCTGAACTCTGCATCACATACTACTGACCCCTGAACTCAGCCCCACTTACTACTGACCCCTGAACTCTGCATCACATACTATTGACCCCTGAACTCAGCTCCACCTCCTACTGACCCCTTAACTTGGCCCCAATTACTACTGACCCCTGAACTCAGCCCCACCTCCTACTGACCCCTGAACTTTGCCCCATTTACTACTGACCCCTGAACTTGGCCCCATTTACTACTGACCCCTGAACTTGGCCCCATTTACTACTGACCATTGAACTTGGCCCCATTTACTACTGACCCGTGAACTCTGCATCACTTACTACTGACCCCTGAGCTCTGCCCCACTTACTACTGACCTCTGAACTCTGCCCCACTTACTACTGACCCCTGATCTCTGCATCACATACTAATGACCCCTGAACTCTGCATCACATACTACTGACCTCTGAACTCTGCATCACTTACTACTGGCCCCTGAACTCTGCATCACATACTACTGACCCCTGAACTCTGCATCACATACTACTGACCTCTTAACTCTGCATCACTTACTACTGACCCCTGAACTCTGCATCCCATACTACTGACCCCTGAACTCTGCATCACCTACTACTGACCTCTGAACTCTGTATCACATACTACTGACCCCTGAACTCTGCATCACATACTACTGACCCCTGAACTCTGCATCACATACTACTGACCTCTGAACTCTGCAACACATACTACTGACCCCTGAACTCAGCCCCACCTCCTACTGACCCCTGAACTTGGCCCCATTCACTACTGACCCCTGAACTTGGCCCCATTTACTACAGACCCCTGAACTTGGCCCCATTTACTACTGAATCCCTGAACTCTGCATCACTTACTACTGACCCCTGAACTCTGCCCCACTTACTACTGACCTCTGAACTCTGCCCCACTTACTACTGACCTCTGAACTCTGCATAACATTCTACTGACCCCTGAACTCTGCATCACTTACTACTGACCCCAGAACTCTGCATCACATACTACTGACCCCTGAACTCAGCCCCACTTACTACTGACCCCTGAACTCTGCATCACATACTATTGACCCCTGAACTCAGCCCCACTTACTACTGACCCCAGAACTCTGCATCACATACTATTGACCCCTGAACTAAGCTCCACCTCCTACTGACCCCTGAACTTGGCCCCAATTACTACTGACCCCTGAACTCAGTCCCACCTCCTACTGACCCCTGAACTTTGCCCCATTTACTACTGACCCCTGAACTTGGCCCCATTTACTGCTGACCCCTGAACTCTGCATCACTTACTATTGACCCCTGAACTCTGCCCCACTTACTACTGATCTCTGAACTCTGCCCCACTTACTACTGACCCCTGAACTCTGCATCACATACTACTGACCCCTGAACTCTGCATCACATACTACTGACCTCTGAACTCTGCATCACTTACTACTGACCCCTGAACTCTGCATCACCTACTAGTGACCTCTGAACTCTGCATCACTTACTACTGACCCCTGAACTCTGCCCCACTTACTACTGACCTCTGAACTCTGCCCCACTTACTACTGACCTCTGAACTCTGCATAACATTCTACTGACCCCTGAACTCTGCATCACTTACTACTGACCTCTGAACTCTGCATCACATACTACTGACCCCTGAACTCAGCCCCACTTACTACTGACCCCTGAACTCTGCATCACATACTATTGACCCCTGAACTCAGCTCCACCTCCTACTGACCCCTTAACTTGGCCCCAATTACTACTGACCCCTGAACTCAGCCCCACCTCCTACTGACCCCTGAACTTTGCCCCATTTACTACTGACCCCTGAACTTGGCCCCATTTACTACTGACCCCTGAACTTGGCCCCATTTACTACTGACCATTGAACTTGGCCCCATTTACTACTGACCCGTGAACTCTGCATCACTTACTACTGACCCCTGAGCTCTGCCCCACTTACTACTGACCTCTGAACTCTGCCCCACTTACTACTGACCCCTGATCTCTGCATCACATACTAATGACCCCTGAACTCTGCATCACATACTACTGACCTCTGAACTCTGCATCACTTACTACTGGCCCCTGAACTCTGCATCACATACTACTGACCCCTGAACTCTGCATCACATACTACTGACCTCTTAACTCTGCATCACTTACTACTGACCCCTGAACTCTGCATCCCATACTACTGACCCCTGAACTCTGCATCACCTACTACTGACCTCTGAACTCTGTATCACATACTACTGACCCCTGAACTCTGCATCACATACTACTGACCCCTGAACTCTGCATCACATACTACTGACCTCTGAACTCTGCAACACATACTACTGACCCCTGAACTCAGCCCCACCTCCTACTGACCCCTGAACTTGGCCCCATTCACTACTGACCCCTGAACTTGGCCCCATTTACTACAGACCCCTGAACTTGGCCCCATTTACTACTGACCCCTGAACTCTGCATCACTTACTACTGACCCCTGAACTCTGCCCCACTTACTACTGACCTCTGAACTCTGCCCCACTTACTACTGACCTCTGAACTCTGCATAACATTCTACTGACCCCTGAACTCTGCATCACTTACTACTGACCCCAGAACTCTGCATCACATACTACTGACCCCTGAACTCAGCCCCACTTACTACTGACCCCTGAACTCTGCATCACATACTATTGACCCCTGAACTCAGCCCCACTTACTACTGACCCCAGAACTCTGCATCACATACTATTGACCCCTGAACTAAGCTCCACCTCCTACTGACCCCTGAACTTGGCCCCAATTACTACTGACCCCTGAACTCAGTCCCACCTCCTACTGACCCCTGAACTTTGCCCCATTTACTACTGACCCCTGAACTTGGCCCCATTTACTGCTGACCCCTGAACTCTGCATCACTTACTATTGACCCCTGAACTCTGCCCCACTTACTACTGATCTCTGAACTCTGCCCCACTTACTACTGACCCCTGAACTCTGCATCACATACTACTGACCCCTGAACTCTGCATCACATACTACTGACCTCTGAACTCTGCATCACTTACTACTGACCCCTGAACTCTGCATCACATACTACTGACCCCTGAACTCTGCATCACATACTACTGACCTCTGAACTCTGCATCACTTACTACTGACCCCTGAACTCTGCATCACATACTACTGACCCCTGAACTCTGCATCACATACTACTGACCACTTAACTCTGCATCACTTACTACTGACCCCTGAACTCTGCCCCACTTACTACTGACCCCTGAATTCTGCATCACATACTACTGACCTCTTAACTCTGCATCACTTACTACTGACCCCTGAACTCTGCATCACCTACTACTGACCTCTGAACTCTGCATCACATACTACTGACCCCTGAACTCTGCATCACCTACTACTGACCTCTGAACTCTGCATCACATACTACTGACCTCTGAACTCTGCATCACATACTACTGAGCCCTGAACTCTGCATCACATACTACTGACCTCTGAACTCTGCAACACATACTACTGACCTCTGAACTCTGCATCACATACTACTGACCCCTGAACTCTGCATCACATACTACTGACCTCTGAACTCTGCAACACTTATTACTGACCCCTGAACTCTGCATCACATACTACTGACCCCTGAACTCTGCATCACATACTACTGACCCCTGAACTCTGCATCACTTACTACTGACCTCTGAACTCTGCATCACATACTACTGACCCCTGAACTCTGCATCGCATACTACTGAACCCATATCCATTACATTGTGACTATCATACCTACACTGAGCCCTGATATGTGCGGTTTGAAATGAATGATTTGTACTGTGTTCTGGGCTGGGCACTTACTCACTGGCGGAGAACATCACGGCCTCTTCTGGCTAGAAGAGAGGACATCTCTCAACATAAAACTCTGTATGATGTTTGGATTATGGTTTGATCGATGGTTCCCATCATTCCACATTAGGAAAGAAGATGGCTGATTTTTGTGGCCTGGTCTGGGAGGGGCTGATGCAAAAAATTCAACAAGATGTTTCTGGTGCAAATAACGATCGCTCTGCCCTAGAAACATCAATGTGCAAACTTACACAGCGATTAGTAAAGAAGTGGAGCTGGTTCTGGCACGTGCGTTTCTTTAAAAATTATACTAAAAAGAAAATGTGTCCCTTGGGGGCTCTTAGGATCCAGATCTTTCCCCTCACAGAGGCATGAGAAAAAAAATGACGAGTCATTCTTCTCAAATGATGGAAATTCTGAGGAATACTTATCTACAGGAACTAAACACTTCAGATGAGCAGATCCGGCTGTCATCGTTACAAAGCAATGCCTTCTATACCTCACCAACATTCCAGGAAAAGTAATCAGCACTACAGGAATATAAAGAAGAACAGAAGATGAACTGAGATGAATAAAAACCAAGAAATGATCCAGGGACTTACTATTGTAGCTCAAAGCCCTGGACAAGATTAGAGATGACACAGCGGCCAGAACCCCTCAAAAAATCAGCCAATAAAACATTGGAAATGGATACACAGACTCCCATAATAATGCATTCTCTATCATCTGGATCTGCACAGCCCAGCAATGAAGTGAATCCCCAAACAACGGGACGCCTTATTAGACGCCAGTTCAAAAGGTGGTGGGTACAAAGAGACGCACAAAAAATCCAAATTACAGAATAGTTCAATTCCCTTCTCTTCACAGATTACTAGCACTACAGCACCAGTACTTCCATCCTTACAACTGTGAGGTACAACAAAAGGAATACTGTGGGCAGGGCAGTTTGAAGGAATTTGGGGGCCCCAAGCAAAATGGACATGGAGGCCTCCCAACCAACCCCCCCACACACGCACGCACGCAAAGCCTACAGGAATCACAGCATAGCGATACAGTTTAAGTTCAAAAACACTTTATATAAATAAAAAAGGTTTACAGTGCAAATACTGCTGTTGCATATAATATGCATAAAATACTACAGGAGGTGGACAGAGGCTGCGGACATACTACAGGAGGGGGACAGAGACTGCAGACATACTACAGGAGGGGGACAGAGGCTGCGGACATACTACAGGAGGGGGACAGAGGCTGCGGACATACTACAGGAAGGGGACAGAGGCTGAGGACATACTACAGGAGGGGGACAGAGGCTGCGGACATACTACAGGAGGTAGACAGAGGCTGCAGACATACTACAGAAGGGGGACAGAGGCTGCTGACATACTACAGTAGGGGGACAGAGGCTGCGGACATACTACAGAAGGGGGACAGAGGCTGCGGACATACTACAGAAGGGGGACAGATGCTGCGGACATGCTACAGGAGGGGGACAGAGGCTGCGGACATACTACAGAAGGGGGACAGAGGCTGCGGACATACTACAGTAGGGGGACAGAGGCTGCCTGCGGACATACTACAGGAGGGGGACAGAGGCTGCGGACATACTACAGGAGGGGGACAGAGACTGCAGACATACTACAGGAGGGGGACAAAGGCTGCGGACATACTACAGGAGGGGGACAGAGGCTGCCTGCTGACATACTACAGGAGGGGGACAGAGACTGCAGACATACTACAGGAGTCGGACAGAGGCTGCGGACATACTACAGGAGGGGGACAGAGGCTGCGAACATACTACAGGAGGGGGACAATGGCTGCGGGCATACTACAGGAGGGGGACAGAGGCTGCGAACATACTACAGGAGGGGGACAGAGGCTGCGGACATACTACAGGAGGGGGACAGAGACTGCAGACATACTACAGGAGGGGGACAGAGGCTGCGGACATACTACAGGAGGGGGACAGAGGCTGCCTGCTGACATACTACAGGAGGGGGACAGAGACTGCAGACATACTACAGGAGGGGGACAGAGGCTGCGGACATACTACAGGAGGGGGACAGAGGCTGCGAACATACTACAGGAGGGGGACAATGGCTGCGGGCATACTACAGTAGGGGGACAGAGGCTGCGGACATACTACAGAAGGGGGACAGAGGCTGCGGACATACTACAGAAGGGGGACAGAGGCTGCGGACATACTACAGAAGGGGGACAGAGGCTGCGGACATACTACAGTAGGGGGACAGAGGCTGCCTGCGGACATACTACAGGAGGGGGGCAGAGGCTGCGGACATACTACAGGAGGGGGACAGAGACTGCAGACATACTACAGGAGGGGGACAGAGGCTGCGGACATACTACAGGAGGGGGACAGAGGCTGCCTGCTGACATACTACAGGAGGGGGACAGAGACTGCAGACATACTACAGGAGGGGGACAGAGGCTGCGGACATACTACAGGAGGGGGACAGAGGCTGCGAACATACTACAGGAGGGGGACAATGGCTGCGGGCATACTACAGGAGGGGGACAGAGGCTGCGAACATACTACAGGAGGGGGACAGAGACTGCAGACATACTACAGGAGGGGGACAGAGGCTGCGGACATACTACAGGAGGGGGACAGAGGCTGCCTGCTGACATACTACAGGAGGGGGACAGAGACTGCAGACATACTACAGGAGTCGGACAGAGGCTGCGGACATACTACAGGAGGGGGACAGAGGCTGCGAACATACTACAGGAGGGGGACAATGGCTGCGGGCATACTACAGGAGGGGGACAGAGGCTGCGAACATACTACAGGAGGGGGACAGAGGCTGCGGACATACTACAGGAGGGGGACAGAGACTGCAGACATACTACAGGAGGGGGACAGAGGCTGCGGACATACTACAGGAGGGGGACAGAGGCTGCCTGCTGACATACTACAGGAGGGGGACAGAGACTGCAGACATACTACAGGAGGGGGACAGAGGCTGCGGACATACTACAGGAGGGGGACAGAGGCTGCGAACATACTACAGGAGGGGGACAATGGCTGCGGGCATACTACAGTAGGGGGACAGAGGCTGCGGACATACTACAGAAGGGGGACAGAGGCTGCGGACATACTACAGAAGGGGGACAGATGCTGCGGACATGCTACAGGAGGGGGACAGAGGCTGCGGACATACTACAGTAGGGGGACAGAGGCTGCCTGCGGACATACTACAGGAGGGGGACAGAGGCTGCGGACATACTACAGGAGGGGGACAGAGACTGCAGACATACTACAGGTCGGGGACAAAGGCTGCGGACATACTACAGGAGGGGGACAGAGGCTGCCTGCTGACATACTACAGGAGGGGGACAGAGACTGCAGACATACTACAGGAGTCGGACAGAGGCTGCGGACATACTACAGGAGGGGGACAGAGGCTGCGAACATACTACAGGAGGGGGACAATGGCTGCGGGCATACTACAGGAGGGGGACAGAGGCTGCGAACATACTACAGGAGGGGGACAGAGGCTGCGGACATACTACAGGAGGGGGACAGAGACTGCAGACATACTACAGGAGGGGGACAGAGGCTGCGGACATACTACAGGAGGGGGACAGAGGCTGCCTGCTGACATACTACAGGAGGGGGACAGAGACTGCAGACATACTACAGGAGGGGGACAGAGGCTGCGGACATACTACAGGAGGGGGACAGAGGCTGCGAACATACTACAGGAGGGGGACAATGGCTGCGGGCATACTACAGTAGGGGGACAGAGGCTGCGGACATACTACAGAAGGGGGACAGAGGCTGCGGACATACTACAGAAGGGGGACAGATGCTGCGGACATGCTACAGGAGGGGGACAGAGGCTGCGGACATACTACAGAAGGGGGACAGAGGCTGCGGACATACTACAGTAGGGGGACAGAGGCTGCCTGCGGACATACTACAGGAGGGGGACAGAAGCTGCGGACATACTACAGGAGGGGGACAGAGACTGCAGACATACTACAGGAGGGGGACAGAGGCTGCGGACATACTACAGGAGGGGGACAGAGGCTGCCTGCTGACATACTACAGGAGGGGGACAGAGACTGCAGACATACTACAGGAGGGGGACAGAGGCTGCGGACATACTACAGGAGGGGGACAGAGGCTGCGAACATACTACAGGAGGGGGACAATGGCTGCGGGCATACTACAGGAGGGGGACAGAGGCTGCGAACATACTACAGGAGGGGGACAGAGACTGCAGACATACTACAGGAGGGGGACAGAGGCTGCGGACATACTACAGGAGGGGGACAGAGGCTGCCTGCTGACATACTACAGGAGGGGGACAGAGACTGCAGACATACTACAGGAGTCGGACAGAGGCTGCGGACATACTACAGGAGGGGGACAGAGGCTGCGAACATACTACAGGAGGGGGACAATGGCTGCGGGCATACTACAGGAGGGGGACAGAGGCTGCGAACATACTACAGGAGGGGGACAGAGGCTGCGGACATACTACAGGAGGGGGACAGAGACTGCAGACATACTACAGGAGGGGGACAGAGGCTGCGGACATACTACAGGAGGGGGACAGAGGCTGCCTGCTGACATACTACAGGAGGGGGACAGAGACTGCAGACATACTACAGGAGGGGGACAGAGGCTGCGGACATACTACAGGAGGGGGACAGAGGCTGCGAACATACTACAGGAGGGGGACAATGGCTGCGGGCATACTACAGTAGGGGGACAGAGGCTGCGGACATACTACAGAAGGGGGACAGAGGCTGCGGACATACTACAGAAGGGGGACAGATGCTGCGGACATGCTACAGGAGGGGGACAGAGGCTGCGGACATACTACAGAAGGGGGACAGAGGCTGCGGACATACTACAGTAGGGGGACAGAGGCTGCCTGCGGACATACTACAAGAGGGGGACAGAGGCTGCGGACATACTACAGGAGGGGGACAGAGACTGCAGACATACTACAGGAGGGGGACAGAGGCTGCGGACATACTACAGGAGGGGGACAGAGGCTGCCTGCTGACATACTACAGGAGGGGGACAGAGACTGCAGACATACTACAGGAGGGGGACAGAGGCTACGGACATACTACAGGAGGGGGACAGAGGCTGCGAACATACTACAGGAGGGGGACAATGGCTGCGGGCATACTACAGGAGGGGGACAGAGGCTGCGAACATACTACAGGAGGGGGACAGAGGCTGCGGACATACTACAGGAGGGAGACAGAGGCTGCGGACATACTACAGGAGGGGGACAGGGGCTGCGGACATACTACAGGAGGGGGACAGAGGCTGCGGATATACTACAGGAGGGGGACAGAGGCTGCGGACATACTACAGGAGGGGGATAGAGGCTGCGGACATACTACAGGAGGGGGACAGAGGCTGCGGACATACTACAGGAGGGGGACAGAGGCTGCGGACATACTACAGGAGGGGGACAGAGGCTGCGGACATACTACAGGAGGGGGACAGAGGCTGCGGACATACTACAGGAGGGGGACAGAGGCTGCGGACATACTACAGGAGGGGGACAGAGACTGCAGACATACTACAGGAGGGGGACAGAGGCTGAGGACATACTACAGGAGGGGGACAGAGGCTGCGGACATACTACAGCAGGGGGACAGAGGCTGCGGACATACTACAGGAGGTAGACAGAGGCTGCAGACATACTACAGAAGGGGGACAGAGGCTGCGGACATACTACAGTAGGGGGACAGAGGCTGCGGACATACTACAGAAGGGGGACAGAGGCTACAGACATACTACAGAAGGGGGACAGATGCTGCGGACATGCTACAGGAGGGGGACAGAGGCTGCGGACATACTACAGGAGGGGGACAGAGGCTGCGGACATACTACAGGAGGGGGACAGAGGCTGCCTGCGGACATACTACAGGAGGGGGACAGAGGCTGCGGACATACTACAGGAGGGGGACAGAGGCTGCGGACATACTACAGGAGGGGGACAGAGGCTGCGGACATACTACAGGAGGGGGACAGAGGCTGCGGACATACTACAGGAGGGGGACAGAGGCTGCGGACAAACTACAGGAGGGGGACAGAGGCTGCGGACATACTGCAGGAAAGGGACATAGGCTGCGGACATACTACAGGAGGGGGACAGAGACTGCAGGGTGCGGACATACTATAGGAGGGGGACAGAGGCTGTGGGCATGATAATGTCCTCCTCATCCCCTCACAGTAGCCTTCTCCTCTGTCCACCATCTTATTACAGTCTCCCCACAGTGTGTACTGCTCCTGTGCTGCTTCCCTTTCACCTCTCCACAGTCCACAGGGCAGCACATCAGTGTCCTTCACTGTCCCCCTGCATGCCATATCTTCACCCCCCTCCCCCCAGTAATGCCATGTCATCCTCTGTCGCCTGTCCCCAGACCCAGTAGTGTCAGCTGCTGTTCCCAGCAATGTCATCCTCTGCTCCAGTGTCACACTCTTCTCCTCACTAACCCCCAACGACTCCTCCGCCTACGGTGAGTGCACAAAACGCGGCTGCCGTGTCTTAGCCAGGAACAAGTGTACCCTGGAATCTATTCAAAAATGGTGCCGGGCGGCGCCATTAAGTTACTGCACATGTGCCGCCAGGCCGAGCGAGTACGAGCTTTCCCGAGCCCGGCTGGCTTCGGAACGGGGCATGCGCAGTTACATGGTCAGCTGGCGGCCACCTTTTTTACGGGCACCGCTGCCTGTAACGGACATTTACGGGCGGGTAGTTGTCAACACTGACTGTGGGGGCCTGACTGTGGGGCTCCCTTAGATACGCCACTGGTGCAAACAATGGACCTGACCACCAGGGACTTCATTGCTCCCCTGCTAATGTTCCTCCTGTCAGATAGGGCAGACCCCAGGCAGTAGGATGGATTGGTAAAGGATAGAAGGGGTGAGGATTGCCTCTCACCTCAGTGGAATGTACTCTGTGGGCTTCTGCCACAAGGCCCCCCCCGACATATAAAGACATTGTGCCCAGGGCTCTCCCACACTCGTGACCCTGAACTGGAGATCATAACATAACACCAAAGTCACCTCAGTCATATTTCCATTTGCTCAGCAACTGAGTTTGTATTCTGCTTGTACAGTAGACATAATAAGCCCAAGCCTCCTCAGACCACCATTCAGAGAAATGTGCACCATTACAGGCCTCCTCAGTCCACTATGCAGAGCAATGTGCAGCATTACAGGCCTTATCACACCACCATCCAGAGCAATGTGCAGTATTACAGACCTCCTCAGACCACCATCCAGAGCAATGTGCAGCATTACAGACCTCCTCTAACCATCATACAGAGCACCGTGCACCATTACAGACCTCCTCAGTATACCAAGCAGAGCAATGTGCAGCATTACAGGCCTCCTCACACCACCATCCAGAGCACCGTGCACCATTACAGACCTCCTCAGACCACCATTCAGAGCAATGTGCAGCATTACAGACCTCAGACCACCATCCAGAGCACCGTGCACCATTACAGACCTCCTCAGACCACCATCCAGAGCAATGTGCAGTATTACAGACCTCCTCAGACACCATCCAGAGCAATGTGTACCATTACAGGCCTCCTCAGATCACCATCCAGAGCAATGTGCACCATTACAGACCTCCTCAGACCACCATCCAGAGCAATGTGTGGCATTACAGGCCTCCTCAGACCACCATCCAGAGCACTGTGCACCATTACAGACCTCCTCAGACCACCATCCAGAGCAATGTGCAGCATTACAGACCTCCTCAGACCACCATCCAGAGCAAGTGCAGCATTACAGACCTCCTCAGACCACCATCCAGAGCACCGTGCACCATTACAGACCTCCTCAGACCACCATCCAGAGCACCGTGCACCATTACAGACCTCCTCAGACCACCATCCAGAGCAATGTGCATCATTACAGACCTCCTCAGACCACCATCCAGAGCACTATGCAGCATTACAGACCTCCTCATACGACCATCCAGAGCACCGTGCACCATTACAGACCTCCTCAGACCACCATCCAGAGCACTGTGCACCATTACAGACCTCCTCAGACCACCATCCAGAGCAATGTGCAGCATTACAAACCTCCTCAGACCACCATCCAGAGCACCGTGCACCATTACAGACCTCCTCAGACCACAATCCAGAGCAATGTGCAGCATTACAGACCTCCTCAGACCACCATCCAGAGCACCGTGCACCATTACAGACCTCCTCAGACCACCATCCAGAGCACTATGCAGCATTACAAGCCTCCTCAGACCACCATCCAGAGCAATGTGCAGCATTACAGGCCTGCTCAGATCACATTCAGAGAAATGTGCAGCATTACAGGCCTCCTCAGACCACCATCCAGAGCACTGTGCACCACTAAAGGCCTCCTCAGATCACCATCCAGAGCACCGTGCACCATTACAGGCCTCCTCAGTCCACCATCCAGAGCAATGTGCAGCATTACAGACCTCCTCAGACCACCATCCACAGCAATGTGTACCATTACAGGCCTCCTCAGACCAACATCCAGAGCACTATGCAGACCACCATCCAGAGCAATGTACAGCATTACAGGCCTCCTCAGATCACCATCCAGAGCACTGTGCACCATTAAAGACCTCCTCAGTCCACCATGCAGAGCAATGTGCAGCATTACAGACCTCCTCACACCACCATCCAGAGCAATGTGCAGCATTACAGGCCTCCTAAGACCACCATCCAGAGCACTGTGCACCATTACAGGCCTCCTCACACCACCATCCAGAGCAATGTGCAGCATTACAGACCTCTTCAGACCATCATCCAGAGCACCGTGCACCATTACAGACCTCCTCAGTCCACCATGCAGAGGAATGTGCCGCATTACAGGCCTCCTCACATCAACATCCAGAGCAATGTGCAGCATTACAGACTTCCTCAGACCACCATCCAGAGCAATGTGCAGCATTACAGGCCTCCTCACACCACCATCCAGAGCAATGTACACCATTACAGACCTCCTCAGTCCACCATGCAGAGCAATGTGCAGCATTACAGACCTCCTCACACCACCATCCAGAGCAATGTGCAGCATTACAGGCCTCCTAAGACCACCATCCAGAGCACTGTGCACCATTACAAACCTCCTCAGATCACCATCCAGAGCAATGTGCACCATTACAAGCCTCCTCAAACCCCCATCCAGAGCAATGTGCACCATTGCAGACCTCCTCAGAACACCATCCAGAGCAATGTGCACCATTGCAGGCCTCCTCAGATCACCATCCAGAGCAATGTACACCATTACTAACCTCCTCAGACCACCATCCCGAGCACTGTGCACCATTAAAGACCTCCTCAGACCACTATCCAGAGCAATGTGCAGCATTACAGGCCCCCTCAGACCACCATCCAGAGCAATGTTTACCATTACAGACCTCCTCAGACCACCATTCAGAGCAATGTTCAGCATTACAGGCCTCCTCAGATCACCATCCAGAGCACCGTGCACCATTACAGGCCTCCTCAGTCCACCATCCAGAGCAATGTGCAGCATTACAGAACTCCTCAGACCACCATCCAGAGCACTATGCACCATTACAGATCTCCTCAGATCACCATCCAGAGCACCGTGCACCATTACAGACCTCCTCAGACCACCATCCAGAGCAATGTACACCATTACAGACCTCCTCAGTCCACCATGCAGAGCAATGTGCAGCATTACAGGCCTCCTCACACCACCATCCAGAGCAATGTGCAGCATTACAGGCCTCCTAAGACCACCATCCAGAGCACTGTGCACCATTACAGACCTCCTAAGACCACCATCCAGAGTAATGTGCAGCATTACAGACCTCCTCAGACCACCATCCAGAGCACCTTGCACCATTACAGACCTCCTAATACCACCATCCAGAGCAATGTGCACCATTACAAACCTCCTCAGATCACCATCCAGAGCAATGTGCACCATTACAAGCCTCCTCAAACCCCCATCCAGAGCAATGTGCACCATTGCAGACCTCATCAGACCACCATCCAGAGCAATGTGCACCATTGCAGGCCTCCTCAGATCACCATCCAGAGCAATGTACACCATTACTAACCTCCTCAGACCACCATCCAGAGCACTGTGCACCATTAAAGACCTCCTCAGACCACTATCCAGAGCAATGTGCAGCATTACAGGCCTCCTCAGACCACCATCCAGAGCACTATGAAGCATTACAGACCTCCTCAGACCACCATCCAGAGCACTATGCACCATTACAGACCTCCTCAGATCACCATCCAGAGCACCCTGCACCATTACAGACCTCCTCAGACCACCATCCAGAGAAATGTGCAGCATTACAGACCTCTTCAGACCACCATCCAGAACACCGTGCACCATTACAGGCTTCCTCAGACCACCATCCAGAGCAATGTGCAGTATTACAGGCCTCCTCAGACCACCGTTAATAGCAATGTGTACCATTACAGGCCTCCTCAGACCACCATCCAGAGCACTATGCAGCATTACAGAACTCCTCAGACCACCATCCAGAGCACCGTGCACCATTACAGACCTCCCCAGACAACAATCCAGAGCAATGTGCAGCATTACAGACCTCCTCAGACCACCATCCAGAGCACCTTGCACCATTACAGACCTCCTAAGACCACCATCCAGAGCAATGTGCACCATTACAAACCTCCTCAGATCACCATCCAGAGCAATGTGCACCATTGCAGGCCTCCTCAGATCACCATCCAGAGCAATGTACACCATTACTAACCTCATCAGACCACCATCCAGAGCAATGTGCACCATTGCAGGCCTCCTCAGATCACCATCCAGAGCAATGTACACCATTACTAACCTCATCAGACCACCATCCAGAGCACTGTGCACCATTAAAGACCTCCTCAGACCACTATCCAGAGCAATGTGCAGCATTACAGACCTCCTCAGACCACCATCCAGAGCAATGTGCAGCATTACAGGCCTCCTCAGACCACCATCCAGAGCAATGTTTACCATTACAGACCTCCTCAGACCACCATTCAGAGTAATGTGCAGCATTACAGACCTCTTCAGACCACCATCCAGAGAAATATGTACCATTACAGACCTCCTCAGACCATCCAGAGCAATGTGCACCATTACAGGCCTCCTCAGATCACCATCCAGAGCAAGGTACACCATTACAGGTCTCCTCAGATCACCATCCAGAGCACCGTGCACCATTACAGGCCTCCTCAGTCCACCATCCAGAGCAAAGTGCAGCATTACAGACCTCCTCAGAACACCATCCAGAGCAATGTGCACCATTACAGACCTCCTCAGACCACCATCCAGAGCACTATGCACCATTACATACCTCCTCAGATCACCATCCAGAGCACCGTGCACCATTACAGACCTCTTCAGACCACCATCCAGAGCACCGTGCACCATTACAGACCTCCCCAGACAACAATCCAGAGCAATGTGCAGCATTACAGACCTCCTTAGACCACCATCCAGAGCACCTTGCACCATTACAGACCTCCTAAGACCACCATCCAGAGCAATGTGCACCATTACAAACCTCCTCAGATCACCATCCAGAGCAATGTGCACCATTGCAGGCCTCCTCAGATCACCATCCAGAGCAATGTACACCATTACTAACCTCATCAGACCACCATCCAGAGCAATGTGCACCATTGCAGGCCTCCTCAGATCACCATCCAGAGCAATGTACACCATTACTAACCTCATCAGACCACCATCCAGAGCACTGTGCACCATTAAAGACCTCCTCAGACCACTATCCAGAGCAATGTGCAGCATTACAGACCTCCTCAGACCACCATCCAGAGCAATGTGCAGCATTACAGGCCTCCTCAGACCACCATCCAGAGCAATGTTTACCATTACAGACCTCCTCAGACCACCATTCAGAGTAATGTGCAGCATTACAGACCTCTTCAGACCACCATCCAGAGAAATATGTACCATTACAGACCTCCTCAGACCATCCAGAGCAATGTGCACCATTACAGGCCTCCTCAGATCACCATCCAGAGCAAGGTACACCATTACAGGTCTCCTCAGATCACCATCCAGAGCACCGTGCACCATTACAGGCCTCCTCAGTCCACCATCCAGAGCAAAGTGCAGCATTACAGACCTCCTCAGAACACCATCCAGAGCAATGTGCACCATTACAGACCTCCTCAGACCACCATCCAGAGCACTATGCACCATTACAGACCTCCTCAGATCACCATCCAGAGCACCGTGCACCATTACAGGCTTCCTCAGACCACCATCCAGAGCAATGTTCAGTATTACAGGCCTCATCAGACCACCATCCAGTGCACTGTGCAGCATTACAGACCTCCTCAGACAACCATCCAGAGCAATGTGCAGCATTACAGACCTCCTTAGACCACCATCCAGAGCAATGTGCAGCAATAAAGACCTCCTCAGACTATCATCCAGAGCACCGTGCACCATTACAGGCTTCCTCAGACCACCATCCAGAGCAATGTGCAGTATTACAGGCCTCATCAGACCACCATCCTGTGCACTGTGCAGCATTACAGACATCCTCAGACCACCATCCAGAGCAATGTGCAGCAATAAAGACCTCCTCAGACTATCATCCAGGGCACCGTGCACCATTACAGGCCTCCTCAGACCACCATCCAGAGCAATGTGCAGCATTACAGGCCTCCTCAGACCACCATCCAGAGCACTGTGCACCACTAAAGGCCTCCTCAGATCACCATCCAGAGCACCGTGCACCATTACAGGCCTCCTCAGTCCACCATCCAGAGCAATGTGCAGCATTACAGACCTCCTCAGACCACCATCCACAGCAATGTGTACCATTACAGGCCTCCTCAGACCAACATCCAGAGCACTATGCAGACCACCATCCAGAGCAATGTACAGCATTACAGGCCTCCTCAGATCACCATCCAGAGCACTGTGCACCATTAAAGACCTCCTCAGTCCACCATGCAGAGCAATGTGCAGCATTACAGACCTCCTCACACCACCATCCAGAGCAATGTGCAGCATTACAGGCCTCCTAAGACCACCATCCAGAGCACTGTGCACCATTACAGGCCTCCTCACACCACCATCCAGAGCAATGTGCAGCATTACAGACCTCTTCAGACCATCATCCAGAGCACCGTGCACCATTACAGACCTCCTCAGTCCACCATGCAGAGGAATGTGCCGCATTACAGGCCTCCTCACATCAACATCCAGAGCAATGTGCAGCATTACAGACTTCCTCAGACCACCATCCAGAGCAATGTGCAGCATTACAGGCCTCCTCACACCACCATCCAGAGCAATGTACACCATTACAGACCTCCTCAGTCCACCATGCAGAGCAATGTGCAGCATTACAGACCTCCTCACACCACCATCCAGAGCAATGTGCAGCATTACAGGCCTCCTAAGACCACCATCCAGAGCACTGTGCACCATTACAAACCTCCTCAGATCACCATCCAGAGCAATGTGCACCATTACAAGCCTCCTCAAACCCCCATCCAGAGCAATGTGCACCATTGCAGACCTCCTCAGAACACCATCCAGAGCAATGTGCACCATTGCAGGCCTCCTCAGATCACCATCCAGAGCAATGTACACCATTACTAACCTCCTCAGACCACCATCCCGAGCACTGTGCACCATTAAAGACCTCCTCAGACCACTATCCAGAGCAATGTGCAGCATTACAGGCCCCCTCAGACCACCATCCAGAGCAATGTTTACCATTACAGACCTCCTCAGACCACCATTCAGAGCAATGTTCAGCATTACAGGCCTCCTCAGATCACCATCCAGAGCACCGTGCACCATTACAGGCCTCCTCAGTCCACCATCCAGAGCAATGTGCAGCATTACAGAACTCCTCAGACCACCATCCAGAGCACTATGCACCATTACAGATCTCCTCAGATCACCATCCAGAGCACCGTGCACCATTACAGACCTCCTCAGACCACCATCCAGAGCAATGTACACCATTACAGACCTCCTCAGTCCACCATGCAGAGCAATGTGCAGCATTACAGGCCTCCTCACACCACCATCCAGAGCAATGTGCAGCATTACAGGCCTCCTAAGACCACCATCCAGAGCACTGTGCACCATTACAGACCTCCTAAGACCACCATCCAGAGTAATGTGCAGCATTACAGACCTCCTCAGACCACCATCCAGAGCACCTTGCACCATTACAGACCTCCTAATACCACCATCCAGAGCAATGTGCACCATTACAAACCTCCTCAGATCACCATCCAGAGCAATGTGCACCATTACAAGCCTCCTCAAACCCCCATCCAGAGCAATGTGCACCATTGCAGACCTCATCAGACCACCATCCAGAGCAATGTGCACCATTGCAGGCCTCCTCAGATCACCATCCAGAGCAATGTACACCATTACTAACCTCCTCAGACCACCATCCAGAGCACTGTGCACCATTAAAGACCTCCTCAGACCACTATCCAGAGCAATGTGCAGCATTACAGGCCTCCTCAGACCACCATCCAGAGCACTATGCAGCATTACAGACCTCCTCAGACCACCATCCAGAGCACTATGCACCATTACAGACCTCCTCAGATCACGATCCAGAGCACCGTGCACCATTATAGGCCTCCTCAGTCCACCATCCAGAGCAATGTGCAGCATTACAGACCTCCTCAGACCACCATCCAGAGCAATGTGCAGAATTACAGACCTTCTCAGACCACCATCCAGAGCACTATGAAGCATTACAGACCTCCTCAGACCACCATCCAGAGCACTATGCACCATTACAGACCTCCTCAGATCACCATCCAGAGCACCCTGCACCATTACAGACCTCCTCAGACCACCATCCAGAGAAATGTGCAGCATTACAGACCTCTTCAGACCACCATCCAGAACACCGTGCACCATTACAGGCTTCCTCAGACCACCATCCAGAGCAATGTGCAGTATTACAGGCCTCCTCAGACCACCGTTAATAGCAATGTGTACCATTACAGGCCTCCTCAGACCACCATCCAGAGCACTATGCAGCATTACAGAACTCCTCAGACCACCATCCAGAGCACCGTGCACCATTACAGACCTCCCCAGACAACAATCCAGAGCAATGTGCAGCATTACAGACCTCCTCAGACCACCATCCAGAGCACCTTGCACCATTACAGACCTCCTAAGACCACCATCCAGAGCAATGTGCACCATTACAAACCTCCTCAGATCACCATCCAGAGCAATGTGCACCATTGCAGGCCTCCTCAGATCACCATCCAGAGCAATGTACACCATTACTAACCTCATCAGACCACCATCCAGAGCAATGTGCACCATTGCAGTTCTCCTCAGATCACCATCCAGAGCAATGTACACCATTACTAACCTCATCAGACCACCATCCAGAGCACTGTGCACCATTAAAGACCTCCTCAGACCACTATCCAGAGCAATGTGCAGCATTACAGACCTCCTCAGACCACCATCCAGAGCAATGTGCAGCATTACAGGCCTCCTCAGACCACCATCCAGAGCAATGTTTACCATTACAGACCTCCTCAGACCACCATTCAGAGTAATGTGCAGCATTACAGACCTCTTCAGACCACCATCCAGAGAAATATGTACCATTACAGACCTCCTCAGACCATCCAGAGCAATGTGCACCATTACAGGCCTCCTCAGATCACCATCCAGAGCAAGGTACACCATTACAGGTCTCCTCAGATCACCATCCAGAGCACCGTGCACCATTACAGGCCTCCTCAGTCCACCATCCAGAGCAAAGTGCAGCATTACAGACCTCCTCAGAACACCATCCAGAGCAATGTGCACCATTACAGACCTCCTCAGACCACCATCCAGAGCACTATGCACCATTACATACCTCCTCAGATCACCATCCAGAGCACCGTGCACCATTACAGACCTCTTCAGACCACCATCCAGAGCACCGTGCACCATTACAGACCTCCCCAGACAACAATCCAGAGCAATGTGCAGCATTACAGACCTCCTTAGACCACCATCCAGAGCACCTTGCACCATTACAGACCTCCTAAGACCACCATCCAGAGCAATGTGCACCATTACAAACCTCCTCAGATCACCATCCAGAGCAATGTGCACCATTGCAGGCCTCCTCAGATCACCATCCAGAGCAATGTACACCATTACTAACCTCATCAGACCACCATCCAGAGCAATGTGCACCATTGCAGGCCTCCTCAGATCACCATCCAGAGCAATGTACACCATTACTAACCTCATCAGACCACCATCCAGAGCACTGTGCACCATTAAAGACCTCCTCAGACCACTATCCAGAGCAATGTTTACCATTACAGACCTCCTCAGACCACCATTCAGAGTAATGTGCAGCATTACAGACCTCTTCAGACCACCATCCAGAGAAATATGTACCATTACAGACCTCCTCAGACCATCCAGAGCAATGTGCACCATTACAGGCCTCCTCAGATCACCATCCAGAGCAAGGTACACCATTACAGGTCTCCTCAGATCACCATCCAGAGCACCGTGCACCATTACAGGCCTCCTCAGTCCACCATCCAGAGCAAAGTGCAGCATTACAGACCTCCTCAGAACACCATCCAGAGCAATGTGCACCATTACAGACCTCCTCAGACCACCATCCAGAGCACTATGCACCATTACAGACCTCCTCAGATCACCATCCAGAGCACCGTGCACCATTACAGGCTTCCTCAGACCACCATCCAGAGCAATGTTCAGTATTACAGGCCTCATCAGACCACCATCCAGTGCACTGTGCAGCATTACAGACCTCCTCAGACAACCATCCAGAGCAATGTGCAGCATTACAGACCTCCTTAGACCACCATCCAGAGCAATGTGCAGCAATAAAGACCTCCTCAGACTATCATCCAGAGCACCGTGCACCATTACAGGCTTCCTCAGACCACCATCCAGAGCAATGTGCAGTATTACAGGCCTCATCAGACCACCATCCTGTGCACTGTGCAGCATTACAGACATCCTCAGACCACCATCCAGAGCAATGTGCAGCAATAAAGACCTCCTCAGACTATCATCCAGGGCACCGTGCACCATTACAGGCTTCCTCAGACCACCATCCAGAGCAATGTGCAGTATTACAGGCCTCCTCAGACCACCGTTAATAGCAATGTGTACCATTACAGGCCTCCTCAGACCACCATCCAGAGCACTATGCAGCATTACAGACCTCCTCAGACCACCATTTAGAGCACCGTGCACCATTACAGACCTCCATAAACAACAATCCAGAGCAATGTGCAGCATTACAGACCTCCTCAGACCACCATCCAGAGCACCTTGCACCATTACAGACCTCCTAAGACCACCATCCAGAGCAATGTGCACCATTACAGACCTCCTCAGACCACCATCCAGAGCAATGTGCACCATTGCAGGCCTCCTCAGATCACCATCCAGAGCAATGTACACCATTACTAACCTCATCAGACCACCATCCAGAGCAATGTGCACCATTGCAGGCCTCCTCAGATCACCATCCAGAGCAATGTACACCATTACTAACCTCATCAGACCACCATGCAGAGCACTGTGCACCATTAAAGACCTCCTCAGACCACTATCCAGAGCAATGTGCAGCATTACAGACCTCCTCAGACCACCATCCAGAGCAATGTGCAGCATTACAGGCCTCCTCAGACCACCATCCAGAGCAATGTTTACCATTACAGACCTCCTCAGACCACCATTCAGAGCAATGTGCAGCATTACAGACCTCCTCAGACCACCGTTAATAGCAATGTGTACCATTACAGGCCTCCTCAGACCACCATCCAGAGCACTATGCAGCATTACAGACCTCCTCAGACCACCATCCAGAGCACCGTGCACCATTACAGACCTCCTCAGACCACCATCCAGAGCAATGTGCAGCATTACAGACCTCTTCAGACCACCATCCAGAGCAATGTGCAGCATTACAGACCTCCTCAGATCACCATCCAGAGCACTATGCAGCATTAAAGACCTCCTCAGACCACCATCCAGAGCACCATGCACCATTACAGACCTCATCAGATCACCATCCTAAGCACCGTGCACCATTACAGACCTCCTCAGACCACCATTCAGAGCAATGTGCAGCATTACAGACCTCTTCAGACCACCATCCAGAGCACCGTGCACCATTACAGGCTTCCTCAGACCACCATCCAGAGCACTGTGCAGCATTACAGACCTCCTCAGACAACCATCCAGTGCAATATGCAGCATTACAGACATCCTCAGACCACCATCCAGAGCAATGTGCAGCAATAAAGACCTCCTCAGACTATCATCCAGAGCACCATGCACCATTACAGACCTCCTCACACCACCATCCAGAGCACAATGCACATTACAGACTTCCTCAGGCCACCATCCAGAGCAATGTGCAGCATTACAGACCTCCTCAGATCACCATCCAGAGCACTATGCAGCATTAAAGACCTCCTCAGACCACCATCCAGAGCACCATGCACCATTACAGACCTCATCAGATCACCATCCTAAGCACCGTGCACCATTACAGACCTCCTCAGACCACCATTCAGAGCAATGTGCAGCATTACAGACCTCTTCAGACCACCATCCAGAGCACCGTGCACCATTACAGGCTTCCTCAGACCACCATCCAGAGCAATGCGCAGTATTACAGACCTCATCAGACCACCATCCAGAGCAATGTGCAGCATTACAGACCTCCTCAGAACACCATCCAGTGCAATATGCAGCATTACAGACATCCTCAGACCACCATCCAGAGCAATGTGCAGCAATAAAGACCTCCTCAGACTATCATCCAGAGCACCGTGCACCATTACAGACCTCCTCACACCACCATCCAGAGCACAATGCAGCATTACAGACTTCCTCAGGCCACCATCCAGAGCAATGTGCAGCATTACAGACCTCCTCACACCACCATCCAGAGCAATGTGCAGCATTACAGACCTCCTCAGACCATCATTCAGAGCACCGTGCACCATTACAGACCTCCTCAGTCCACCACTCAGAGGAATGTGCCGCATTACAGGCCTCCTCACACCAACATCCAGAGCAATGTGCAGCATTACAGACTTCCTCAGACCACCATTCAGAGCACTATGCAGCATTACAGACCTCCTCAGACCACCATCCAGAGCACCGTGCACCATTACAGACCTCCTCAGACCACCATCCAGAACAATGTGCACCATTACAGACCTTCTCAGACCACCGTCCAGAGCAATGTGCAGCATTACCGACCTCCTCAGACCACCATCCAGAGCACTATGCAGCATTACAAACCTCCTCAGACCACCATCCAGAGCACTGTACACCATTACAGACCTCCTCAGACCACAATCCAGAGCAATGTGCAGCATTACAGACCTCCTCAGACCACCATCCAGAGCACCGTGCACCATTACAGACCTCCTCAGACCACCATCCAGAGCAATGTGCAGCATTACAGACCTCCTCAGACCACCATCCAGAGCACTATGCAACATTACAGACCTACTCAGACCACCATCCAGAGCACCGTGCACCATTACAGACCTCCTTAGACCACCATCCAGAGCACTTTGCACCATTACAGACCTCCTCAGACCACCATCCAGAGCAATGTGCAGCATTACAGATCTCCTCAGACCACCATCCAGAGCACTATGCAGCATCACAAACCTCCTCAGACCACCATCCAGAGCACCGTGCACCATTACAGACCTCCTCAGACCACCATCCAGAGCAATGTGCAGCATTACAGACCTCCTCAGACCACCATCCAGAGCACTGTGCACCATTACAGACCTTCTCAGACCACCATCCAGAGCAATGTGCAGCATTACAGACCTCTTCAGACCACCATCCAGAGCACCGTGCACCATTACAGGCTTCCTCAGACCACCATCCAGAGCAATGTGCAGTATTACAGACCTCATCAGACCACCATCCAGAGCACTGTGCAGCATTACAGACCTCCTCAGACAACCATCCAGTGCAATATGCAGCATTACAGACATCCTCAGACCACCATCCAGAGCAATGTGCAGCAATAAAGACCTCCTCAGACTATCATCCAGAGCACCGTGCACCATTACAGACCTCCTCACACCACCATCCAGAGCACAATGCAGCATTACAGACTTCTTCAGGCCACCATCCAGAGCAATGTGCAGCATTACAGACCTCCTCAGATCACCATCCAGAGCACTATGCAGCATCACAAACCTCCTCAGACCACCATCCAGAGCACCGTGCACCATTACAGACCTCCTCAGACCACCATCCAGAGCAATGTGCAGCATTACAGACCTCCTCAGACCACCATCCAAAGCACTGTGCACCATTACAGACCTTCTCAGACCACCATCCAGAGCAATGTGCAGCATTACAGACCTCTCCAGACCACCATCCAGAGCACCGTGCACCATTACAGGCTTCCTCAGACCACCATCCAGAGCAATGTGCAGTATTACAGACCTCATCAGACCACCATCCAGAGCACTGTGCAGCATTACAGACCTCCTCAGACAACCATCCAGTGCAATATGCAGCATTACAGACATCCTCAGACCACCATCCAGAGCAATGTGCAGCAATAAAGACCTCCTCAGACTATCATCCAGAGCACCGTGCACCATTACAGACCTCCTCACACCACTATCCAGAGCACAATGCAGCATTACAGACTTCCTCAGGCCACCATCCAGAGCAATGTGCAGCATTACAGACCTCCTCAGATCACCATCCAGAGCACTATGCAGCATTAAAGACCTCCTCAGACCACCATCCAGAGCACCATGCACCATTACAGACCTCATCAGATCACCATCCTAAGCACCGTGCACCATTACAGACCTCCTCAGACCACCATTCAGAGCAATGTGCAGCATTACAGACCTCTTCAGACCACCATCCAGAGCAGCGTGCACCATTACAGGCTTCCTCAGACCACCATCCAGAGCACTGTGCAGCATTACAGACCTCCTCAGACAACCATCCAGTGCAATATGCAGCATTACAGACATCCTCAGACCACCATCCAGAGCAATGTGCAGCAATAAAGACCTCCTCAGACTATCATCCAGAGCACCATGCACCATTACAGACCTCCTCACACCACCATCCAGAGCACAATGCAGCATTACAGACTTCCTCAGGCCACCATCCAGAGCAATGTGCAGCATTACAGACCTCCTCAGATCACCATCCAGAGCACTATGCAGCATTAAAGACCTCCTCAGACCACCATCCAGAGCACCATGCACCATTACAGACCTCATCAGATCACCATCCTAAGCACCGTGCACCATTACAGACCTCCTCAGACCACCATTCAGAGCAATGTGCAGCATTACAGACCTCTTCAGACCACCATCCAGAGCACCGTGCACCATTACAGGCTTCCTCAGACCACCATCCAGAGCACTGTGCAGCATTACAGACCTCCTCAGACAACCATCCAGTGCAATATGCAGCATTACAGACATCCTCAGACCACCATCCAGAGCAATGTGCAGCAATAAAGACCTCCTCAGACTATCATCCAGAGCACCATGCACCATTACAGACCTCCTCACACCACCATCCAGAGCACAATGCAGCATTACAGACTTCCTCAGGCCACCATCCAGAGCAATGTGCAGCATTACAGACCTCCTCAGATCACCATCCAGAGCACTATGCAGCATTAAAGACCTCCTCAGACCACCATCCAGAGCACCATGCACCATTACAGACCTCATCAGATCACCATCCTAAGCACCGTGCACCATTACAGACCTCCTCAGACCACCATTCAGAGCAATGTGCAGCATTACAGACCTCTTCAGACCACCATCCAGAGCACCGTGCACCATTACAGGCTTCCTCAGACCACCATCCAGAGCAATGTGCAGTATTACAGACCTCATCAGACCACCATCCAGAGCACTGTGCAGCATTACAGACCTCCTCAGACAACCATCCAGTGCAATATGCAGCATTACAGACATCCTCAGACCACCATCCAGAGCAATGTGCAGCAATAAAGACCTCCTCAGACTATCATCCAGAGCACCGTGCACCATTACAGACCTCCTCACACCACCATCCAGAGCACAATGCAGCATTACAGACTTCCTCAGGCCACCATCCAGAGCAATGTGCAGCATTACAGACCTCCTCACACCACCATCCAGAGCAATGTGCAGCATTACAGACCTCCTCAGACCATCATTCAGAGCACCGTGCACCATTACAGACCTCCTCAGTCCACCACTCAGAGGAATGTGCCGCATTACAGGCTTCCTCACACCAACATCCAGAGCAATGTGCAGCATTACAGACTTCCTCAGACCACCATTCAGAGCACTATGCAGCATTACAGACCTCCTCAGACCACCATCCAGAGCACCGTGCACCATTACAGACCTCCTCAGACCACCATCCAGAACAATGTGCACCATTACAGACCTTCTCAGACCACCGTCCAGAGCAATGTGCAGCATTACCGACCTCCTCAGACCACCATCCAGAGCACTATGCAGCATTACAAACCTCCTCAGACCACCATCCAGAGCACTGTGCACCATTACAGACCTCCTCAGACCACAATCCAGAGCAATGTGCAGCATTACAGACCTCCTCAGACCACCATCCAGAGCACCGTGCACCATTACAGACCTCCTCAGACCACCATCCAGAGCAATGTGCAGCATTACAGACCTCCTCAGACCACCATCCAGAGCACTATGCAGCATTACAGACCTCCTCAGACCACCATCCAGAGCACCGTGCACCATTACAGACCTCCTTAGACCACCATCCAGAGCACTTTGCACCATTACAGACCTCCTCAGACCACCATCCAGAGCAATGTGCAGCATTACAGATCTCCTCAGACCACCATCCAGAGCACTATGCAGCATCACAAACCTCCTCAGACCACCATCCAGAGCACCGTGCACCATTACAGACCTCCTCAGACCACCATCCAGAGCAATCTGCAGCATTACAGACCTCCTCAGACCACCATCCAGAGCACTGTGCACCATTACAGACCTTCTCAGACCACCATCCAGAGCAATGTGCAGCATTACAGACATCCTCAGACCACCGTTAATAGCAATGTGTACCATTACAGGCCTCCTCAGACCACCATCCAGAGCACTATGCAGCATTACAGACCTCCTCAGACCACCATCCAGAGCACTATGCACCATTACAGACCTCCTCAGATCACCATCCAGAGCACCGTGCACCATTACAGACCTCCTCAGACCACCATCCAGAGCAATGTGCAGCATTACAGACCTCTTCAGACCACCATCCAGAGCAATATGTACAATTACAGACCTCCTCAGACCACCATCCAGAGCAATGTGCAGCATTACAGACCTCCTCAGATCACCATCCAGAGCACTATGCAGCATTAAAGACCTCCTCAGACCACCATCCAGAGCACTATGCACCATTACAGACCTCATCAGATCACCATCCTAAGCACCGTGCACCATTGCAGACCTCCTCAGACCACCATTCAGAGCAATGTGCAGCATTACAGACCTCTTCAGACCACCATCCAGAGCACCGTGCACCATTACAGGCTTCCTCAGACCACCATCCAGAGCAATGTGCAGTATTACAGACCTCATCAGACCACCATCCAGAGCACTGTGCAGCATTACAGACCTCCTCAGACAACCATCCAGTGCAATGTGCAGCATTACAGACATCCTCAGACCACCATCCAGAGCAATGTGCAGCAATAAAGACATCCTCAGACTATCATCCAGAGCACCGTGCACCATTACAGACCTCCTCACACCACCATCCAGAGCACAATGCAGCATTACAGACTTCCTCAGGCCACCATCCAGAGCACCGTGCACCATTACAGGCTTCCTCAGACCACCATCCAGAGCAATGTGCAGTATTACAGACCTCATCAGACCACCATCCAGAGCACTGTGCAGCATTACAGAAATCCTCAGACCACAAACCAGAGCAATGTGCAGCATTACAGACCTCCTCAGACCACCATCCAGAGCACTATGCAGCAATAAAGACCTCCTCAGACTATCATCCAGAGCACCGTGCACCATTACAGACCTCCTCACACCACCATCCAGAGCAAATTGCAGCATTACAGACTTCCTCAGGCCACCATCCAGAGCAATGTGCACCATTACAGACCTTCTCAGACCACCGTCCAGAGCAATGTGCAGCATTACAGACCTCCTCAGACCACCATCCAGAGCACTATGCAGCAATACAAACCTCCTCAGACAACCATCCAGAGCACTGTGCATCATTACAGACCTCCTCAGACCACAATCCAGAGCAATGTGCAGCATTACAGACCTCCTCAGACCACCATCCAGAGCACCGTGCACCATTACAGACCTCCTCAGAACTCCATCCAGAGCAATGTGCAGCATTACAGACCTCTTCAGACCACCATCCAGAGCAATATGTACAATTACAGACCTCCTCAGACCACCATCCAGAGCAATGTGCAGCATTACAGACCTCCTCAGATCACCATCCAGAGCACTATGCAGCATTAAAGACCTCCTCAGACCACCAGCCAGAGCACTATGCACCATTACAGACCTCATCAGATCACCATCCTAAGCACCGTGCACCATTACAGACCTCCTCAGACCACCATTCAGAGCAATGTGCAGCATTACAGACCTCTTCAGACCACCATCCAGAGCACCGTGCACCATTACAGGCTTCCTCAGACCACCATCCAGAGCAATGTGCAGTATTACAGACCTCATCAGACCACCATCCAGAGCAATGTGCAGCATTATAGACCTCCTCAGACAACCATCCAGTGCAATGTGCAGCATTACAGACATCCTCAGACCACCATCCAGAGCAATGTGCAGCAATAAAGACCTCCTCAGACCATCATTCAGAGCACCGTGCACCATTACAGACCTCCTCAGTCCACCACTCAGAGGAATGTGCCGCATTACAGGCCTCCTCACACCAACATCCAGAGCAATGTGCAGCAATACAGACTTCCTCAGACCACCATTCAGAGCACTATGCAGCATTACAGACCTCCTCAGACCACCATCCAGAGCACCGTGCACCATTACAGACCTCCTCAGACCACCATCCAGAGCAATGTGCACCATTACAGACCTTTTCAGACCACTGTCCAGAGCAATGTGCAGCATTACAGACCTCCTCAGACCACCATCCAGAGCACTATGCAGCATTACAAACCTCCTCAGACCACCATCCAGAGCACTGTGCACCATTACAGACATCCTCAGACCACAATCCAGAGCAATGTGCAGCATTACAGACCTCCTCAGACCACCATCCAGAGCACCGTGCACCATTACAGACCTCCTCAGACCACCATCCAGAGCAATGTGCATCATTACAGACCTCCTCAGACCACCATCCAGAGCACTATGCAGCATTACAGACCTCCTCAGACCACCATCCAGAGCACCGTGCACCATTACAGACCTCCTTAGACCCCCATCCAGAGCACTTTGCACCATTACAGACCTCCTCAGACCACCATCCAGAGCAATGTGCAGCATCACAAACCTCCTCAGACCACCATCCAGAGCACCGTGCACCATTACAGACCTCCTCAGACCACCATCCTGAGCAATGTGCAGCATTACAGACCTCCTCAGACCACCATCCAGAGCACTATGCAGCATTAAAGACCTCCTCAGACCACCATCCAGAGCACTATGCACCATTACAGACCTCATCAGATCACCATCCTAAGCACCGTGCACCATTACAGACCTCCTCAGACCACCATCCAGAGCAATGTGCAGCATTACAGACCTCTTCAGACCACCATCCAGAGCACCGTGCACCATTACAGGCTTCCTCAGACCACCATCCAGAGCAATGTGCAGTATTACAGACCTCATCAGACCACCATCCAGAGCACTGTGCAGCATTACAGACCTCCTCAGACAACCATCCAGTGTAATGTGCAGCATTACAGAAATCCTCAGACCACAAACCAGAGCAATGTGCAGCATTACAGACCTCCTCAGACCACCATCCAGAGCACCGTGCACCATTACAGACCTCCTCAGAATTCCATCCAGAGCAATGTGCAGCATTACAGACATCCTCAGACCACCATCCAGAGCAATGTGCAGCAATAAAGACCTCCTCAGACCATCATTCAGAGCACCGTGCACCATTACAGACCTCCTCAATCCACCACTCAGAGGAATGTGCCACATTACAGGCCTCCTCACACCAACATCCAGAGCAATGTGCAGCATTACAGACTTCCTCAGACCACCATTCAGAGCACTATGCAGCATTACAGACCTCCTCAGACCACCATCCAGAGCACCGTGCACCATTACAGACCTCCTCAGACCACCATCCAGAGCAATGTGCACCATTACAGAATTTCTCAGACCACTGTCCAGTGCAATGTGCAGCATTACAGACCTCCTCAGACCACCATCCAGAGCACTATGCAGCATTACAAACCTCCTCAGACCACCATCCAGAGCACTGTGCACCATTACAGACCTCCTCAGACCACAATCCAGAGCAATGTGCAGCATTACAGACCTCCTCAGACCACCATCCAGAGCACCGTGCACCATTACAGACCTCCTCAGACCACCATCCAGAGCACTATGCAGCATTACAGACCTCCTCAGACCACCATCCAGAGCACCGTGCACCATTACAGACCTCCTTAGACCCCCATCCAGAGCACTTTGCACCATTACAGACCTCCTCAGACCACCATCCAGAGCAATGTGCAGCATTACAGATCTCCTCAGACCACCATCCAGAGCACTTTGCAGCATCACAAACCTCCTCAGACCACCATCCAGAGCACCGTGCACCATTACAGACCTCCTCAGACCACCATCCTGAGCAATGTGCAGCATTACAGACCTCCTCAGACCACCATCCAGAGCACTATGCAGCATTAAAGACCTCCTCAGACCACCATCCAGAGCACTATGCACCATTACAGACCTCATCAGATCACCATCCTAAGCACCGTGCACCATTACAGACCTCCTCAGACCACCATCCAGAGCAATGTGCAGCATTACAGACCTCTTCAGACCACCATCCAGAGCACCGTGCACCATTACAGGCTTCCTCAGACCACCATCCAGAGCAATGTGCAGTATTACAGACCTCATCAGACCACCATCCAGAGCACTGTGCAGCATTACAGACCTCCTCAGACAACCATCCAGTGTAATGTGCAGCATTACAGAAATCCTCAGACCACCATCCAGAGCAATGTGCAGCATTACAGACCTCCTCAGACCACCATCCAGAGCACTATGCAGCAATAAAGACCTCCTCAGATTATCATCCAGAGCACCGTGCACCATTACAGACCTCCTCACACCACCATCCAGAGCAAATTGCAGCATTACAGACTTCCTCAGGCCACCATCCAGAGCAATGTGCACCATTACAGACCTTCTCAGACCACCGTCCAGAGCAATGTGCAGCATTACAGACCTCCTCAGACCACCATCCAGAGCACTATGCAGCAATACAAACCTCCTCAGACAACCATCCAGAGCACTGTGCATCATTACAGACCTCCTCAGACCACAATCCAGAGCAATGTGCAGCATTACAGACCTCCTCAGACCACCATCCAGAGCACCGTGCACCATTACAGACCTCCTCAGACCACCATCCAGAGCAATGTGCATCATTACAGACCTCCTCAGACCACCATCCAGAGCACTATGCAGCATTACAGACCTCCTCAGACCACCATCCAGAGCACCGTGCACCATTACAGACCTCCTTAGACCACCACCCAGAGCACTTTGCACCATTACAGACCTCCTCAGACCACCATCCAGAGCAATGTGCAGCATTACAGATCTCCTCAGACCACCATCCAGAGCACTATGCAGCATTACAAACCTCCTCAGACCACCATCCAGAGCACCGTTTACCATAACAGACCTCCTCAGACCACAATCCAGAGCAATGTGCAGCATTACAGACCTCCTCAGACCACCATCCAGAGCACCGTGCACCATTACAGACCTTCTCAGACCACCATCCAGAGCAATGTACAGCATTACAGACCTCCTCAGACCACCATCCAGAGCACCGTGCACCATTACAGACCTTCTCAGACCACCATCCAGAGCAATGTGCATCATTACAGACCTCCTCAGACCACCATCCAGAGCACTGTGCACCATTACAGACCTCCTCAGACCACCTTCCAGAGCAATGTGCACCATTACAGACCTCCTCAGACCACCATCCAGAGCAGTGTGCACCATTACAGACCTCCTCAGATCACCATCCAGAGCAATGTGCAGCATTACAAGCCTCCTCAGACCACCATCCAGAGCAATTTGCAGCATTACAGACCTCCTCAGACCACCATCCAGAGCAATATGCAGCATTACGGATCTCCTCAGACCACCATCCAGAGCACTATGCAGCATTACAGGCCTCCTCAGACAACCATGCAGAGCACCCTGCACCATTACATATCTCCTAAGACCACCATCCAGAGCAATGTGCACCATTACAGACCTTCTCAGACCACCGTCCAGAGCAATGTGCACCATTAAAGACCTCCTCAGACCACTATCCAGAGCAATGTGCAGCATTACAGGCCTCCTCAGACCACCATCCAGAGCAATGTTTACCATTACAGACCTCCTCAGACCACCATTCAGAGCAATGTGCAGCATTGCAGGCCTCCTCAGTCCACCATCCAGAGCAATGTGCAGCATTACAGAACTCCTCAGACCACCGTCCATAGCAATGTGTACCATTACAGGCCTCCTAAGACCACCATCCAGAGCACTATGCAGCATTACAGACCACTTCAGACAACCATCCAGAGCACCGTGCACCATTATAGACCTCCTCAGACCACCATCCAGAGCAATGTGCAGCATTACAGACCACTTCAGACAACCATCCAGAGCACCGTGCACCATTACAGGCTTCCTCAGACCACCATCCAGAGCAATGTGCAGCATTACAGACCTCCTCAGACCACCATCCAGAGCAATATGTACCACTACAGACCTCCTCAGACCACCATTCAGAGCAATGTGCAGCATTACAGGCCTCCTCAGATCACCATCCAGAGCACCGTGCACCATTACAGGCCTCCTCAGTCCTCCATCCAGAGCAATGTGCAGCATTACAGACCTCCTCAGACCACCATCCAGAGCAATGTGCAGCATTACAGACCTCCTCAGATCACCATCCAGAGCACTATGCAGCATTAAAGACCTCCTCAGTCCACCATCCAGAGCACTATGCACCATTCCAGACCTCCTCAGATCACCATCCAGAGCACCGTGCACCATTACAGACCTCCTCAGACCACCATCCAGAGCAATGTGCAGCATTACAGACCTCTTCAGACCACCATCCAGAGCACCGTGCACCATTACAGGCTTCCTCAGACCATCATCCAGAGCAATGTGCAGTATTACAGACCTCCTCAGACAACCATCCAGAGCACTGTGCAGCATTACAGACCTCCTCAGTCCACAATGCAGAGGAATGTGCCTCATTACAGGCCTCCTCAGACCACCATCCAGAGCAATGTGCAGCATTGAAGGCCTCCTCAGACCACCATCCAGAGCACCGTGCACCATTACAGGCCTCCTCGGATCACCATCCAGAGCACCGTGCACCATTATAGACCTCCTAAGACCACCATCCAGAGCAATGTGCACCATTACAAACCTCCTCAGATCACCATCCAGAACAATATGCACACTATTATAAGCCTCCTCAAACCCCCATCCAGAGCAATGTGCACCATTACAGGCCTCCTCAGATCACCATCCAGAGCACCGTGCACCATTACAGGCCTCCTCAGTCCACCATCCAGAGAAAAGTGCAGCATTACAGACCTCCTCAGACCACCATCCAGAGCAATGTGCAGCATTACAGACTTCCTCAGACCACCATCCAGAGCACTATGCACCATTACAGACCTCCTCAGATCACCATCCAGAGCACCGTGCACCATTACAGACCTCCTCAGACCACCATCCAGAGCAATGTGCAGCATTACAGACCTCTTCAGACCACCATCCAGAGCAATATGTACCATTACAGACCTCCTCAGACCACCATCCAGAGCAATGTGCAGCATTACAGACCTCCTCAGATCACCATCCAGAACACTATGCAGCATTAAAGACCTCCTCAGACCATCATCCAAAGCACTATGTGCCATTACAGACCTCATCAGATCAAAATCCTAAGCACCGCGCACCATTACAGACCTCCTCAGACCACCATCCAGAGCAATGTGCAGCATTACAGACCTCTTCAGACCACCATCCAGAGCACCGTGCACCATTACAGGCTTTCTCAGACCACCATCCAGAGCAATGTGCAGTATTACAGACCTCATCAGACCACCATCCAGAGCACTGTGCAACATTACAGACCTCCTCAGACAACCATCCAGTGCAATGTGCAGCATTACAGACATCCTCAGACCACCATCCAGAGCAATGTGCAGCAATAAAGACCTCCTCAGATCACCATCCAGAGCACTATGCAGCATTAAAGACCTCCTCAGACCACCATCCAGAGCACTATGCAGCATTAAAGACCTCCTCAGACCACCATCCAGAGCACTATGCACCATTCCAGACCTCATCAGATCACCATCCAGAGCACCGTGCACCATTACAGACCTCCTCACACCAACATCCAGAGCAATGTGCAGCATTACAGACTTCCTCAGACCACCATTCAGAGCACTATGCAGCATTACAGACCTCCTCAGACCACCATCCAGAGCACCGTGCACCATTGCAGACCTCCTCAGACCACCATCCAGAGCAATGTGCACCATTACAGACCTTCTCAGACCACCGTCCAGAGCAATGTGCACCATTAAAGACCTCCTCAGACCACTATCCAGAGCAATGTGCAGCATTACAGGCCTCCTCAGACCACCATCCAGAGCAATGTTTACCATTACAGACCTCCTCAGACCACCATTCAGAGCAATGTGCAGCATTGCAGGCCTCCTCAGTCCACCATCCAGAGCAATGTGCAGCATTACAGAACTCCTCAGACCACCGTCCATAGCAATGTGTACCATTACAGGCCTCCTAAGACCACCATCCAGAGCACTATGCAGCATTACAGACCACTTCAGACAACCATCCAGAGCACCGTGCACCATTATAGACCTCCTCAGACCACCATCCAGAGCAATGTGCAGCATTACAGACCACTTCAGACAACCATCCAGAGCACCGTGCACCATTACAGGCTTCCTCAGACCACCATCCAGAGCAATGTGCAGCATTACAGACCTCCTCAGACCACCATCCAGAGCAATATGTACCACTACAGACCTCCTCAGACCACCATTCAGAGCAATGTGCAGCATTACAGGCCTCCTGAGATCACCATCCAGAGCACCGTGCACCATTACAGGCCTCCTCAGTCCTCCATCCAGAGCAATGTGCAGCATTACAGACCTCCTCAGACCACCATCCAGAGCAATGTGCAGCATTACAGACCTCCTCAGATCACCATCCAGAGCACTATGCAGCATTAAAGACCTCCTCAGTCCACCATCCAGAGCACTATGCACTATTCCAGACCTCCTCAGATCACCATCCAGAGCACCGTGCACCATTACAGACCTCCTCAGACCACCATCCAGAGCAATGTGCAGCATTACAGACCTCTTCAGACCACCATCCAGAGCACCGTGCACCATTACAGGCTTCCTCAGACCATCATCCAGAGCAATGTGCAGTATTACAGACCTCCTCAGACAACCATCCAGAGCACTGTGCAGCATTACAGACCTCCTCAGTCCACAATGCAGAGGAATGTGCCTCATTACAGGCCTCCTCAGACCACCATCCAGAGCAATGTGCAGCATTACAGGCCTCCTCAGACCACCATCCAGAGCACCGTGCACCATTACAGGCCTCCTCGGATCACCATCCAGAGCACCGTGCACCATTATAGACCTCCTAAGACCACCATCCAGAGCAATGTGCACCATTACAAACCTCCTCAGATCACCATCCAGAACAATATGCACACTATTATAAGCCTCCTCAAACCCCCATCCAGAGCAATGTGCACCATTACAGGCCTCCTCAGATCACCATCCAGAGCAAGGTACACCATTACAGGCCTCCTCAGATCACCATCCAGAGCACCGTGCACCATTACAGGCCTCCTCAGTCCACCATCCAGAGAAAAGTGCAGCATTACAGACCTCCTCAGACCACCATCCAGAGCAATGTGCAGCATTACAGACTTCCTCAGACCACCATCCAGAGCACTATGCACCATTACAGACCTCCTCAGATCACCATCCAGAGCACCGTGCACCATTACAGACCTCCTCAGACCACCATCCAGAGCAATGTGCAGCATTACAGACCTCTTCAGACCACCATCCAGAGCAATATGTACCATTACAGACCTCCTCAGACCACCATCCAGAGCAATGTGCAGCATTACAGACCTCCTCAGATCACCATCCAGAACACTATGCAGCATTAAAGACCTCCTCAGACCACCATCCAAAGCACTATGTGCCATTACAGACCTCATCAGATCAAAATCCTAAGCACCGCGCACCATTACAGACCTCCTCAGACCACCATCCAGAGCAATGTGCAGCATTACAGACCTCTTCAGACCACCATCCAGAGCACCGTGCACCATTACAGGCTTTCTCAGACCACCATCCAGAGCAATGTGCAGTATTACAGACCTCATCAGACCACCATCCAGAGCACTGTGCAACATTACAGACCTCCTCAGACAACCATCCAGTGCAATGTGCAGCATTACAGACATCCTCAGACCACCATCCAGAGCAATGTGCAGCAATAAAGACCTCCTCAGATCACCATCCAGAGCACTATGCAGCATTAAAGACCTCCTCAGACCACCATCCAGAGCACTATGCAGCATTAAAGACCTCCTCAGACCACCATCCAGAGCAATATGCACCATTCCAGACCTCATCAGATCACCATCCAGAGCACCGTGCACCATTACAGACCTCCTCACACCAACATCCAGAGCAATGTGCAGCATTACAGACTTCCTCAGACCACCATTCAGAGCACTATGCAGCATTGCAGACCTCCTCAGACCACCATCCAGAGCACCGTGCACCATTACAGACCTCCTCAGTCCACAATGTAGAGGAATGTGCCTCATTACAGGCCTCCTCAGACCACCATCCAGAGCAATGTGCAGCATTACAGGCATCCTCAGACCACCATCCAGAGCACCGTGCACCATTACAGGCCTCCTCGGATCACCATCCAGAGCACCATGCGCCATTACAGACCTCCTAAGACCACCATCCAGAGCAATGTGCACCATTACAAACCTACTCAGATCACCCTCCAGAACAATATGCATACTATTATAAGCCTCCTCAAACCCCCATCCAGAGCAATGTGCACCATTGCAGACCTCCTCAGACCATCCAGAGCAATGTGCACCATTACAGGCCTCCTCAGATCACCATCCAGAGCAATGTACACCATTACAGGCCTCTTCAGACCACCATCCAGAGTACCGTGCACCATTACAGGCCTCCTCAGTCCACCATCCAGAGAAAAGTGCAGCATTACAGACCTCCTCAGACCACCATCCAGAGCAATGTGCAGCATTACAGACCTCCTCAGTCCACCATCCAGAGCAATATGCAGCATTACAGACCACCTCAGACCACCATCCAGAGCACTATGCAGCATTACAAACCTCCTCAGACCACCATCCAGAGCACCGTGCACCATTACAGACCTCCTCAGACCACAATCCAGAGCAATGTGCAGCATTACAGACCTCCTCAGACCACCATCCAGAGCACCGTGCAGCATTACAGACCTCCTCAGACCACCATCCAGAGCACCGTGCACCATTACAGACCTCCTCACACCACCATCAAGAGCACTTTGCACCATTACAGACCTCCTCAGACCACCATCCAGAGCAATGTGCAGCATTACAGACCTCCTCAGACCAATATCCAGAGCAATGTGCAGCATTACAGACCTCCTCAGATCACCATCCAGAGCACTATGCAGCATTAAAGACCTCCTCAGACCACCATCCAGAGCACTATGCACCATTCCAGACCTCATCAGATCACCATCCAGAGCACCGTGCACCATTACAGACCTCCTCAGACCACCATCAAGAGCAATGTGCAGCATTACAGACCTCTTCAGACCACCATCCAGAGCACCGTGAACCATTACAGGCTTCCTCAGACCATCATCCAGAGCAATGTGCAGTATTACAGACCTCCTCAGACCACCATCCAGAGCACTGTGCAGCATTACAGACCTCCTCAGTCCACAATGTAGAGGAATGTGCCTCATTACAGGCCTCCTCAGACCACCATCCAGAGCAATGTGCAGCATTACAGGCATCCTCAGACCACCATCCAGAGCACCGTGCACCATTACAGGCCTCCTCGGATCACCATCCAATGCACCGTGCGCCATTACAGACCTCCTAAGACCACCATCCAGAGCAATGTGCACCATTATAAACCTCCTCAGATCACCCTCCAGAACAATATGCATACTATTATAAGCCTCCTCAAACCCCCATCCAGAGCAATGTGCACCATTGCAGACCTCCTCAGACCATCCAGAGCAATGTGCACCATTACAGGCCTCCTCAGATCACCATCCAGAGCAATGTACACCATTACAGGCCTCTTCAGACCACCATCCAGAGTACCGTGCACCATTACAGGCCTCCTCAGTCCACCATCCAGAGAAAAGTGCAGCATTACAGACCTCCTCAGACCACCATCCAGAGCAATGTGCAGCATTACAGACCTCCTCAGTCCACCATCCAGAGCAATATGCAGCATTACAGACCACCTCAGACCACCATCCAGAGCACGATGCAGCATTACAGACCTCCTCAGACCACCATCCAGAGCACTATGCACCATTACAGACCTCCTCAGATCACCATCCAGAGCATCGTGCACCATTACAGACCTCCTCACACCAACATCCAGAGCAATGTGCAGCATTACAGACCTCTTCAGACCACCATCCAGAGCACCGTGCACCATTACAGGCTTCCTCAGACCACCATCCAGAGCAATGTGCAGTATTACAGACCTCATCAGACCACCATCCAGAGCACTGTGCAACATTACAGACCTCCTCAGACAACCATCCAGTGCAATGTGCAGCATTACAGACATCCTCAGACCACCATCCAGAGCAATGTGCAGCAATAAAGACCTCCTCAGATCACCATCCAGAGCACTATGCAGCATTAAAGACTTCCTCAGACCACCATCCAGAGCAATATGCACCATTCCAGACCTCATCAGATCACCGTGCACCATTACAGACCTCCTCACACCAACATCCAGAGCAATGTGCAGCATTACAGACTTCCTCAGACCACCATTCAGAGCACTATGCAGCATTGCAGACCTCCTCAGACCACCATCCAGAGCACCGTGCACCATTACAGACCTCCTCAGACCACCATCTAGAGCACTGTGCACCATTACAGACCTCCTCAGACCACCATCCAGAGCACTATGCAGCATTACAAACCTCCTCAGACCACCATCCAGAGCACCGTGCACCATTACAGACCTCCTCAGACCACAATCCAGAGCAATGTGCAGCATTACAGACCTCCTCAGACCACCATCCAGAGCACCGTGCACCATTAAAGACCTCCTCAGACCACCATCCAGAGCAATGTGCATCATTACAGACCTCCTCAGACCACCATCCAGAGCACTATGCAGCATTACAGACCTCCTCAGACCACCATCCAGAGCACCGTGCACCATTACAGACCTCCTCACACCACCATCAAGAGCACTTTGCACCATTGCAGACCTCCTCAGACCACCATCCAGAGCAATGTGCAGCATTACAGACCTCCTCAGACCAATATCCAGAGCAATGTGCATCATTACAGACCTCCTCAGATCACCATCCAGAGCACTATGCAGCATTAAAGACCTCCTCAGACCACCATCCAGAGCACTATGCACCATTCCAGACCTCATCAGATCACCATCCAGAGCACCGTGCACCATTACAGACCTCCTCAGACCACCATCAAGAGCAATGTGCAGCATTACAGACCTCTTCAGACCACCATCCAGAGCACCGTGAACCATTACAGGCTTCCTCAGACCATCATCCAGAGCAATGTGCAGTATTACAGACCTCCTCAGACCACCATCCAGAGCACTGTGCAGCATTACAGACCTCCTCAGTCCACAATGTAGAGGAATGTGCCTCATTACAGGCCTCCTCAGACCACCATCCAGAGCAATGTGCAGCATTACAGGCATCCTCAGACCACCATCCAGAGCACCGTGCACCATTACAGGCCTCCTCGGATCACCATCCAGAGCACCGTGCGCCATTACAGACCTCCTAAGACCACCATCCAGAGCAATGTGCACCATTACAAACCTCCTCAGATCACCCTCCAGAACAATATGCATACTATTATAAGCCTCCTCAAACCCCCATCCAGAGCAATGTGCACCATTGCAGACCTCCTCAGATCACCCTCCAGAACAATACGCATATTATTATAAGCCTCCTCAAACCCCCATCCAGAGCAATGTGCACCATTGCAGACCTCCTCAGACCATCCAGAGCAATGTGCACCATTACAGGCCTCCTCAGATCACCATCCAGAGCAATGTACACCATTACAGGCCTCTTCAGACCACCATCCAGAGTACCGTGCACCATTACAGGCCTCCTCAGTCCACCATCCAGAGAAAAGTGCAGCATTACAGACCTCCTCAGACCACCATCCAGAGCAATGTGCAGCATTACAGACCTCCTCAGTCCACCATCCAGAGCAATATGCAGCATTACAGACCACCTCAGACCACCATCCAGAGCACTATGCAGCATTACAAACCTCCTCAGACCACCATCCAGAGCACCGTGCACCATTACAGACCTCCTCAGACCACAATCCAGAGCAATGTGCAGCATTACAGACCTCCTCAGACCACCATCCAGAGCACCGTGCACCATTAAAGACCTCCTCAGACCACCATCCAGAGCAATGTGCATCATTACAGACCTCCTCAGACCACCATTCAGAGCACTATGCAGCATTACAGACCTCCTCAGACCACCATCCAGAGCACCGTGCACCATTACAGACCTCCTCACACCACCATCAAGTGCACTTTTCACCATTACAGACCTCCTCAGACCACCATCCAGAGCAATGTGCAGCATTACAGACCTCCTCAGACCAATATCCAGAGCAATGTGCAGCATTACAGACCTCCTCAGATCACCATCCAGAGCACTATGCAGCATTAAAGACCTCCTCAGACCACAATCCAGAGAACTATGCACCATTCCAGACCTCATTAGATCACCATCCAGAGCACCGTGCACCATTACAGACCTCCTCAGACCACCATGCAGAGCAATGTGCAGCATTACAGACCTCTTCAGACCACCATCCAGAGCACCGTGAACCATTACAGGCTTCCTCAGACCATCATCCAGAGCAATGTGCAGTATTACAGACCTCCTCAGACCACCATCCAGAGCACTGTGCAGCATTACAGACCTCCTCAGTCCACAATGCAGAGGAATGTGCCTCATTACAGGCCTCCTCAGACCACCATCCAGAGCAATGTGCAGCATTACAGGCATCCTCAGATCACCATCCAGAGCAATGTACACCATTACAGGCCTCTTCAGACCACCATCCAGAGTACCGTGCACCATTACAGGCCTCCTCAGACCACCATCCAGAGCAATGTGCATCATTACAGACCTCCTCAGACCACCATCCAGAGCACTATGCACCATTACAGACCTCCTCAGATCACCATCCAGAGCAATGTGTAGCATTACAGAACTCCTCAGATCACCATCCAGAGCACCGTGCACCATTACAGACCTCCTCAGACCACCATCCAGAGCAATGTGCAGCATTACAGACCTCCTCAGTCCACCATCCAGAGCACTATGCAGCATTACAGACCTCCTCAGACCACCATCCAGAGCACTATGCACCATTACAGACCTCCTCAGATCACCATCCAGAGCAATGTGCACCATTACAGACCTCTTCAGACCACCATCCAGAGCACCGTGCACCATTACAGGCTTCCTCAGACCACCATCCAGAGCAATGTGCAGTATTACAGACCTCATCAGACCACCTTCCAGAGCACTGTGCAGCATTACAGACCTCCTCAAACAACCATCCAGAGCAATGTGCAGCATTACAGACATCCTCAGACCACCATCCAGAGCAATGTGCAGCAATAAAAACCTCCTCAGACTATCATCCAGAGCACCGTGCATCATTACAGACCTCCTCAGTCCACAATGCAGAGGAATGTACCGCATTACAGGCCTCCTCACACCACCATCCAGAGCAATGTGCAGCATTACAGACCTCCTCAGACCACCATCCAGAGCATTGTGCAGCATTACAGACCTCCTCAGATCACCATCCAGAGCAATGTGCAGCATTACAGGCCTGCTCAGATCACCATCCAGAGCAATGTGCAGCATTACAGGCCTCCTCAGACCCCCATTCAGAGCAATGTGCAGTATTACAGGCCTCCTCAGACCACCTTCCAGAGCACTGTGCAGCATTACAGACCTCCTCAGACCACCATCCAGAGCAATGTTTACCATTATAGGCCTCCTCAGACCAAAATCCAGAGCAATGTGCACCATTACAAGCCTCCTCAAACCCCCATCCAGAGCAATGTGCACCATTGCAGACCTCCTCAGACCACCATCCAGAGCAATGTGCACCATTGCAGGCCTCCTCAGATCACCATCCAGAGCAATGTACACCATTACTAACCTCCTCAGACCACCATCCAGAGCATCGTGCACCATTAAAGACCTCCTCAGACCACCATCCAGAGCAATGTGCAGCATTACAGGCCTCCTCAAACCCCTATCCAGAGCAATGTGTACCATTACAGGCCTCCTCAGAACACCAACCAGAGCACTAGGCAGCATTACAGGCCTCCTCAGACCACCATCCAGAGCAATGTGCAGCATTACAGGCCTACTCAGATCACCATCCAGAGCACCGTGCACCATTACAGACCTCCTCAGACCACCATCAAGAGCAATGTGCACCATTACAGACCTCCTCAGACCACCATTCAGAGCAATGTGCATCATTACAGACCTCCTCAGACCACCATCCAGAGCACTATGCACCATTGCAGACCTCCTCAGATCACCATTCAGAGCAATGTGCAGCATTACAGAACTCCTCAGATCACCATCCAGAGCACCGTGCACCATTACAGGCCTCCTCAGTCCACCATTCAGAGCAATGTGCAGCATTACAGGCCTCCTGAGATCACCATCCAGAGCACCGTGCACCATTACAGGCCTCCTCAGTCCACCTTCCAGAGCAATGTGCAGCATTAGAGACGTCCTCAGATCACCATCCAGAGCACTATGCACCATTACAGACCTCCTCAGATCACCATCCAGAGCAATGTGCAGCATTACAGACATCCTCAGACGACCATCCAGAGTAACGTGCCACATACCAGGCCTCCTCAGATCACCATCCAGAGCATCGTGCACCATTACAGACCTCCTCAGACCACCATCCAGAGCAATGTGCAGCATTACAGACCTCAGACCACCATCCAGAGCAATGTGCAGCATTACAAGCCTCCTCAAACCCCTATCCAGAGCAATGTGTACCATTACAGGCCTCCTCAGATCACCATCCAGAGCACCGTGCACCATTACAGACCTCCTCAGACCACCATCCAGAGCAATGTGCAGCATTACAGACCTCCTCAGACCACCATCCAGAGCACTGTGCACCATTACAGACCTCCTCAGACCACCATCCAGAGCAATGTGCACCATTACAGACCTCCTCAGTCCACCATCCAGAGCAATGTGCATCATTACAGACCTCCTCAGACCACCATCCAGAGCAATGTGCATCATTACAGACCTCCTCAGACCACCATCCAGAGCACTATGCACCATTACAGACCTCCTCAGATCACCATCCAGAGCAATGTGTAGCATTACAGAACTCCTCAGATCACCATCCAGAGCACCGTGCACCATTACAAACCTCCTCAGACCACCATCCAGAGCACCGTGCACCATTACAGACCTCCTCAGACCACCATCCAGAGCAATGTGCATCATTACAGACCTCCTCAGACCACCATCCAGAGCACTATGCACCATTACAGACCTCCTCAGATCACCATCCAGAGCAATGTGTAGCATTACAGAACTCCTCAGATCACCATCCAGAGCACCGTGCACCATTACAGAGCTCCTCAGACCACCATCCAGAGCAATGTGCAGCATTACAGACCTCTTCAGACCACCATCCAGAGCAATATGTACCATTACAGACCTCCTCAGACCACCATTCAGAGCAATGTACAGCATTACAGGCCTCCTCAGATCACCATCCAGAGCACTGTGCACCATTACAGGCCTCCTCAGTCCACCATCCAGAGCAATGTGCAGCATTACAGACCTCCACACACCACCATCCAGAGCAATGTGCAGCATTACAGACCTCCTCAGACCATCATCCAGAGCACCGTGCACCATTACAGACCTCCACAGTCGACCATTCAGAGCAATGTGCACTATTACAGACCTCCTCAGACCACCATCCAGAGCACTGTGCACCCTTACAGACCTCCTCAGGTCACCATCCAGAGCAATGTGCAGCATTACAAGCCTCCTCAGACCACCATCCAGATCAATGTGCAGCATTTCAGGCCTGCTCAGATCACGATCCAGAGCAATGTGCAGCATTACAGACCTCCTCAGACCACCATCCAGAGAAATGTGCAGCATTACAGACCTCCTCAGACCATCATCCAGAGCAATGTGCAGCATTACAGACCTCTTCAGACCACCATCCAGAGCACCGTGCACCATTACAGGCCTCCTCAGACCACCATCCAGAGCAATGTGCAGTATTACAGACCTCCTCAGACCACTTTCCATAGCACTGTGCAGCATTACAGATCTCCTCAGACCACCATCCAGAGCAATGTGTACCATTTTAGGCCTCCTCAGATCACCATCCAGAGCAATGTGCATCATTACAAGCCTCCTCAAACCCCCTATCCAGAGCAATGTGCACCATTGCAGACCTCCTCAGACCACCATCCAGAGCAATGTGCACCATTGCAGGCCTCCTCAGATCACCAACCAGAGCAATGTACACCATTACTAACCTCCTCAGACCACCATCCAGAGCATCGTGCACCATTACAGACCTCCTCAGACCACCCATCCAGAGCAATGTGCAGCATTACAGACCTCAGACCACCATCCAGAGCAATGTGCAGCATTACAAGCCTCCTCAAACCCCTATCCAGAGCAATGTGTAGCATTACAGGCCTCCTCAGATCACTATCCAGAGCACTGTGCACCATTACAGACCTCCTGAGATCACCATCCAGAGCAATGTGCACCATTGCAGACCTCCTCAGACCACCATCCAGAGCAATGTGCACCATTGCAGGCCTCCTCAGATCACCATCCAGAGCAATGTACACCATTACTAACCTCCTCAGACCACCATCCAGAGCATCGTGCACCATTACAGACCTCCTCAGACCACCATCCAGAGCAATGTGCAGCATTACAGACCTCAGACCACCATCCAGAGCAATGTGCAGCATTACAAGCCTCCTCAAACCCCTATCCAGAGCAATGTGTAGCATTACAGACCTCCTCAGACCACCATCCAGAACAATGTGCAGCATTACAGACCTCCTCAGACCACCTTCCAGAGCACTGTGCACCATTAAAGACCTCCTCAGACCACCATCCAGAGCAATGTGCAGCATTACAGGCCTCCTCAGACCACCATCCAGAGCACTGTGCACCATTAAAGACCTCCTCAGACCACCATCCAGAGCAATGTGCAGCATTACAGGCCTCCTCAGACCACCATCCAGAGCAATGTGTACCATTACAGGCCTCCTCAGATCACCATCCAGAGAAATGTGCAGCATTACAGACTTCCTCAGACCACCATCCAGAGCACTATGCAGCATTACAGACCTCTTCAGACCACCATCCAGAGCACCGTGCACCATTACAGACCTCCTCAGACCATCATCCAGAGCAATGTGCAGCATTACAGACCTCTTCAGACCACCATCCAGAGCACCGTGCACCATTACAGGCCTCCTCAGACCACCATCCAGAGCAATGTGCAGTATTACAGACCTCCTCAGACCACCTTCCATAGCACTGTGCAGCATTACAGATCTCCTCAGACCACCATCCAGAAAATGTGTACCATTTTAGGCCTCCTCAGATCACCATCCAGAGCAATGTGCATCATTACAAGCCTCCTCAAACCCCCATCCAGAGCAATGTGCACCATTGCAGACCTCCTCAGACCACCATCCAGAGCAATGTGCACCATTGCAGGCCTCCTCAGATCACCATCCACAGCAATGTACACCATTACAGACCTCCTCAGACCACCATCCAGAGCATCGTGCACCATTACAGACCTCCTCAGACCACCATCCAGAGCAATGTGCAGCATTACAGACCTCAGACCACCATCCAGAGCAATGTGCAGCATTACAAGCCTCCTCAAACCCCTATCCAGAGCAATGTGTAGCATTACAGGCCTCCTCAGATCACCATCCAGAGCACCGTGCACCATTACAGACCTCCTCAGATCACCATCCAGAGCAATGTGCACCATTGCAGACCTCCTCAGACCACCATCCAGAGCAATGTGCACCTTTGCAGGCCTCCTCAGATCACCATCCAGAGCAATGTACACCATTACTAACCTCCTCAGACCACCATCCAGAGCATCGTGCACCATTACAGACCTCCTCAGACCACCATCCAGAGCAATGTGCAGCATTACCGACCTCCTCAGACTGTCTAGTGGCTAGATCTATAGCTGTGAGTTTATTCAAACCTTAATACCATAAATAATAACATGATATTCAATCTTTTTACTCCAGGAGTATATAATGAGTTTGAAAATTCTTTAGAAATGCTTAAATAATTTATTACAATTAGATTTTAGTTGACTAAAATTATTTTATTGGACTAACATGTACTGGAGATTTTAGTTGACTAAAATACGACTTATGCCCCGTACACACGGTCGGATTTTCCGATAGAAAATGTCCGATCAAAGCGTGTTGTCGGAAATTCCTACCGTGTGTGGGCTCCATCGGACATTTTCCATCGGATTTTTTGACACACAAAGTTGGAGAGCCGGAGATAAAATTTTCTGGCAACAAAATCCGTTGTCGGAAATTCCGATCGTGTGTACACAAATCCGACGGACAAAGTGCCACGCATGCTCAGAATAAATAAAGAGATGGAAGCTTTTGGTCACTGCCCCGTTTATAGTCCCGACGTACGTGTTTTACGTCACCGCGTTCAGAATGATCGGATTTTCCGACAACTTTGTGTGACCGTGTGTATGCAAGACAAGTTTGAGCCAATATCCGTCTGAAAAAATCCTAGGATTTTGTTGTCGGAATGTACGAATAAAGTCCGACCGTGTGTATGCCCTATAAAACTAAAACCATCACAGATGATTAAAATGGGACTAAACCTAAAATGGCATTTTAGTCCAAAGACAATAACTAAAACTAAATCAAAATTTGTATCATTTTTTGGTTTTTAACAACTCCGTCCATTGTGATATCAAGGACAGTGACAGGTACTCTTTACTGAAAGAGTTTATTAGACCCTAGATCAAATTGAGATCAATTTGATCAGCGAGATTCGATCGTTGAGAGCTGGAAATAGTGTGTGTGTGTATGGGTGGGTGTGTGTATGGGTGGGTGGGGGGATTAGTGAAGAGTGGGGGGGGTGGATTTGTGAAGAGTAGGGGGGTTGTGAAGAGTAGGGGGGGTTTGTGAAGATCTTGGGGGATTTGTGAAGAGTAGGGGGGGATTTGTAAATAGATGAGAGCTGGGAAGAGTGGGGGGTGGATTTGTGAAGAGTAGGGGGATTTGTGAAGAGTAGGGGGGATTTGTGAAGAGTAGGGGGGATTTGTAAATAGGTGAGAGCTGGGACGTGTGGGGGGGATTTGTTAAGAGTAGGGGGGATTTGTGAAGAGTAGGGGGGATTTGTAAATAGGTGAGAGCTGGGAAGAGTGGGGGTGAATTTGTGAAGAGTAGGGGGGATTTGTGAAGAGTAGGGGAGATTTGTAAATAGGTGAGAGCTGTAAAGAGTGGGTGGGATTTGTGAAGAGTAGGGTTAAGATTTGTGAAGGGGATATTTGCAAAAAGTAGGCAGGGGGGATATTTGTGAAGAGTTGAGAGTAGTGGAGTGTGGGGGGGGGGGGGGTCATAAAGAGTGGGACAGAAGTTGTGAAGGGGGAATTTGCAAAGAGTGAGGAATTTTTTTGAAGAGTGGGGAAGGGGGATTTTTGAAGAGGTGAGAATGTTAAGAGTGTGGGTAGATTTGTGAAGGATGGGGTCAGAATTTGTGAAGGGGCAATTTGTGAAAAGTGGGGGGGTTGTCTAGAGGTGGGAGCTGTGGAGAGTGGAGGGGGAGTTGTGAAGAGTGGGGTTGGAATTTATTCAAGGGGGATTTGTGAAGAGTGGGGGAGTGATTTTTGAACAGGCAAGGGCTGTGAAAAGTGGGGGGATATGCGAAGAGTTAGGGGGGTTGCAAAGAGGTGGAAGCTGTGAAGTGTTTGTGGGGGGAATTTGTAAAGAGTGTGTGGGGAGGATTTGTGAAGAGTCGGGGGATTTGTGATGAGTTTGTGGGGGGATTTGTGAAGAGTGTCTGGGGGGATTTTTGAAGAGTGTGTGGGGGGATTTGTGAAGAGTGTGTGGAGGGATTTGTGAAGAGTGGGGGGGGGGTTGTGAAGAGTGGGGGAATGTGAAGAGTGGGGGGGAGATTTGTGAAGAGTGTGGATTTGTGAAGAGTGGGGGGATTTGTGAAGTGTGGGGGGGATTTGTGAAGAGTGGGGGGGTTTGTGAAGAGTGGGGGGATTTGTGAAACGTGGGGGGGATTTGTGAAGAGTTGGGGGGTATTTGTGAAGAGTGTGTGGGGGGGGATTTGTGAAGAGTGTGTGGGGGGATTTGTAAAGAGTGGGAGGATTTGTAAAGAGTTTGTGGGGGGATTTATGAAGAGTGGGGGGATTTGTGAAGAGTGTGGGGGGTTTGTGAAGAGTGGGGGGATTTGTGAAGAGTGGGGGGATTTGTGAAGAGTGGCGGGATTTGTGAAGTGTGGGAGGATTTGTGAAGAGTGGGGGGGATTTGTGAAGCGTGGGGGGATTTGTGAAGCGTGGGGGGATTTGTGAAGAGTGGGGGATTTGTGAAGAGTGGGGGGGGTTTGTGAAGCGTGGGGGGATTTGTGAAGAGTGGGGGGATTTGTGAAGAGTTGGGGGATTTGTGAAGAGTGGGGGGATTTGTGAAGAGTGGGGGGGATTTGTGAAGAGTGGGGGGGATTTGTGAAGAGTGGGAGGGGATTTGTGAAGAGTGGGAGGGGGATTTGTGAAGAGTGGGGGGGATTTGTGAAGAGTTGGGGCGGTTTGTGAAGAGTGGGGGGATTTGTGAAGAGTGGGGGGGATTTGTGAAGAGTGGGAGGGGATTTGTGACGAGTGGAAGGGGGATTTGTGAAGAGTGGGGGGTTTGTGAAGAGTTGGGGGGGTTTGTGAAGAGTGGGGGGATTTGTGAAGAGTGGGGGGGATTTGTGAAGAGTGGGAGGGGATTTGTGAAGAGTGGAAGGGGGATTTGTGAAGAGTGGGGGGGTTTGTGAAGAGTGGCGGGATTTGTGAAGAGTGGGGGGATTTGTGAAGAGTGGAGGGATTTGTGAAGAGTGGGAGGATTTGTGAAGAGTGGGGGGATTTGTGAAGCGTGGGGGGATTTGTGAAGAGTGGGGGATTTGTGAAGAGTGGTGGGGGATTTGTGAAGAGTGGTGGGGGGTTTGTGAAGAGTTGGGAGGATTTGTGAAGAGTGGGGGGATTTGTGAAGAGTGGGAGGGGGATTTGTGAAGAGTGGAGGGGATTTGTGAAGAGTGGGAGGGGGATTTGTGAAGAGTGGGAGGAATTTGTGAAGAGTGGGGGGGATTTGTGAAGAGTGGGAGGGGATTTGTGAAGAGTGGAAGGGGGATTTGTGAAGAGTGTGGGGGGTTTGTGAAGAGTGGGGGGATTTGTGAAGAGTGGGGGGATTTGTGAAGAGTGGAGGGATTTGTGAAGAGTGGGAGGATTTGTGAAGAGTGGGGGGATTTGTGAAGAGTGGGGGGATTTGTGAAGAGTGGGGGGATTTGTGAAGAGTGGAGGGGATTTGTGAAGAGTGGGAGGGGATTTGTGAAGAGTGGAAGGGGGATTTGTGAAGAGTGTGGGGGGTTTGTGAAGAGTGGGGGATTTGTGAAGAGTGGGGGGATTTGTGAAGAGTGGAGGGATTTGTGAAGAGTGGGAGGATTTGTGAAGAGTGGGGGGATTTGTGAAGCGTGGGGGGATTTGTGAAGAGTGGGGGATTTGTGAGGAGTGGGGGGGATTTGTGAAGAGATGGGAGGATTTGTGAAGAGTTGGGGGATTTGTGATGAGTTTGTGGGGGGATTTGTGAAGAGTGTCTGGGGGGATTTTTGAAGAGTGTGTGGGGGGATTTGTGAAGAGTGTGTGGAGGGATTTGTGAAGAGTGGGGGGGGGGGGGTTGTGAAGAGTGGGGGAATGTGAAGAGTGGGGGGGAGATTTGTGAAGAGTGTGGATTTGTGAAGAGTGGGGGGATTTGTGAAGTGTGGGGGGGATTTGTGAAGAGTGGGGGGGTTTGTGAAGAGTGGGGGGATTTGTGAAACGTGGGGGGGATTTGTGAAGAGTTGGGGGGTATTTGTGAAGAGTGTGTGGGGGGGGGGGATTTGTGAAGAGTGTGTGGGGGGATTTGTAAAGAGTGGGGGGATTTGTAAAGAGTTTGTGGGGGGATTTATGAAGAGTGGGGGGATTTGTGAAGAGTGTGGGGGGTTTGTGAAGAGTGGGGGGATTTGTGAAGAGTGGGGGGATTTGTGAAGAGTGGCGGGATTTGTGAAGTGTGGGAGGATTTGTGAAGAGTGGGGGGGATTTGTGAAGCGTGGGGGGATTTGTGAAGCGTGGGGGGATTTGTGAAGAGTGGGGGATTTGTGAAGAGTGGGGGGGGTTTGTGAAGTGTGGGGGGATTTGTGAAGAGTGGGGGGATTTGTGAAGAGTTGGGGGATTTGTGAAGAGTGGGGGGATTTGTGAAGAGTGGGGGGATTTGTGAAGAGTGGGGGGGATTTGTGAAGAGTGGGAGGGGATTTGTGAAGAGTGGGAGGGGGATTTGTGAAGAGTGGGGGGGATTTGTGAAGAGTTGGGGCGGTTTGTGAAGAGTGGGGGGGATTTGTGAAGAGTGGGAGGGGATTTGTGACGAGTGGAAGGGGGATTTGTGAAGAGTGGGGGGTTTGTGAAGAGTTGGGGGGGTTTGTGAAGAGTGGGGGGATTTGTGAAGAGTGGGGGGGATTTGTGAAGAGTGGGAGGGGATTTGTGAAGAGTGGAAGGGGGATTTGTGAAGAGTGGGGGGTTTGTGAAGAGTGGCGGGATTTGTGAAGAGTGGGGGGATTTGTGAAGAGTGGAGGGATTTGTGAAGAGTGGGAGGATTTGTGAAGAGTGGGGGGATTTGTGAAGCGTGGGGGATTTGTGAAGAGTGGGGGATTTGTGAAGAGTGGTGGGGGATTTGTGAAGAGTGGTGGGGGGTTTGTGAAGAGTTGGGAGGATTTGTGAAGAGTGGGGGGATTTGTGAAGAGTGGGGGGATTTGTGAAGAGTGGGAGGGGATTTGTGAAGAGTGGGAGGGGGATTTGTGAAGAGTGGAGGGGATTTGTGAAGAGTGGGAGGGGGATTTGTGAAGAGTGGGAGGAATTTGTGAAGAGTGGGGGGGATTTGTGAAGAGTGGGAGGGGATTTGTGAAGAGTGGAAGGGGGATTTGTGAAGAGTGTGGGGGGTTTGTGAAGAGTGGGGGGATTTGTGAAGAGTGGTGGGGATTTGTGAAGAGTGGTGGGGGGTTTGTGAAGAGTTGGGAGGATTTGTGAAGAGTGGGGGGATTTGTGAGAGTGGGAGGGGGATTTGTGAAGAGTGGAGGGGATTTGTGAAGAGTGGGAGGGGGATTTGTGAAGAGTGGAGGGAATTTGTGGGAAGAGTGGGGGGGATTTGTGAAGAGTGGGAGGGGATTTGTGAAGAGTGGAAGGGGGATTTGTGAAGAGTGTGGGGGGTTTGTGAAGAGTGGGGGGATTTGTGAAGAGTGGGGGGATTTGTGAAGAGTGGAGGGATATGTGAAGAGTGGGAGGATTTGTGAAGAGTGGGGGGATTTGTGAAGAGTGGGGGGATTTGTGAAGAGTGGGGGGATTTGTGAAGAGTGGAGGGGATTTGTGAAGAGTGGGAGGGGATTTGTGAAGAGTGGAAGGGGGATTTGTGAAGAGTGGGGGGGTTTGTGAAGAGTGGGGGGATTTGTGAAGAGTGGGGGGATTTGTGAAGAGTGGAGGGATTTGTGAAGAGTGGGAGGATTTGTGAAGAGTGGGGGGATTTGTGAAGCGTGGGGGGATTTGTGAAGAGTGGGGGATTTGTGAGGAGTGGGGGGGATTTGTGAAGAGATGGGAGGATTTGTGAAGAGTCGGGGGATTTGTGATGAGTTTGTGGGGGGATTTGTGAAGAGTGTCTGGGGGGATTTTGAAGAGTGTGTGGGGGGATTTGTGAAGAGTGTGTGGAGGGATTTGTGAAGAGTGGGGGGGGTTGTGAAGAGTGGGGGAATGTGAAGAGTGGGGGGGAGATTTGTGAAGAGTGTGGATTTGTGAAGAGTGGGGGGATTTGTGAAGTGTGGGGGGATTTGTGAAGAGTGGGGGGGTTTGTGAAGAGTGGGGGGATTTGTGAAACGTGGGGGGGATTTGTGAAGAGTTGGGGGTATTTGTGAAGAGTGTGTGGGGGGGATTTGTGAAGAGTGTGTGGGGGGATTTGTAAAGAGTGGGAGGATTTGTAAAGAGTTTGTGGGGGGATTTATGAAGAGTGGGGGGATGTGAAGAGTGTGTGGGGGGATTTGTAAAGAGTGGGAGGATTTGTAAAGAGTTTGTGGGGGGATTTATGAAGAGTGGGGGGATTTGTGAAGAGTGTGGGGGGTTTGTGAAGAGTGGGGGGATTTGTGAAGAGTGGGGGGATTTGTGAAGAGTGGCGGGATTTGTGAAGTGTGGGAGGATTTGTGAAGAGTGGGGGGATTTGTGAAGCGTGGGGGGATTTGTGAAGCGTGGGGGGATTTGTGAAGAGTGGGGGATTTGTGAAGAGTGGGGGGGGTTTGTGAAGCGTGGGGGGATTTGTGAAGAGTGGGGGGATTTGTGAAGAGTTGGGGGATTTGTGAAGAGTGGGGGGATTTGTGAAGAGTGGGGGGGATTTGTGAAGAGTGGGGGGGATTTGTGAAGAGTGGGAGGGGATTTGTGAAGAGTGGGAGGGGGATTTGTGAAGAGTGGGGGGGATTTGTGAAGAGTTGGGGCGGTTTGTGAAGAGTGGGGGGATTTGTGAAGAGTGGGGGGGATTTGTGAAGAGTGGGAGGGGATTTGTGACGAGTGGAAGGGGGATTTGTGAAGAGTGGGGGGTTTGTGAAGAGTTGGGGGGGTTTGTGAAGAGTGGGGGGATTTGTGAAGAGTGGGGGGGATTTGTGAAGAGTGGGAGGGGATTTGTGAAGAGTGGAAGGGGGATTTGTGAAGAGTGGGGGGGTTTGTGAAGAGTGGCGGGATTTGTGAAGAGTGGGGGGATTTGTGAAGAGTGGAGGGATTTGTGAAGAGTGGGAGGATTTGTGAAGAGTGGGGGGATTTGTGAAGCGTGGGGGGATTTGTGAAGAGTGGGGGATTTGTGAAGAGTGGTGGGGGATTTGTGAAGAGTGGTGGGGGGTTTGTGAAGAGTTGGGAGGATTTGTGAAGAGTGGGGGGATTTGTGAAGAGTGGGAGGGGGATTTGTGAAGAGTGGGAGGAATTTGTGAAGAGTGGGGGGGATTTGTGAAGAGTGGGAGGGGATTTGTGAAGAGTGGAAGGGGGATTTGTGAAGAGTGTGGGGGGTTTGTGAAGAGTGGGGGGATTTGTGAAGAGTGGGGGGATTTGTGAAGAGTGGAGGGATTTGTGAAGAGTGGGAGGATTTGTGAAGAGTGGGGGGATTTGTGAAGAGTGGGGGGTTTTGTGAAGAGTGGAGGGGATTTGTGAAGAGTGGAGGGATTTGTGAAGAGTGGGAGGATTTGTGAAGAGTGGGGGGATTTGTGAAGAGTGGGGGGATTTGTGAAGAGTGGAGGGGATTTGTGAAGAGTGGTGGGGGATTTGTGAAGAGTGGAAGGGGGATTTGTGAAGAGTGTGGGGGGTTTGTGAAGAGTGGGGGGATTTGTGAAGAGTGGGGGGATTTGTGAAGAGTGGAGGGATTTGTGAAGAGTGGGAGGATTTGTGAAGAGTGGGGGGATTTGTGAAGCGTGGGGGGATTTGTGAAGAGTGGGGGATTTGTGAGGAGTGGGGGGATTTGTGAAGAGATGGGAGGATTTGTGAAGAGTGGGGGGGATTTGTGAAGAGTGGGGGGGGGGGATTTGTGAAGAGTGGGAGGGGATTTGTGAAGAGTGGGGGCATTTGTGAAGAGTGGGGGGGATTTGTGAAGCGTGGGGGGATTTGTGAAGAGTGGGGGGATTTGTGAAGAGTTGGGGGGATTTGTGAAGAGTGGGAGGGGGATTTGTGAAGAGTGGGGGGATTTGTGAAGAGTGGGAGGGGGATTTGTGAAGAGTGGGGGGATTTGTGAAGAGTTGGGGGGATTTGTGAAGAGTGGGGGGGATTTGTGAAGCGTGGGGGGATTTGTGAACAGTTGGGGGGGTTTGTGAAGAGTGGGGGGGATTTGTGAAGCATGGGGAGATTTGTGAAGAGTTGGGGGGATTTGTGAAGAGTGAGTGAGTTACAGAGGAGGTCTAGTTCTAGAATTATTTCTCTTGTTCTGACTTTCATGGCGATACCTCACATGTGTGATGTGAACACCATTCACATAGATGGATGTGACCCATGTATGCATTCACCACTGTGCACAAGAACGGGGAAACGGGGGGCACTTTAAAAAAAAAAAGTGTATTATTATTTATTTTATTACCTTTTTGACAATTTTTACACTGTCCCTTTATTATCTATTTTGCTTTGCTCTAACAATACATTATGAAAGGTCCTCTTTATGGAGAGAGGTGGGGTCTATAAGACCCCACACCTCTCCTCTACTCTGGAAAGAATGGGTAATAAAAAAAAACATTGATCTTATACTTAAAAAAATTGGCCTTGTTTACATTGGGCCGGAAATGGGTGTGACGTCATGATGTCGCTCCAGTCCTCCTAGACCATAGAGACGAGCGAAGGCCAGCTTTCCTTCTCTCATCTCTGTGACCAGCCGCTGCCAGTGCCGGATTGGTTCCCAAGGCTACTGATCAGCCAGGTAAGCCCCGGAACCACCGGAAAGCTCCATGGGGGGGACCCCTCCTGCCGCTTCTAAAAGTGATCAAGCAGTAAATTCGCCACTCAGATCACCTTTATCAGAAAGTCCGACTCCTGAGGAAAAAAATAAACCACGGTTATGGCATCTAGCTGCAGCCAAAACCCTGGTATTTATCTGGGTACATATACCAGGACATTGTACATTACTGACCTCCTGAATGGTTTGCCGGGACATAATCTTCAGAAGAGAGGTTGAGTGCAAGATGTAGGACCTGAAAAAGAGAAAATCATTTATGCCCCGTACACACGGTCGGATTTTCCGATGGAAAATGTCCGATCAGAGCGTGCTGTCGGACATTTTCCATCGGATTTTCCGACACACAAAGTTTGAGAGCAGGCTATAAAATTCCGACCCTGTGTGGCCATTTCCGACGCACAAAGTGCCACGCATGCTCAGAAGAAATTCCGAGACGGAACAGCTCGGCCTGGTAAACTATTTTTTGGGTTGTTTTTAAATATTTTTTCTTTTTTTCAAGGCTGTTTTTGTATTTGTTTGGTGGTTTGTATTTTTTCCAAGGCTGTTTTTTTGTGTGTGTTTTACTCCATAATATTTTTGTGTGTTTTTTGTGTGTCAAGTTACCACAACACCATTATTATCTTGTATTATTGAACCTCAAGGAGATTGTTTGGTGTTGGTGTCTCTTGTTAATTTCACATTGTACTTTAGAAATGTACCTGAATCCTCACAAACAAACTGTCCTTTTTGAAGGAAAACACACATAGGAGAGTATAATTGTAAAAAAATTTCCTTTATTAAGGGCTCAGAACCAAACAAAGAGGGAGGCAACTCTGGAGAAACAGCTGAAATGGGTGAAGCCTTTGGCCCCCAGGGCACACATCAACTATTTTCTTGCAAAATTGGTGGCCTGAGGAGTCCATATCTAAGGGAGTGCAGTCTGGTCCATAAGTCCCAGAGATCCGGAAAGCAGCAGATGACATCTGTGTCCCCAGGCTGTGGTCATACAAGAGCCTGCATCTTTGGCCAGACCAGACTGAACCCAGGGCCATCACTCTGGTCTTCCTTTCACGCTTCCTTCCACACTGTGGCTGTGGTGGTGTAGTTGTGGCAGGAGGAGGAGGATGGTCCAACTCAATCACGTTGGTATTGGGTGTGATTTCGTCACTCACCCCCTTAGTTAGGACTTTATAAAGAAGTTTCTCACACATGAGGCATTGACCCTCCTGCATGCCCTTCAGTTTGGTGGCAGCCATGCAGGCAAAGGCCTCTTCAGGAGTGGGTAAGGCTCTGAGGGACGCAGAAGCCTTCTGAATGAGCCTGAGCGCAGAATCCTGCATGTGAGTCGCCTTCCTCACACTTTTGTATGGAAGGCGGAGCACATGACGGAGACACAGCAGGTGCGTGCTAATTACAGCAACGAGGAGGAGGGGGAGGAAAGCCCGGAGCCAGAAATGTCCCGATCCAGAAGGAGAAGATTTAAGGCATCAAATATGTCCTTTGGGGAGATGTTGGAGATGGTCGACATCCTGAAGAGGGCCAACTATGACGGGAAGTATGGACCTTACCCCAACCACAATGTCAGAAAGGCCAAGATCATGGCGAAAGTGGTCAAGAGTCTGCACCGGAATTTCGGGGTACGACGATCGAAAGATCAGCTCAGGAAGCGGTGGTCGGACCTCAAATTAAGAGAACACGAGCAGTACAGAAAGATCCGGAGAGTGCTGCAAAAAAGTAAGTAGTTGTGTTGTTACATAGTTACATAGTTACATAGTAGGTGAGGTTGAAAAAAGACACAAGTCCATCAAGTCCAACCTATGTGTGTGATAATGTGTCAGTATTACATTACATATCCCTGTATATTGCGGTCATTCAGGTGATTATCTAATAGTTTCTTGAAGCTATCAATGCTCCCCGCTGAGACCACCGCCTGTGGAAGGGAATTCCACATCCTTACCGTTCTTACAGTAAAGAACCCTCTACGTAGTTTAAGGTTAAACCTCTTTTCTTCTAATTGTAATGAGTGGCCACGAGTCTTATTAAACTCTCTTCTGCGAAAAAGTTTTATCCCTATTGTGGGGTCACCAGTACAGTATTTGTAAATTGAAATCATATCCCCTCTCAAGCGTCTCTTCTCCAGAGAGAATAAGTTCAGTGCTTGCAACCTTTCCTCATAACTAAGATCCTCCAGACCCTTTATTAGCTTTGTTGCCCTTCTTTGTACTCGCTCCATTTCCAGTACGTCCCTCCTGAGGACTGGTGCCCAGAACTGGACAGCATACTCCAGGTGCGGCCGGACCAGAGTCTTGTAGAGCGGGAAAATTATCGTTTTATCTCTGCAGTTGATCCCCCTTTTAATGCATGCCAATATTCTGTTTGCTTTATTAGCAGCAGCTTGGCATTGCATGCCATTGCTGAGCCTATCATCCACTAGGACCCCCAGGTCCTTTTCCATCCTAGATTCCCCCAGAGGTTCTCCCCCCAGTGTATAGATTGCATTCATATTTTTGTCACCCAAATGCATTATTTTACATTTTTCTACATTGAACCTCATTTGCCATGTAGTCGCCCACCCCATTAATTTGTTCAGGTCTTTTTGCAAGATTTCCACATCCTGCAGAGAAGTTATTGCCCTGCTTAGCTTAGTATCGTCTGCAAATACAGAGATTGAACTCTTTATCCCATCCTCCAGGTCGTTTATGAACAAATTAAATAGGATTGGTCCCAGCACAGAACCCTGGGGAACCCCACTACCCACCCCTGACCATTCTGAGTACTCCCCATTTATCACCACCCTCTGAACACGCCCTTGTAGCCAGTTTTCAATCCATGTACTCACCCTATGGTCCATGCCAACGCACCTTATTTTGTATAGTAAACGTTTATGGGGAACTGTGTCAAATGCTTTTGCAAAATCCAGATACACCACGTCTACGGGCCTTCCTTTATCTAGATGGCAACTCACCTCCTCATAGAAGGTTAATAGATTGGTTTGGCAAGAACGATTCTTCATGAATCCATGCTGATTACTGCTAATGAAATCATTCTTATTACTAAAATCTTGTATATAGTCCCTTATCATCCCCTCCAAGAGTTTACATACTATTGATGTTAGGCTAACTGGTCTGTAATTCCCAGGGATGTTTTTTGGGCCCTTTTTAAATATTGGTGCTACATTGGCTTTTCTCCAATCAGCTGGTACCATTCCAGTCAATAGACTGTCTGTAAATATTAGGAACAACGGTCTGGCAATCACCTGACTGAGTTCCCTAAGTACCCTCGGATGCAAGCCATCTGGTCCCGGTGATTTATTAATGTTAAGTTTCTCAAGTCTAATTTTAATTCCGTCCTCTGTTAACCATGGAGGTGCTTCCTGTGATGTGTCATGAGGATAAACACTGCAGTTTTGGTTACTGAAGCCCCCCGAAATTGTGAGTTTCAATTCTTTATGTTTATTACGTTCATGCTGCTCCATGTGCTTTTCTTAACTGTTATCCAGTTTAAAATGGCAACTTTCATGTTCATGGGCACATTATTCGTTCGTATAAAACATTGTTCGTTCGGCCTAGAAAACACCATTGTTTTGGCCATATGCATTTGCCCACATTTTTTAGGGCCTACTTGTCTGCAAATAATTTGGTTGTGTAGATGGGTTTGTAACTAGAATAAAATGCAAACTAGATTCTGTGTAAGGAGAGGACACTGAGCAGCTGTTTTCACATCTGGACACTGGAGCACTAGTGTGGGACACAAGAACACCCCTTTTTTTAGGGGGCCCACACAGGTGCTCCAGTGTATACTATAGGGGTGTCTCCATCTGTGAAGCTTGTACAAAACAGGTAAGTATTCAAGTTTGACAAAGGACAATAAAAATTCTACATCTTGTAACTCTGCCATAACAGACAATTGTACCCCACTTCCAAGCAATGTTTCATATTCCTATTTCTGCCATCAAATATCTGTGTGCTAAGTATACTTATTTTTTTTACATAGGGGATAAAAGACTCGGAGGACACCCATCATCCGAGGAGACCACAGACCCCCCACCTCTGGGACAAGGGGAAATCCCCCCAACCCAAGCAGAGCAGGAGGAGGAAGACATGGTAGAAATTGTCACCACAACAGTGGGTGAGTGTCTGTGACCACAGGCTCAGGTAAGAGATGGATGCCAGCATATTTTTAATACATGGTGTGTTTTTGTTTCTATCTTTTTAGGTGATCGTGATGTTGTGGATCCAGATCCTTTCACCTCGGAAAGTGCACAGATCCTGATCGGGGAGATCATGGGGTGTAATAGGGACTTGGAAAACATCCTTAAAAACATCAATGATGTTCAACAAAAAATGAAGAACATCACTGATGTTTTAGGGAGAGTTTAAAACCCCTCCAAATCCCTTTTTTTTTGTTGCGCTTTTTGTGAGCTAAAATTTTTTAGCATTTTTTGACATATTTGCAAAAAGCCAAAATTTGAAGAGGCACACAGTGTGTCAACATGTGCTATCTGCCACCCCAGAGATCAATGGACGCCCTTTGGTGGGTGCAACCCCTTCCTCAATAGCTGTGAGGAAGGGGTTGCACCCCAAAAACACGTCCCTTGATCCCCCATGATGGCAGCTAGCACATGTTGACATTCGGCAATTTGTGTGCATCTTCAAAATTTGGCTTTTTTAGGGGTGACTTCACCCCATCTGAACGCAATATCAAACACAGTTTGTAAATACTCATGTCTGATATTGCCTTGAAGTTCTACCAAATGTGAACTTTGTAAGTTCAAGATTTGTGTCTTTCTTGTTGGTTTTAAACATGCCTGTTTTATCTTAAATGGACATTTCTACTTTGTCTAATATGACCCCAAAAATTGTTATACAACAAACATGTTGGTTTGTTTTAAAAACCTTTTCTAAATGCACATGTGATTGTGCTGGTATTAGAAAGATTGTTAATCAAGAATGTGTGGATTATTGTTTCAACGCTCCAACACTTTTGTTGTGCTCTAATTGGTGTTTTCAGTGACAATGGGGGTTATTTCCTAAGGGCAAATCCACTTTGCACTACAAGTGCAGTTTCAACTGCACTTGTAGTGCAAAGTGTCTTTGCCTTTAGTAAATAACACCCAACAATGCTTTGTAATGTTACACAATTATGCCATTTTCAGGACTCACCACATTTCTGTCAGGGTCAGCTAAAACAAACACAAGCAGTAAATGTCACCAAAGATTTAGTAGATCATTTCTTTTTATTTGAAAAAGGTTTTAGACATTGTCTGGCATATTGATAGCCCCCCTACCTGCAAAGTATTCAAGGTATCTTAGACGGACATCACGGGCACTCAGGGGGGCAAGCCAGGACGGCCACTTTCAAGCGCCGTCAGGGTTGGTTCATTTTGAATTCCAGCCTCAGGCCCAACTGAGCCAGCATAGTTGGCAGAATGTTGGCGTAAAAAGTTATGTAGAACACAGCACGCCAGGATGATATGATTCAGTTTGTACTCCGCCATGTGTATGGGTGTAAGAAATAGGCGGAACCGGCTGGCCATGATTCCAAATGTGTTCTCCACCACTCTTCTGGCTCCGGTAATTAAAAACCCTCTGGTCCGGGGTGAGGGTCCTCATCGGGAATGGTTGCATAAGATGGTCCCCCAGCGTAAACGCTTCATCTGCAACGAAGACGAATGGGAGTCCTTCCACATTGTCTTCTGGAGGTGGCAAGTCCAAGCTGCCATTCTGGAGACTCCTGTAGAACTCCGTCTGGGCGATGACTCCACCATCGGACATCCGGCCATTCTTCCCCACGTCCACTAAAGGAACTCGTAAGTAGCCGACACCACTGCCAACATTACAATACTATTGAACCCCTTATAGTTGAAATAATATGACCCCGAGATGGGTGGTGGGACGATGTGGACGTGTTTCCCATCAATTGCCCCTCCGCAGTTAGGAAAGTCCCACCGCTGGGCAAAGTGGGAGGCCACAGTCTGCCATTCCTGTGGGTTGGAAGGAAACTGTGGAGTCAAACAAGAACAAAAAATTTGTCATTTTGCACATAAACAGGGAAAGCAGATTAGACACAAACAATCTTGGCCAACATCAAGATAACATTTATTTGAGGGTGTTTTTAAAGACCAAACTATAAGGTACACCTATCAGATTCCCGCTCCCCCACCCCCTCTCATGGGCCATTTCTAACATTATAGGGAGGGAACTCTTGGACAGGTAACCCTCTCCACTTCATTGAGAGATGAATGTCTAAATAATGGGTATTACTTTGGCCAGCCCCTCCTTAGTTACACTATTGGCAGCCCACTGGACGGGTAGGAAGTGTCATAATACAAAGATATAAATACACATTGTACACATTTGACCACATTTGGACATTCTGCTATTACCTATCAAGATAATAATAGGATACAAAAACTTTAAACAGTACCGGTTGCAAGTATACAGGCAGGCCCTACTACATGCTTTGGGTAATTCATCCATAAATCTCACCACTAAAGAGGTGGGTATAGTGTGTATGGGTTTGGCAAAGTCAGCAGATAGATAATTGAGGATAGATAGAGAATTGGTATCAGCTGACTTAGCAGTTGGGGGGAGGGAGGGTTCCAAATGGGACCCCCCAAAAAAAGCCTCTGGCACTCTGCCTGAATTTAAAGCACAAATCACATTTAAAAACATTTTAGGGGTGTTTGGGATAAAGCACTACTATGGAGCTGATAAAATACATTGTTAAATGAATACATGAGGTGAATATAGGGGCAGGAGAGAACATGCTGGGGAGGTTAGTGAAGGACAATCTGTATGAAGGACAACAAAAATAATTACATAAAAATCCAGCATGCATGAGGACAAAGGGGACATTCACAGCATATTACAATCATGGTAATTAAGGAATGAGGAAAGAAATACAATACATTAGCAAATATTAAATACAATAAAATGTGATATTAAAGGATAAAAATCTTACCTTCATATACTCCTTCTGCAGGACCTGTATGATGGCAGAACAGGTCTCCGGGATAATGATCCCCAGAGCCTGGGGGGAGATGCCTGTCGAGAACTTCAAGTCCTGCAGGCTTCCCCCGTCGCCAAGTACCGCAGGGTGGCGACAAGCCTCTGCTCCGGAGTGATGGCTTGCCTCATGCAGGTATCCTGCCTGCTGATATAAGGGGTCAGCAAAGCCAACAAACTGTGAAACACGGGGTCCGTCATCCTGAGAAAGTTCCTGAAATCCTCAGGACAGAACTGGTCATGATGAAGCAATCAATTCTTGGTCCATGAACTCCTCCTCACCCTGTTCATGGACTGGACTTGTGTCAAGGTAAGGACCCCAACACCAAGCCCCCGCACAACACGAACTCTACGAGGAGTACGCATACGAAACATGGCTAGAAAACGGTCGGCTGCTCACAACAAAGTAACAGAACACACTGAAGGACAGCAAGGCCTGTGAAGAGCGACCTGAAAAACAGTAACGAACGAACACGAACACAATGACAAATCAATTGTACTCGCTGCATGCACTGAAGAGCAGATACAAACCCACAAGCACAAACTGAACAGCAGAAAACTATCTGAAAACCATGAGTCTGAAAAAGTGCGAATCGTCTCTCACCAAACTTTTACTAACACGAGATTAGCAAAAGGAGCCCAAAGGTTGCCGTGCTTGGTTCTGAACTGGTCTTTTCTAGACTCGTTGTACGTGGTGTACGTCAAGTTTGAGCCAACATCCGTCTGAAAAATTCCATGTATTTTCTTGTCAGAATGTCCAATCAATGCCCGATCGTGTGTACGGGGCATTAGTGTTATCATCGAGAGCAGACCTAACAACTAGATGCAGGATGTGTGCACAGCAGCGCAAACCAACAAATCTTCCATCACGGATAGCCTTTGTCATTTTAGCTCCACCATCACTGACAACAAATCCCATTTTGACACTCGGGCCTGCCTGTTCCACTAGCCACTTCCCTATCATTTTCTGAAGTGCGTTTAGAATATTCTGTGATGTGTGCTGCTGATCCAGCATGGAGGAGGAAGGAGTGCAAACCTGTCTTGTGCATTGTGGCAGCGGCCACAGCATGAGGTTTTTCTTGACCTTGCAGTTATTTGTGGTGGGGGTTGTATATCTTGCAACACATTGGGCTGCCACCAATGGGCAGTCAAGGACAGGAAGGCATGCTGGCCACTTGGAGCACACCATAAATCAGTTGTAAAGTGAACTGATTGGCCAGCAGTCTTCCCCAGCAAATCCTTCAAAACCCCAACACATGACAGCGAGGTACAGCGAGGGCACTACAGTTCTAATGAATGTGGTGCATGAAGGGACCTGGTATTGTGGTGCCACAGCCTGCATTAGCTGCTTGAAGGGCTCCCCTTCCACAAAACTGAAAGAAGCCCCCCCAACAGCTATAAGTTGTCCAATGAGGTGCGTAAGTTTACGGGACTGCTGTTTTGACATACCCCGGTAATGTAGCCCACCAAAATGTTCAATAGTGAGCTGTATGGATTTCTTTAGTATTTTAGTATGACCTGCAGCTCCAGAAGTGGCTGTGACTTTGACACTGCTGCTGGTAAAGGTGGTGGTAGATGGGGGAGCCACACCCATTTATTCCCTTAGCACCACTGGCCTATGGAGGCTAAGCATGTGTTGCTTCATCCCAGCGTTTGTGAGATGACCAGACTGTCTCCCATGGCTGACTTCTCTGCTGCACAGTTTACATGCAGCTGTGTGGCCATCACCAACTGTCATAAAATTCTGCCAAATTTTAGAATGACGGGTGCTGCCACTGTGTGGTGAAGAATTTTTAGAGAGTTTCCTCTTCAGCCGCAGTTGCTAGAGCAAGTTGCTTAATTTTGGTTGTAGCCTGGCCTGTGCACTCTGCTATGCTTCTGTGTTTTTAAGAAGGAAGTAGTGGTTGGAATGTCTTTAGTAGATAAGGCACCTCATCCCGGTAATAGATACAACAGAGAACAGGGAGAGGGGATTATTATGGTGCTAAAAATACAAGTGTAGATGATCATCTACAAGGCTGTACAATATACTGTTTTATGCTCCCTCAATTTGTGTGTTGTCCATGAATTGTTTTTTAATTAATTATAATAAACTTAATTCTTTTTTTATATACTATTTTGCATTGATGTATTTTTAGCACCATAATAATCCCCTCTCCCTGTTCTCTGTTGCTGCTGTGTTTTTGTGATAAAACGGGAGGTGGCCTCATGTCAGGGATAGTGAAGGAGTTTACTTGACTAACTAACGTCTATGGGAGACTCAACCAGAACAGGAGAGGCAGGTGCCACCGGTGCTGTTCTTTTAGGGGGAATACAACAGTGGGGAATCAAATTTAAGAGAATATTCTATCTGATAAATACTTGGTTTCTGATTGAGATTAAAAGGTAGGGTATATTCTGAATCCTCCATGTTTACGAAGGAGGATTTATCACCATTAGGGATGAGCCGAACACCCCGCTGTTCGGTTCGCACCAGAACATGCGAACAGGAAAAAAATTTGTTCGAACACGCAAACACCGTTAAAGTCTATGGGACTCGAACATGAATAGTCAAAACTGCTAATTTTAAAGGCTTATATGCAAGTTATTGTCATAAAAAGTTTTTGGGGACCCGGGTCCTGCCCCAGGGGACATAGATCAATGCAAAAAAAAAGTTTTAAAAACGCAGTTTTTTCGGGAGCAGTGATTTTAATAATGCTTAAAGTGAAAAAATAAAAGTGTAATATTCCTTTAAATTTCGTACCTGGGGGGTGTCTATAGTATGCCTGTAAAGGGGTGCATGTTTCCCGTGTTTAGAACAGTCTGACAGCAAAATTATATTTCAAAGGAAAAAAAGTCATTTAAAACTACTCGCTATACTATTGCCGGTCCGACAATACACATAGAAGTTCATTGATAAAAATGGCATGGGAATTCCCCACAGGGGAACCCCGAACCAAAATTTAAAAAAAAAAATGATGTGGGGGGTCCCCCTTCAGGTCTGGTATGGATATTAAGGGGAACCCCACGCCAAAAAAAATGGTGTGGGGTCCCCCCAAAAATCCATACTAGACCCTTATCCGAGCACACAACCTGGCAGGCCGCAGGAAAAGAGGGGAGGACGAGAGAGCGCCCCCTCCTGATTAGTACCAGGCCACATGCCCTCAACATTGGGAGGGTGCTTTGGGGTAGCCCCCCAAAGCACCTTGTCCCCATGTTGATGGGGACAAGGGCCTTATCCCCACAACCCTTGTCCGGTGGTTGTGGGGGTCTGTGGGTGGGGGTCTTATCGGAATCTGAAAACCCCCTGTAACAAGGGGACCCCCAGATCATGCCCCCCGTGTGAAATGGTAAGGGTACCCCTACCATTTCACAAAAAAACTGTCAAAAGTGTTAAAAATGACAGGAGACAGTTTTTGACAATCCTTTATTTAAAGTCTTCTTTTTTCCATCTTTATACTTCTATCTTCTTTCTTCTATCTTCCTTCGGTTTCTTCCTCCATCTTCTTCTTCTTCTGGTTCTTCTGGTTCTTCCTCCGGTGTTCTTGTCTGGCATCTTCCTCCGCGGCGTCTTCCTCCCTTCTTCTTCTTGGGCCGCTCTGCATCCATGATGGGAGGCTCCCAGCACCCTCCCAATGTTGAGGGCATGTGGCCTGGTACGGTTCAGGAGGGGGGGCAGTCTGTATGTCACGGGGGGCCACTCTGCATGTCACAGGGGGGCCAGTCTGCATGTCACAGTGGGGCCAGTCTGCATGTCACAGGGGGGCACCAGATGTAAGTAGGACTGATGGGGACACCAGATGTAAGGAGGACTGATGGGGACACCAGATGTAAGGAGGAATGATGGGGACACCACGACATGTAAGGAGGACAGATGGGGACACCATGACATGTAAGGAGTACTGATGGGACACCATGACATGGGGACTGATGGGGACACCATGACATGTAAGGAGTACAACAGATGTAAGGAGGGCTGATGGGGACACCAGATGTAAGGAGGACTCCGCTGAGGGGGACACAGTTGTAAGGAGGACTCATGGGGACACCAGATGTAAGGAGGACTGATGGGGACACAGATTTAAGGAGGGCTCCGCTGATGGAGACACAGAAGTAAGGAAGGCTCCACTGATGGGGACACCAGATGTAAGGAGGGCTCCGCTGATGGAGACACAGATGTAAGGAGGACTCCGCTGATGGAGACACCAGATGTAAGGAGGGTTCCGCTGATGGGGACACAGATATAAGGGGGGCTCCGCTGGTGGAGACACAGATGTAAGGAGGGCTCCGCTGATGGGGACACCAGATGTAAGGAGGGCTCTGCTGATGTGGACACCAGATGTAAGGAGGGCTCCGCCGATGGGGACACAGATGTAAGGAGGGCTCCACTGATGGGAACACAGATATAAGGAGAGCTCCGCTGATGGAGACACAGATGTAAGGAGGACTCCACTGATGGGGACACCAGATGTAAGGAGGGTTCCGCTGATGGGGACACCAGATGTAAAGAGGACTCTGCTGATGGGGACACAGATGTAAGGAGGGCTCCGCTGATGGGGACACAGATGTAAGGAGGACTGATGGGGACACGAGATGGAAGGAGTGGCTCTGCTGATGGGACAGAGATGTAAGGAGGGGCTCCACTGATGGGTACACCAGATGTAAGGAGGACTGATGGGGGCACCAGATGTAAGGAGGACTGATGGGGACACAGATTTAAGGAGGGCTCCGCTGATGGAGACACAGATGTAAGGAAGGCTCCACTGATGGGGACACCAGATGTAAGGAGGGCTCCGCTGATGGAGACACAGATGTAAGGAGGACTCCGCTGATGGGGACACAGATGTAAGGAGGGCTCCGCTGATGGAGACACCAGATGTAAGGAGGGTTCCGCTGATGGGGACACAGATATAAGGGGGGCTCGGCTGATGGAGACACAAATTTAAGGAGAGCTCCGCTGATGGGGACACCAGATGTAAGGAGGGCTCTGCTGATGTGGACACCAGATGTAAGGAGGACAGATGGGGACACCATGACATGTAAGGAGTACTGATGGGACACCATGACATGGGGACTGATGGGGACACCATGACATGTAAGGAGTACAACAGATGTAAGGAGGGCTCCACTGATGGGGACACCAGATGTAAGGAGGACTCCGCTGAGGGGGACACAGTTGTAAGGAGGACTCATGGGGACACCAGATGTAAGGAGGACTGATGGGGACACAGATTTAAGGAGGGCTCCGCTGATGGAGACACAGAAGTAAGGAAGGCTCCACTGATGGGGACACCAGATGTAAGGAGGGCTCCGCTGATGGAGACACAGATGTAAGGAGGACTCCGCTGATGGGGACACAGATGTAAGGAGGGCTCCGCTGATGGAGACACCAGATGTAAGGAGGGTTCCGCTGATGGGGACACAGATATAAGGGGGGCTCCGCTGGTGGAGACACAGATGTAAGGAGGGCTCCGCTGATGGGGACACCAGATGTAAGGAGGGCTCTGCTGATGTGGACACCAGATGTAAGGAGGGCTCCGCCGATGGGGACACAGATGTAAGGAGGGCTCCACTGATGGGAACACAGATATAAGGAGAGCTCCGCTGATGGAGACACAGATGTAAGGAGGACTCCACTAATGGGGACACCAGATGTAAGGAGGGTTCCGCTGATGGGGACACCAGATGTAAAGAGGACTCTGCTGATGGGGACACAGATGTAAGGAGGGCTCCGCTGATGGGGACACAGATGTAAGGAGGACTGATGGGGACACGAGATGGAAGGAGTGGCTCTGCTGATGGGACAGAGATGTAAGGAGGGGCTCCACTGATGGGTACACCAGATGTAAGGAGGACTGATGGGGACACCAGATGTAAGGAGGACTGATGGGGACACAGATTTAAGGAGGGCTCCGCTGATGGAGACACAGATGTAAGGAAGGCTCCACTGATGGGGACACCAGATGTAAGGAGGGCTCCGCTGATGGAGACACAGATGTAAGGAGGACTCCGCTGATGGGGACACAGATGTAAGGAGGGCTCCGCTGATGGAGACACCAGATGTAAGGAGGGTTCCGCTGATGGGGACACAGATATAAGGGGGGCTCGGCTGATGGAGACACAAATGTAAGGAGAGCTCCGCTGATGGGGACACCAGATGTAAGGAGGGCTCTGCTGATGTGGACACCAGATGTAAGGAGGGCTCCGCTGATCGGGACACCAGATGTAAGGAGGGCTCTGCCAATGGGGACACCAGATGTAAGGAGGGCTCCGCTGATGTGGACACCAGATGTAAGGAGGGCTACGTTGATGGGGACACCAGATGTAAGGAGGGCTCCACTGATGGGGACACCAGATGTAAGGAGGGCTCTGCTGATGGGGACACAGATGTAAGGAGAACTTTGCTGAATGGGCCATCAGATGTAAGGAGGGCTCCGCTGATGGGGACACCAGATGTAAGGAGGGCTCTGCTGATGGAGACACAGATGTAAGGAGGACTCCGCTGATGGGGACAACAGATGTAAGGAGGGCTCCGCTGATGGGGACACCAGATGTAAGGAGGGCTCTGCTGATGGGGACACAGATGTAAGGAGGGCTCCGCTAATGGGGACACAGATGTAAGGAGGACTGATGGGGACACCAGATGTAAGGAGTGGCTCTGCTGATGGGACACAGATGTAAGGAGGGGCTCCACTGATGGAGACACCAGATGTAAGGAGGACTGATGGGGACACCAGATGTAAGGAGGACTGATGGGGACACAGATGTAAGGAAGGCTCCGCTGATGGAAATACAGATGTAAGGAGGGCTCCGCTGATGGAGACACAGATGTAAGGAGGACTCCGCTGATGGGGACACCAGATGTAAGGAGGGCTCCACTGATGGAGACACAGATGTAAGAAGGACTCCGCTGATGGGAACACAGATGTAAGGAGGGCCCCACTGATGGGGACACAGATGTAAGGAGGGCTCCGCTGATAGGGACACCAGATGTAAGGGGGGTTCCGCTGATGGGGACACAGATATAAGGGGGGCTCCGCTGATGGGGACACCAGATGTAAGGAGGGCCCCACTGATGGGGACACAGATATAAGGAGGGCTCCGCTGATAGGGACACCAGATGTAAGGAGGGTTCCGCTGATGGGGACACAGATGTAAGGAGACACCAGATGGGGACACCAGATGTAAGGAGGGCTCTGCTGAAGGGGACACCAGATGTAAGGAGAGCTCCGCCAATGGGGACACCAGATGTAAGGAGGGCTGTGCCAATGGAGACACCAGATGTAAGGAGGGCTCCGCCAATGGGGACACCAGATGTAAGGAGGGCTCTGCCAATGGGGACACCAGATGTAAGGAGGGCTCCGCTGATGTGGACACCAGATGTAAGGAGGGCTCCATGGATGGGGACACCAGATGTAAGGAGGGCTCTGCTGATGGGGACACAGATGTAAGGAGGACTCCGCTGATGGGGCCACCAGATGTAAGGAGGGCTCCACTGATGGGGACACCAGATGTAAGGAGGGCTCTGCTGATGGGGACACCAGATGTAAGGAGGGCTCTGCTGATGGAGACAAAGATGTAAGGAGGACTCCGCTAATGGGGACAACAGATGTAAGGAGGGCTCCACTGATGGGGACACAGATGTAAGGAGGGCTCCGCTGGTGGAAACACAGATGTAAGGAGGGCTCCACTGATGGGGACACCAGATATAAGGAGCGCTCCGCTGATGAGGACACAGATGTAAGGAGGGCTCCGCTGATGGAGACACAGATGTAAGGAGGACTCCGTTGATGGGGACACCAGATGTAAGGAGGGCTCCGCTGATGGAGACACAGATGTAAGAAGGACTCCGCTGATGGGGACACAGATGTAAGGAGTACCCAGCTGATGGGGACACAGATGTAAGGAGGGCTCCGCTGATGGGGACACCAGATGTAAGGAGGGCTCCGCTGATGGGGTTACCAGATGTAAGGAGGGGCTCCGCTGATGGAGACACAGATGAAAGGAGGACTCTGCTGATGGGGACACAGGTGTAAGGAGGGATGCGCTTCAATCATCCTGACGCCATAACAATCATGGCGCCGGGATGATTGAAGCGCTAACACCAGGTGTTTGGAATATCTTTATCTGCTGATTGTTAAACTCTGAAAAACACATATTGTGGTGTAGGATCTGGGGCTGCTGTTCCTCCATCCCTCTCCCCCCTTTCCCCCTTTCCCTCTACATCCCTCATTTATCTCAGACTCTAACCACACCCCTTTGAGCCATGCCCATTTAAGCCACGCCCACTATTTTGACATAAACCACGCCCATATTTTGGTTCCACATTTTTATTTTGACTATGCCACGCCTACAAATGCCTGTCCCGCACCCTAATTATAATGTGACCCCGCCTAGAGCCCAAAAAGTGTCCCTAAGTTTTTTTTTTTACAATGTTGGCAACTATGCTCTATCATGGCTCAGTGGGCCATAATTTTGTATGGTTATGCTATGGTTCCCATGTACGCAGATCTGCTTACTTAGGAGTTTATATACGGTTGCCATGAAGTGGCCAGTCCCTTGGTGAGGCATAAACAAACATCCTTAACCACTGCCGCACACCAATATATGTCCTAACTTTGACGGGGGATATCGTTGTTATGGCAGAAGCTAGCTGCCATAACCCCAGTAGCCTCATGTTCGGCCGGCGATACGGTTTCTGATAAGAGTCTCCGCTGAGGACTCCGCTGATGGGGACACCAGATGTAAGGAGGGCTCCACTGATGGAGACACAGATGTAAGAAGGACTCCGCTGATGGGGACACAGATGTAAGGAGGGCCCCATTGATGGGGACACAGATGTAAGGAGGGCTCCGCTGATAGGGACACTAGATGTAAGGAGGGTTCCGCTGATGGGGACACAGATATAAGAGGGGCTCTGCTGATGGAGACACAGATGTAAGGAGGGCTCAGCTGATGGGGACACCAGATGTAAGGAGGGCTCCGCAGATGGGGACACCAGATGTAAGGAGGGCTCTGCTGAAGGGGACACCAGATGTAAGGAGGGCTCCGCAGATGGGGACACCAGATGTAAGGAGGGCTCTGCCAATGGGGACACCAGATGTAAGGAGGGCTCCGCTGATGTGGACACCAGATGTAAGGAGGGCTCCGCTCATGGGGACACCAGATGTAAGGAGCGCTCCACTGATGGGGACACCAGATGTAAGGAGGGCTCTGCTGATGGGGACACAGATGTAAGGAGCACTCCGCTGATGGGCCATCAGATGTAAGGAGGGCTCCACTGATGGGGACACCAGATGTAAGGAGGGCTCTGCTGATGGAGACACAGATGTAAGGAGGACTCCGCTGATGGGGACAACAGATGTAAGGAGGGCTCCGCTGATGGGGACACAGATGTAAGGAGGGCTCCGCTGATGGGGACACCAGATATAAGGAGGGCTGCGCTGATGGAGACACAGATGTAAGGACTCCGCTGATGGAGACACAGATGTAAGGAGTGCCCAGCTGATGGGGACACAGATGTAAGGAGGGCTCCGCTGATGGGGACACCAGATGTAAGGAGGGCTCCGCTGATGGGGTTACCAGATGTAAGGAGGGGCTCCGCTGATGGAGACACAGATGAAAGGAGGACTCTGCTGATGGGGACACAGGTGTAAGGAGGGATGCGCTTCAATCATCCTGACGCCATAACAATCATGGCGCCGGGATGATTGAAGCGCTAACACCAGGTGTTTGGAATATCTTTATCTGCTGATTGTTAAACTCTGAAAAACACATATTGTGGTGTAGGATCTGGGGCTGCTGTCCCTCCATCCCTCTCCCCCCTTTCCCCCTTTCCCTCTACATCCCTCATTTATCTCAGACTCTAACCACACCCCTTTGAGCCATGCCCATTTAAGCCACGCCCACTATTTTGACATAAACTATGGCCATATTTCGGTTCCACATTTTTATTTTGACTATGCCACGCCTACAAATGCCTGTCCAGCACCCTAATTATAATGTGACCCCGCCTAGAGCCCAAAAAGTGTCCCTAAGTTTTTTTTTTACAATGTTGGCAACTATGCTCTATCATGGCTCAGTGGTCCATAATTTTGTATGGTTATGCTATGGTTCCCATGTACGCAGATCTGCTTACTTAGGAGTTTAGATACGGTTGCCATGAAGTGGCCAGTCCCTTGGTGAGGCATAAACAAACATCCTTAACCACTGCCGCACACCAATATATGTCCTAACTTTGACGGGGGATATCGTTGTTATGGCAGAAGCTAGCTGCCATAACCCCAGTAACCTCATGTTCGGCCGGCGGTACGGTTTCTGATAAGAGTGGTCTTTGCGGCAGATTCGCCGAAAGATCACTTGTATCGGCAGCAGGAGAGGGCCACCCTCTCCCGCCACGCTACGGTGCCCTCCGTCGCTTACCGGATCTGTCCGCAGCGGCAGAGGCAATCGGATCTTCATCCTGGCTTGGCATGGAGACGAGTGAGGGGAAGATGGCCCCCACCCGTCTCCATAACGATGCAGGGCGGAAGCAACGTCAAAACATTGCTTCCGTCCACAGCTCTTAAAGGGCAATTTTTTTTAATTATTTTTTTTAAATGACAATTTTTTTTTCTCTATTGCATTTAAGTGTAAATATGAGATGTGAGGTCTTTCTGACCCCCCAGATCTCATATTTAAGAGGGCCTGTCATGCTTTTTTTCTATTACAAGGTATGTTTAATAGGAATAAATGTGACACATTTTTTTTGTTTTAAACAGTGTAAAAATAAAAAAAAGGTAAAATAAATAAGAAAAAAAATGTTAAGTGCGCCTCATCCTGCCGAGCTCGCGTGCAGAAGCGAACGCATACATGAGCAGCGGCCGCATATGAAAACGGTGTTCAAACCACACATGTGAGGTATCGCAACGATTGGTAGAGCGAGAGCAATAATTCTAGCCCTAGACCTCCTCTGTAACTTAAAACATGCAATCTGTAGAATTTTTTAAACATCACCTATGGAGATTTGTAAGGGTAAAAATTTGTCGCCATTCCACGAGCGGGCCCAATTTTGAAGCATGACATGTTGGGTATCAACTTACTCGGCGTAACATTATCTTTCACAATATAGAAAAAAGGGGTTACTTTACTTTTGTCTTATTTTTCCAAAAAAAAGTGTGCTTGTAATGCCGCGTACACACAATCGGAAATTCGGCCAGCAAAAGATCGATGAGAGCTTTTGGTCGGAAAATGCGACCATGTGTTTGCTCCATTAAACTTTTGCTGGCCCAATTCCAGCCAGCAAAAGATTGTGAGCATGTTCTCAATTTTTCGGTCAGAAAAAGTTCCTATCCGAAAATGCAATCGTCTATAGCAATTCCAACGCGCAAAATTCCTACTCATGCTCGGAAACAATTCAACGGAAGCTTTGAACTTCATTTTCTCGGCTCGTCGTAGTGTTGTACGTCACCGCGTTCTTGACGGTCGAAAGTTCAGTGAACTTTTGTATGACCGTGTGTATGCAAGGCAAGCTTGAGCGGAATCCTGTTGGAAAAGCCATTATATATCTTTCCGACCAAAATCCTGATCGTGTGTATGCGGCATAAGACCGCTGCGCAAATACGGTGTGACAGAAAGTATTGCAACGACTGCCATTTTATTTACATGGTGTTAGAAAAAAAATGTATAATGTTTGGGGGTTCTAAGTATATTTCTAGCAAAAAAAATGTTTTTAACTTGTAAACAACACATCTCAAAAAGAGGCTCGGTCCTTAAGTGGGTAAAAGAGCAAACAGATCTGCCATGTCCACGGGAAGGTTTCCACAGCCAATGGTCTTCCACTAACGTCTGTATGTGTGTAACGCAGGGATTGTGACCAGTTATCGTGCTGAGTAATGTGATATTCCTTAAGTAAGGGAATGGCTCCCTTTAGTGGCTGCTACAACTTTGGCATGAACTTCTCTCTAGCAACAAACAACTATGCATTATGGATTGTGTAGTTTAATGAGGAAGTGACTCATATGTTAACTCACGCTGGGAACTACTTGCCCACAATGCCCTGTTCACCGACCCATAATGCCAAGCCACAGAACAGGCTGCTGGGTAGGCAAATAAAAGGGACAGGGGTGGCATGCTTTCTCTATCTCCGAACGCCATTCAACACACAGCAGGAGGCCTGTGTGTGTGTGCCCAGGGCTGGGAAAACCTGCGGCTTACAGCGGAGAGCACGGTCGCCTGCCCTAGAGGGATCCCTGTGAACTGTCCTGCTGATCGAGCAGGAGGATTGGTCTGCATTACAGAACATTTAGGGTTGCCTGCGTTCCAGCCACCAGCCACAAGAAAGGAGTGGTGCGGTGTGACGGTGCCGGCTTGGATTGGACTGGGATACCAAGAGAGGAGCCTAACAAGCATCTGGGCCTGATGTGGTGAGCGGCCACTTGCCCAGATCAATATAGTGCACTGTCGCTGTTTAAACTAGTTCCAGACTGTTGTTGGGATCTGTACAGAAGTGATTTCTATACTGTGTACAGTGGAACTTCAGGGTTTGTTCTCCCTGCACCGCAAAGTGGTATATATACTTCTCAGGTGACCATTGAGTTTTGGTTCCACACACACATACACATTGATTGTTATTTACTCCGATTCTTTATATTGGAATTACCACTGTGTCTAATGTGTTAAACAAGTTTCTTTTAGTAAACTGTTCATCTGGTTAATTTACAATTTGTGTGAGACTCTATCTATTACTATAGCTGGTGAAGTGACGAGTACCAAGCTGATGGTAAATACACAGTATAGTGTGTTATTACTGTGCTTCTCTACTATTGGGTCTTACACTAACATTACCATACAGTTGTGCCAAGGGGGGGGGGGGGGTCAAGTCCATTTCTGGGGTTGAGAGGCAGAGTGCAGACCCAAAACAATTATCAGCAGCTCCTTAGGGGGTGAGTGCTACATGTGTGAATACCCTTGCATGAGCGTATTTCAGCAAAACTGACACTGGGGGGCATGTGACAACATACATTAATTAAAATTTCCACAACAGCTCCTCCTCTTGTCAAATTCTCCCATGTGTCCCTCGATCAGGGGCGTTGCTAGGTCTACAAAAGATCTGGGGCTAGAGCCCATAGCAGCATAGTAAAGAGAGTCATAGGCTTGGGTGGGCATACACATGTATATAATATATGTGTGTATCTGTGTGTGTGTGTGTGTGTATATCCCCAGAAAGCCTCCCCCTTGCATCAGGGTGCCCAGAGAGCCCCCCCTTACATTAGGATCCCCAGAGAGCCTCCCCCTTAAATCAGGGTCCCCAGAGAGCCTCCCCCTTAAATCAGGGTCCCCAGAGAGCCCCCCACTTATATCAGGGTCCTCAGAGAGCCTCCGCTCCCCTTTTGGGAGCCCTGCAGAGACTCTGGGCTATGGGCCCCAGATTCGGGGCTATAGCCCCAAAAGCCACCCCCTAGCGACGCCACTGCCCTCAATGAATCTTGATCCTCTTCTTACACCTGGAAATGAATCAGTCCTTACAGTCCATACGAGTTCATAACACGACTTGACTTGTAGACTCTGTTCTTCAGGAGGGATGACCTATAGGGAGGACACAACATGGTGAGCAGTGTCTTGTACGTGGGCTGGGCTTGGGGGCATCTCATCTCGGTGAGGAAGATGTGGTCATCTGCTCGGGCTCTGTTCACTCGTCCAATCAGTCAACAGTAGCACCTCATCACGACATATAGAAGGAATAGTAATAAAAACAACACGAGTATACAGTATAGCAGTCTTGTGACTTCTATCAGTGCCTGGTTAAAGCTTGTAGGAGGAGTTTTCATACTGCACTGGCTGTCCTATAAGGATGCAGACCTTCTGTCTGGACACTGCTGATTGGCCCTGTGCTGATCACATGCACTCTCCCCAAAAAATAAAAAGCTCTCTAGCAATACACACCAAACTGAGCATGTGCAGCCTGACTCCACTAACTCTATCTTATCCGGACATGTTTTGGAGTAATTGGATGAAGAGGAGGATCTATGCATACAGGATCAAACAGACTTTTTACACAATGCGGAGGATTAACCCCTTAGGTTCCACAGTGAGTATAACAAGCATGCTTTATTGCAAATATACACTGATTTTACTGTTGTGGATTTATTAACACTTTAAGGTTTTATGGCTGTCGCTTGACAACTCAAAGTTTCAGCTCCCTCCATACATTTTCTATAGGATTAGGGTCTGGAGACTGGCTAGGCCACTTCATGGCCTTAATGTGCTTCTTCTTGAGCCAATCCTTTGTTGCCTTGGTGCTATGTTTTGGGTCGTTGTCCTGCTAGAAGCCCCTTCTACGACCCATCTTCAGTGTTCTGAGGGACGAAGGTTCTCTTCCAAGATTTTACAATACCTGTCTATTGGCCCCTCAATGCGGCAAAGTGGGACTGTACCTTTAGCAGATAAACAGCCCCAAAGCATCATGTTTCCACCTCCGTGCTTCACTGTAGGGATGGTGTTCTTAGGGTCATAGTCAGCATTTTTCTTCCTCCAAACACAGCGAATCGAGTTCATGATAATTTTGGTCTCATCTGACCACAGCACTTTCCCCCAATCCTTCTCTGAATCATTTAGATGTTCATTGGCAAACTTTAGATGTTCCTGTACATGTGTCTTCCTGAGGAGGGGGACCTTGCAGGCACTGCAAGATTTCAGTCCATGGCGGTGTATTGTGTTACCAATGGTTTGTTTGGGGACTGTGGTCCCAACTGCCTTGAGGTCATTCACAAGCCCCTCCCGTGTAGTTCTGGGCTGATCCTTCACTTTTCTCATGATCATCCTCACCCCATGAGTAGAATTCTTGCATGGAGCTCCAGACCGAGGATGATTGATGGGTTTTTGTATTTCTTTCATTTGCCAATAATCACTCCAACAGTTGTCTTCTTCTCACCAAGCTTTTTGCTGATGGTCTTGTAGCCCATTCCAGCCTTGTGCAGGTCTACAATCTTGTCCCTGATGTCCTCTGAGAGCTCTTTGGTCTTGAGGTTTGAATGGAAGAAAGAGATTCTGTGGACAGATGTCTTTTATATACATAATGAGTTGTCGTTAGGAGCACCTTCTTACATTGACAGGACTAATCTGTGTACCACATGAGCACCTACTGTAACCAGTCTGTGGGGGCAGAATTATTGTTGGTTGGTAGGGGATTAAATACTTATTTTACTCACTGAACTGCAACTCCATTTATAAGCTGTAAAACCAAGTTTCTGAAATCCCACAAAGTCTAAATCCTCCTCAGCTATTGCTGGGCTTTGTAATGGTAATTTGTGGCAGTTAATGAGTCTGTTTGTTGATGGGCACTTTGTACAGACAGGTCCTTCTATGGGTAATAGTAATGGTACTGCGACAGGTCATCTTATGGGGAATAGTAATGGCCCCATGACAGGTCCTCCAATGGGGAATAGTAATGGTGCCACGACAGGTCCTCTTATGGAGAATAGTAATGGTGTCATGACAGGTCATATTATGGGGAATAGTAATGGCGTCATGATAGGTCCTCCTATGGGGAATAGTATCGGTGCCCCAACAGGTCCTCTTAGGGGGAATAGTAATGGTGCCATGACAGGTCCTCTTATGGTGAATAGTAATGGTGTCATGACAGGTCCTCTTATGGGGAACAGTAATGGCATCATGACAGGTCCTCTTATGGGGAATAGTAATGGCTCCATGACAGGTCCTCTTATGAGGAATATTAATGGCTCCATGACACGTCCTATTATGGGGAATAGTAATGGCTCCATGACAGGTCCTCTTATGGGGAATAGTAATGGCGCCATGACAGGTCCTCTTATAGGGAATAGTAAATGGCTCCATGACAGGTGCTCTTATGGGGAATAGTAATGGCGCCATGATAGGTCCTCGTATGGGGAATAGTAATAGCGCAATGACAGGTCATCTTATGGGGAATAGTAATGGCTGAAAGACAGGTCCTCTTATGGGGAATAGTAATGGTGTCATGACAGGTCCTCTTATGGGGAACAGTAATGGGGAATAGTAATGGTGCCATGACAGGTCCTCTTATGGGGAATATTAATGGCTCCATGACATGTCCTCTTATGGGGAATAGTAATGGCTTCATGACAGGTCTTCTTATGGGGAATAGTAATGGCTCCATGACAGGTCCTCTTATGGGGACTATTAATGGCTCCACGACAGGCCCTCTTATAGGGAATAGTAATGGCTCCATGACAGGTCCTCTTATGGGGAATAGTATTGGCACCATGATAGGTCCTCTTATGGGGAATAGTATTGGTGCCATGACAGGTCCTCTTATGGGGAATGTTAATGGCGCCATGGCAGGTCCTCTAATGGGGAATAGTATTGGCTCCATGAAAGGTCCTCTTATGGGAAATAGTATTGGTGCCATGACAGGTCCTCTTATCGGGAATAGTAATGGCTCCATGACAGGTCCTCTTATGGGGAATAGTATTGGCGCCATGACAGGTCCTCTTATGGAGAATAGTATTGGCGCCATGACAGGTCCTCTTATGGGAAATAGTATCGGTGCCATGACAGGTCCTCTCATTGGAAATAGTAATGGCTCCATGACAGGTACTCTTATGGGGAATAGTAATGGCTCCGTGACAGCTCCTCTTATGGGAAATAGTAATTGCTCCATGAAAGGTCCTCTTATGGGGAATAGTAATGGCTCCATTTGAAGAGCTAAAGTAGGCAGTAGGTACTGCCAGGAGCTCCTTAGTAAACACTGTCAGTTTGTGTGGAGGCACACACATCTGCCAGGGTCCCTCCCCTCTACAGGCGGAATGGGACAAAGGTCACATCCATTGCTCCTTGGTGGTGCACGGGTGGTAACATGGCAGGGCTGCCTGTCACTTCCCGAGGAAAGGATATTGTGTAGCAGCCATTTTCTCATGACCAGTCCATCTCTTCTGGAGAGCACAGCCGAGGTGGCAACTTCTCAGAAGTCAAGCACCAGGCCCTCTACGGTAAGACTGTGACAGGTTAGGGGGTCTGGTGAAGGACCCTATAGGTCCAGCCCTTTGAGGGTGCACACCTCTGCTTTTGAAACACATGCTGGACAGACATGTATGTATCCAGTAAGGGGGCCCAGGCATTGTGCATAATGAGAGGGATAACCATGTGGTCAGGCAAGGCTGCTGCGGGGTCTCAGGTGGATTGCATTGCTTTAGCCGATACTAGCCCTTCTGTCAGGGGCTACCACTTTTTTTTCCATCTTGGAGCGCTACTCTATGCTGTTTTCTCCCGCTGGGTGGTTGAGAACACAGTCAGATCAATAAATTTAGGATTCTATGCCTAATAGGGAAGCAGCCAAGATTTGATCTTCTATGGTCAGCCCTAAGCCCCTTACAGGGAGACATCAGGCATGTCTATGGACAATGTCTCTGTTCCTCATAATTTGGAGTTGTTGGATCCTTGTAGACATTGGCCTGATCTTTAATGTGGGGGAAGACCCACTGAAAGTCCTCTAATTTTTCCTGTGTGCCATTGCGCCATGATGGTGCTACTGTGATATATGTTCAGGGTGAGTACAGGAAAGATCAGCTAGTTCAAAAAAAGGATTGGTTGATCGGTCTCAGGAAGAATTGGTCTATCTTAAGAAGGGGCGGTTGGTCAATCTCAGGAAGGATCAGTTGGTCGATTTCAGGAAGGGTCGGTTGGTCGACCGCAGGAAGGATCAAAGTAAGGAAGGACTGATCGCAGGAAGATTCAGTGAATTAATGGCAGGAAGGATTGGTCGATCGAACTCAGGAAGGACCAAAGTAAGGAAGGATTGATCACATGAAGATTCAGCGAATCAATTGCAGGAAGGATCAGTCGGTCGATCCCAGTAAGGATTGGTTGGTCGATCTCAGGAAGGATCAGTAGGTCGACCACAGGAAGGATCAAAGTAATGAATAATTGATCACAGGAAGATTCAGTGAATTAATCGCAGAAAGGATTGGTCAGCGTCTGTCAGGCTGGGTTCACAAGTGTGGGGCTGCAGTTTGCAGTCCCGGGTCCAGTGCGTTCCTGTTTATTGGTTCAGGTGTGATTAAGGTGCAAAATTTTGCCTAAATTTACACCTGAGCCGGACCCAAAAACACACAGGACCATTTTTCAAACCGCACTGCAGCCGTCCTGGACCTGTGTGGACCGGCTTCATTGAGAGCCAGTCACATTTACATGTTATGGGAATTGGAGGAGGTTTAAAACGCATCCAATTCGCATATATAAATGAAGCCAGTCTAACTCTAAGCTGGCGACCTGTAAAGGCTTTTAAATCATTACTAATGGCGATTTTTAGGTACCGTAGTTTCCACAGGCGGACGCAATTTTAAAGCGTGACATGTTAGGTATCTATTTACTCAGCATAACATCATCTTTTATATTTTACCAAAAATCGGGTCATACGGTATGTCGTGTTTGTGTGCAAAAAATTTGTGAAAGTGTATTCTGTGTTTAAAACACCGCTGAGCAAAACAAACCACATAACATAAAAACATAAAACACCATTTTATTCTGTAGGGCTTCCACAAAAAATAAAATGTATATATAATATTTGGGGGTTCTAAATCATTTTCTAGCAAAAAATACAGATTGTTACATGTAGGAGGGAAACGTCAGAATTAGCCTGGATGGGAACTGGTTAACAAAGAAGGGCGGGGGGAGTAGTAGCCTCAAGGAAATGGCATTGCAGGAGGAGAGGAGAACAGCATGCAGGAGGAAAGGAGAGGAGAACAGCATACAGGAGTAGAGGAGAGGAGAACAGCACTCACGCACATCTGGTCAGTTTACAGAGAGGAAGACGAGAACAGACAGGTATTATACAGCACAGACATGGCTATATCTTGTGCCTTAAAGAGACAGGAGCATATTATTTTTTTAGGGTTACAAACACTTTAAGTTATTGTATTTTTTGTGGCTTTCCTTGTTTTATTGCTTTTATCTTCCTCTAAGTAAACAATCTCCAGAACGTCAAACCCCCTGCTGGCTATGGATTGTGTAATGGGGTCTGTTTGGGGTATTTGCTTTCTTCTCTTCCATTTGTAAGTACAGAAATTTGCTTCAGAAATTATTTTCTATCCATTTCTATGTGTCTGTCGGTGTGTCAGCAGGATGGTCCTACCTTGTGTGGCTGTCATCTGTCAGCAGGATGGTCCTACCTTGTGTGGCTGTCATCTGTCAGCAGGATGGTCCTACCTTGTGTGGCTGTTTGCTGGAATCCTTCAGCCTTAGCTGCTCTCTGATGATGGCTATTTGTCTGCTGGAGGGTCTGCTTATTTTTGCACTTTTTCTCTTTATTCTCCTTTTTTTGTTGAATTATTTCTTCTTGTTCATCTCTGTCCTGTGTGTAGTCTCAGGTATCCTGCTGTGTCTTTATATTGTACTCATTAGAAGGTATAAAGTGATGAAGATCCAGGAGCTCCTCTCCGTGCTGGAAGTTCTCTTTCTCTCTCTCTCTCTCTCTCTCTCTCTTTCTCTCTTTTTCTCTCTCTTTCTTTCTTTCTCTCTCTTTCAAGCCCTCAGTTTTTCATGTCCCTCTCAGTCGGTGACACGCTGTCACATATTGGGCAGCAATTTCACCATTGGCTCCTCTTCTCCCAGTATAATTTGGAGTTTCCTCTTCTCTTCTATAGAATTGAAGTCCGGGAAGAGAGTGGAGAGTCTCTGGAAGTGAGTGTCCCTCACTGATGAGTACTTTGGGCAATGTAGCAGGAAGTGGTCCTCATCCTCCAGGACCTCCTGGTCACATTGCTGGCACAGTCTACTCTCCCTGGGCTTGTAGGTGCCATCCTAATTCGATTAGGTAATAACGTAAGTTTGACTCGAACATTGGGTGTTCGCCTGTTCGCCGAACAGCGAACAATTTGGGGTGTTCGCAACAAATTCAAAAAGCCACGGAACACCCTTTAAAAGTCTAATAGAGAAATCAAAATTGCTAATTTTAAAGGCTTATATGCATGGTATTGCCATAAAAAGTGTTTGGGGACCTGGGTTCTGCCCCAGGGGACATGTATCAATGCAAAAACAAGTTTTAAAAATGGCAGTTTTTTCAGGGGGGCAGTGATTTTAATGATGCTTAAAGTGAAACAATAAAAGTGAAATATTCCTTTAAATTTTGTATCTGGGGGGTATCTATAGTATGCCTGTAAAGGGGTGCATGTTTCCTGTGTTTAGAACAGTCTGACAGCAAAATGACATTTCTAAAGGAAAAAAAGTCATTTAAAACTACTCGTGGCTATAATGAATTGTCGGTCCCGGCAATACAGATAAAATAAGTCATTGAAAAAAAATGGCATGGGATCCCCCCCACAGTCCACTACCAGGCCAATATTAAGGTGAACCCTGAACCAAAATTTAAAAAAAAAAAATTGCGTGGGGGTCCCCCCAAATTCCATACCAGATCTGGGTCTGGTTTGGATTTTAAGGGGAACCCTGTGCCAAAATTTTTTAAAAAATGGCACGGGGTCTCCCCCAAAAATCCATACCAGACCCTTATCCAAGCACGCAACCTGGCAGGCCGCAGGAAAAGGGGGGAGAGCGCCCGCCCCTCCTGAACCATACCAGGCCACATGCCCTCAACATGGGGAGGGTGCTTTGGGGTAGCCCCCCAAACCACCGTGTCCCCATGTTGATGGGGACAAGGGCCTCACCGGCTAGGGTTGTGGGGGGTCTGCGGGCGAGGGGCTTAGCCTTTTGATGTCTTTTTGTTCTACAGTTAGCTCCTTTCTGGAATATATTTGTAGAGGTTCTTAAAGCAGTTGAGCCAGATGTCGCCATTTTGGATGTGGAGGGTGTTTTTCCTGGGTGCTGAATCAATATTTTTCCATATTTCCCAGAAAGAGTTTTCCTGAAGTGCCTCTTCTGTTGGAGGTTGTTGGAGATGAAGTTTTTTCTTTTTTCTTTTTAAGGGTTTGTTTGTATTTTTTCTGTAGGGTGCCATGGAAGTTTTCGAGTTGTTTTTTTTTTTCCACAAAAATGTTTTTATTAAGAAATTTTCATAGGCGTTACATAAAGCACAATAACAAACATGTGTAAACAGATATACTTGGTTTCAAGGAAATATCAGAGATCAATCACTCGTAGAAAAAACAAACAAACCAATAGGCAGTGCCCAAAGCTCCTACACCATAAATGTCTAGACAGAAAATTCCTAGGGTTCCCTGAGGGAGTTGTAAAGGCATAATTAAGTGGATTAGGATTGCGTGCATTATAAACCTATTAATGCTTTTAGGAGATCGGGCCAGAGCAAAAAAAGCAGCATAAGGTAGTATATAGTTGTACTATAAGTCGTGTAAAGAAGATGGGTAGCGTCTTACCCCAGTTCGACACACTACACCAACTCTTTCCTTATATAGAATCTATATGGGGAGACAAGGAGGGAGGGAAGGGAGAGGATGAGGGAGAGAGGAAAGTGCCGAGTAAGGGGGGGGAGAAAGAGAAGAGGAGAATACAGAAAAAAGAGAAGAGGGGAAGTGTGGGAGGTGGTCTGCCAGAGGGTTGCGTGAAGAGGGGGTGGGGGAACCACTAGCTACCCTCCCCAGCTGCCCCTGGGCAATGCACTGGATATATAGGATCTATTGCTCCCTTGGGTCTGATGTATCCAAAGGGCCTAGACCTGTCTTGATCAGGTCAAGTAGTCTCCTGTAGTAGTTCTTGGTATCGTTGTGAATTCTGGTATTCATACCAGGGTGCCCATGTAGTCGAAAAGTGTGATATTCTATCCTGTGTGGTATGGATCAGCTCCTCCATTGCTGCTATGTGGTTGGTTCGGATTGCCCATTCCTTTATTGAAGGAGGTCGTTTGGACCTCCAATGGACCGGCAGGCATAGCCTGGCTGAAATTTTGGGAAATTTTGGAATGATGTAAGAGGTATTGCACCGGTGTGAACTCCAAGGGAAGCGAGGATATCTCGGTTGTCACTGCATGAACCTGTCGCCAATATGGCTGAATCAGCGGGCAATTCCACCATATGTGGAGAAAGGTACCTGGGCTCTGTTCAAACCTCCAACATTGATCTGAAATTGTTGGAATGAATTTGTGGAGTATGTCCGGGGTTCTATACCACTTAGTTAAAAGCTTATACTCGTTTTCCTGCGTTTGTACGTTAAGTGAGCCCTTGTGAATGTACAAGTGAATGCAGTCCCAATTGGTGTCCTCTATCACTGTGTTTAGCTCATTCTTCCAGCCAGTATGTTCCGACCGCAAGGAAGCGTAGAGCTTTCCAAACATTAAGGTGTAGAACATTGAAATTAAATGACTCTGGGGAGAGGAGCCAGAACACAGTTATTCTAGTGCTGTTGGGGCTTTTACAAAGCTTTCCCTGTTTTTGTAGGGCTGTCTAGGTAGTGTTTCAGTTGGACATAGAGCTTGCTGCAAGCTCTTTCTGCCGGAGAAATCTTCCCCTTGAGAAGAAATGCTTGGCTTGCATGTCTGGGTACGGCCATTCTGCTGCTAAGTAAGCTTTCTCCATACCTGGGGTGGGGTCTGGATTTTCTCTGATGGGTGTGATCGACGGTGCGTAGTATTGCGAACGATATGGGCCATTCGCCCCAAATTCGAGTGGCAAGTCATGGCCCATAATTCACTGCGGCATCGCAGTGCATTGCTGGCTGATGATTGGCCAAGCATGCACTATGACCCGCATGCTTGGCCAATCACAGCGCCATCGGCACAGAGAGCCGTAATTGGCCAAAGCCAGGGTGGCTTTGGCCAATTATGGCTCAGGGGGTTTAGTACACGCCCCACAGTATATAAGGCCGCCTCCAGAGAATTAGACAAAGAGAGAGACAGTGTCATTTGATTTAAGTTAGATAGAGTAGGCAGGCGAGTCAGGTAGCTGCACTTACAGTGTATTGTGTATATATATGCATCCCAGGTGTTTTGTGTGTGTGTGTGTGTTGTTAGGCGCTCGTCTTCTTCTTGTGGCCTAGGCTCTTGGAGATGGCTCAGTGGAGGTCCTCGCCGGCGGTTAATCAATGACACATACACACATAGGTATGCTGAAAATGATTACAATTCTTTATTTCAGGATTCGCTGTTTTATGCTGTCTTTACAAGACTCTGCCCACAATTTGGGGGCCAATCAAAATGATAATACATATTAGCATATTCGGTAATTTCCTAATCATATCCCAATCTTGTGATTTTCCAAACATTAATAGTGTCTACATCTTGTGATATCAAAAATGGTGACCCCTGTAGTTCAAGTTAATAGGTCAAAACATTCCTCATCCTCTGTCACTTGTCTGCTGGACAACCGCAGCTTCCCTAAAAAGTACAGAGACAAAACCACAAGCAGATGTTTCCTCAGATGAACACAGAATAGAGGAATAGACAGACAGGGTGATATTGGAATGAGATAATCATAAGACAGTTTGTCATATTCACTAAAATATACCAAAAACAATCTTTTTAAATCACTAAGCAGATAAGCATTCCTGAACTTTTATCCTCAGGGTAAAATCAGTAATTAATCAATAACCAATAATGTAATGTAATATGGAATCTCCTTACAATCCTCCCTTTGACCATTCGATATCATCGAAATGGTCATTCTACCTATTCGTCACACCTCAAGGAGTCATATTCCTCGGCTACCTTTTCATCATGCCTTAAGGAGTCGTATTCCTCGGCCTCATTTCCCTGGTTCTCGTACCATACCGTGGGATCTCTGGTAATGGAAGTCAGCTTCATGGTTTCGGAAGGTGCTTTGTTACCCTTTTTGTAGAGGCATTTAAGTAACGTGAAGCATGCATACAAGAACAATATGAAAAGCAGTATGGTAAAAATTGTCATTGCCACTTCTAAGACATTGGCAAGAACTAGGGGGAGTTCCATTCAAAAAAGGAGTGATGTTTAAGGGAATGGCCATCAATGGGATTCTGGCTGTACTGGGGTGGAGTTTGCTACATATCCAACATTTCTCAAAACCAGACTTTTGTGCATAACTGTACTTAAACTTCAATAACAACATCTTGTCAGTGAAACCTGAAGGGGGTTCAGTGGGGGACATACTTCTTTTATATTTTAAACTAGATGTATTGGCTGTCTGTGCATTTCCACATATCCCTTCTAGTGACCCTAAATCTTCTGGATGGTACACACAATTTGTTATTAACCAAGTAGGTATGAATACTATCAGAATCAGACATGTCCAGAAGCATAATGTTTTTCCTGACACAAAGGTGGAAATCATTTTGTCAGGTACTGTGTACAAAGTTCTGTTACACGTTTCTTCTTGTTGGTGGGGGATTCGTCTCGTCGTCCAGAGAGATTTGTTTTATGCCTTCTTGAATGTCCTCCAAATCTGGTCGCTGTTCCTGAAGAGAGAAGTCTTGGGATGCTGGTGGAGGGTCAGGGGTCTGGGGTTGCTGTGGACACTTCTTTAACCGGCTGGCGTGGATCCAGGTGTTTCCTAGATCGGTCAGTACAGCAGTTCTGGAAACCTTCTCTATCTTCCAAGGTCCAGAGAAAATGGGTCCAACCTTCTTTTTGTGTGCCAGTTGTTTCACCAGTACTTTGTCTCCTGGGATGAAGGGATGAGTAGGTTCTGTTGAAAGAGGAGAAAAGGTGACAGAAACTTGTTCGTTCATTTCCTGTAGCATACTTACCAGATTTTTCACGTACATTTCCTGTTGAGAATAGATGTTAATGTCAGTGTTTTGATCTAAGAGGGGCAGCTCTATGTTTGCAGGAACTCCCATCAAAATCTCAAAGGGCGAGAGTTTTGTTCTAGCATGTGGTGTTGTTCTGATCTGGAATAGGACAGAAGGAAGGTAATCCAACCATCCTTTCATGGTGCCCCCCGTAGCCTTTTTTAACTTGTCCTTAATGTTCCTATTCATTCTTTCCACTACTCCTGCACTTTGTGGGTGGTAAGGGATGTGCAGTTTCCACTGTAAGCCTAGTAGCTTAGCTAAAGTCTGTGTAACAGAGGAGCTGAAGGCAGGTCCTCTGTCTGACTATATGGCCGTTGGTATTCCGAACCTACAAACCCAATGGTTCAGTATGCATTTGGCAGCAATTTTAGCAGTCTCACCTGTACACGGAATTCCTTCAACCCAACCTGACCATTTGCATACGATCACGCAAAGGCATTTCAAATTGCCTTTTTGTTTGGGCATGTGTGTGAAGTCTATTTGCAAATCTGTTAGGGGACCCAGGGGTGAGGGCAGGTGGCCATGTAATCCATGATTTTTCCCTTGGACATTGTTTTGTGCACAGGTCAGACAGCTGCTGGTGAGGAGTTTTGCCTGTTTACTTAAGTTGTTTGTGCAAAAAGACTTTGTGTATATGTTTGTTAGGGCGGTGGTACCTATATGTCCTGGACCATGGAGATAGGAAAGTATGAGAACACTGCTTGATTCTGGTATGCCCAATATCTTCCCCTCTTTTGACCAAAGACCTTCTTGGTCCTTGGTCAAGCCATCCTTGACCCAAAAAGAAACATCCTCCTCTGTAGCTAATCCCTGTATTTGTGCCACAACGGTTTTAAAGTTGGGTGATGTAAAATGTTCCTTGAAGAACATTGTTGTGGGGGCTGGCTGACCAATGTACAGGGCAGCGGCTTTTTTTGCTTCTCTGTCTGCCAGCGCGTTTCCTTTGGAAATTCTGCTGTTATCTGATGAATGTGCCTTTACTTTGACGACCGCTATCCTCTTTGGGAGAAGAATCGCTTGCAGGAGTGCTTTAATTTGCGTAGAGTTAGCGATTGGCTTGTTGTCAGCGGTTTTAAATCCTCTATTCGCCCATATTACGCCATAGTCGTGCGTTACGCCAAAAGCGTACCTACTATCTGTGTAGATGTTTACTTCCTCATCAGAGAAAAGTATGCAAGCTCTTGTGAGTGCCTCCAATTCTGCTACCTGTGCCGAGGAGGGTGGTAAGGCTTTTGCTTCCAACACCACATCAGGTAGTTGGACAATGGCATACCCTGTCAGGAATGTTGTATCAGAGGGGCGAGAACAACTGCCGTCTATGAAGACGTCCTGTACTCCTGGTAGGGGAATGTCAGTGAGATCTGGGCGAGGGCTGGTTATTGCTGCAACCTGTTCAACACAATTGTGCTTCTGATCAGGGTCTCGTGGCAGCTTGAGCAAAGAATGTAAAAGACGGACAGTGGGATTACTTGGTGGTGCGTGTTTGAGGGTGAGGTTATCAGTATTCAGAAGTGTGATCTCATACCCACTAAGCCTTTGTGCTGTCATATGCTGTGTGTTCATGTTTTGCAGAAGGTGAGTTACTGAATGAGTAGTGTAGAGAGTCAGTTCATGGCCTAATACTGATTTGTTAGCCTCCTGAACTGCCATAGCACAAGCAGCAAGGTTTTGTAGACAAGATGGCATCCCCTGTACTTGGGTAGGCAACTTTTTTGAGAGATAGGAGACTGGTCGGTACCCGTTTCCATGTTGCTGTGTCAAAACCGCAGCAAAAGAATTTCCCGATACCACACAGTATAATTGAAAGGGTTTGCCATATTCTACCAATCCCAGGGCGGGGGCCTGAGTCAGACTTTGTAACAAGGCCTGAAAAGCACAGAGCCTTTCTGTTGTCCAATCTACTGTCTTTGGGGCGGTGGACAAGGTAGCCTCCCTCAGAATGCCATCATAATATGAACAATCTGGGATCCATTGGCGGCAATATACGATTGCGCCCAAGAATGAGAGCAAAGTTGCTTTGTCTCTTGGAGGACTGAGAGCCTGCAGGGCTGCGGCACGTTTGGGGGATACCAGCCTGGTTCCCTCCTTCAAAATGCATCCCAGGTATTCTACCTGACTTTGACACCATTGTGTCTTCTTCTTCGATGCTAGGTGGCCAGACCTGGCCAGGTGATGTAACAGAGATGTGGAATCGACCGCACAATCTTCAGCAGATCGACTGCACAGGAGCAAGTCGTCCACATACTGTATTAGTACCGACCCGCGCTCAGCAGTCCATGACTTAATTGTCTCATTAAGGACCATGGAGAAGGCTGCGGGACTGTCCACATACCCCTGCGGTAATCTTGACCAGGTCAACTGTTTTCCCCTCCCCCATGAGAATGAAAACATGGGCAATACCCCATCATCGATCGGGATGCTAAAGAACGCGTTCGCCAGGTCTACTACTGTGTAGCAAAGGGAATCAGCAGGTATTTTCAAAAAGATGAAAGAAATATCTGCTACCAAAGGTGGCAGAGGTATAACCTGCTTGTTCACGGCCCTTAGGTCCTGTACAAGCCTCCATTCCCCATTTGCCTTTTTCACAGGGTAGATTGGTGTATTCCAGGGGCTTATGATGTGTTTCAGAATCCCTTTTGCTATGTAATCATTGATTAATGGTGTGATGCCTTCAATTTTTTCAAGTGGCAGGGGGTATTGCTTGTGATATTGTACTACAGCGTCTGGACGCATTTGTGGTGTGTAAGGTGTACAGTTAATAAAACCCACACTCCCTTTGTTGTCTGCCCATATAGCATGTGTTTCTAGAGTGGGTGGCAATGATGCAAAGAGTCCCCTGAAAGTGTGTCTCTTTGGAGCATGTAAATCGCAGAACGGTGAGCTGGCAGTGAGGGAGCCCCCTCTGTCAAATTTAATGGTGATATTCAGTTTTGAGAGTAGATCCCTCCCCATTAAAGATACTGGGCAATCCACAAGGACAGCAAAACTCTGGGTGCACAGTTCCTGCCCTTCTGGAGTAGCCACGGGCAATGGTGGAGTGATGGGGTGGGTAACTGATGTCCCATTTATACCAATAGAGTTTCCCTCAGTGCAGTGCGGTGTGTCATATATGGCATCATTAAAACTACTGAATGTAGCCCCTGAATCCAAAAGTAGACATATCAGGTGATTGTCTACCCGCAATAGTACCTGCGGAAGACTTTTCCATGATGGATTGTAACACACAAGGCTGAGGGACGGGACATACTCTTGGCATCCCTATTGTGGTGTCCGCCGAGCGGATGGCCACTGCATCGGAATGCGTGGGGGTGGTCTGTTGGGCTGAGGCTGGTATTGGGGTTGTGGTGGGGGTGGTTGGGGTTGTGGTGGGTGAGGATACCTGATATCCTGAAGGCGACGGGGGGTGGTGTTAAGATTCCTACCTCTTCCTCTCTGGGCGTTTGTTCTAATTCTGTAGGGACATTGGGACTTCCAGTGCCCCAGTTCCCCACAGTTAAAGCACCCCTGGTCTGGTGGGTAAGATTGCATTGGTGGATAAGGTTGCATTGTCATTATGTGGGTGGGCGGAGTCCCACCAGTTGGCAGAGTCTGGGTTGGTGTCAGGGAGGGAAAAATGCCACCCTTCTGTTCAAATACTCCTGATGTTTCTCGTGACCTAGCATCTTTCATAAATTCATCTGGGGGTTGTTCTGCCCACTTTGGATTAGTGAATTTAAGCAACTGTGTCACCTTCGTATCGCCACCAGCCATAATGGTGGTGGTGAACAATTGGGGGTTGGCGTTATCTACTGCTTTCCACAGACCATATACCCGGGTACAAAATTCATAGAACTTTTCCTTCGGCCCCTGTTTTGCTAGGACAAGTTCCTGAAGTGCAGATGAACCCTTGTATATAGCAGACCAATGATTCCCCATACCTTTCCAAAAAGACACCCAATC